>JAJJMC010008872.1:512771-575389 GCA_023531435.1 Papaver californicum
GAACATATACTTATATTGTTTTCCGACCGGATTCTGCAGGTCAAAGTGTTGGGGTTTTTATCGAGATGCTTCAATCCCTCTTGTGTCATGTGAGCAAGAAGTTGAAAATGGATTATGTACGAGGAGATTCGGCAATGTATATAGGTTTTTTTTAAATAGGGAAATTTGTGTTAGAAGCAACAAAAATTGACTCAACTCTTGGCTTGTGTTGGGATTTAGGCAAGAGTTGGGGTTGATACTCTCCAAAGTTGTATTGTCATGTAACCTTTCCATGTCTGATGTAGTTTGATATATGGAGTATCATATTTCGGTTTCATTCTATATATGTTGAAATTAGCCTTGTTCTGAATAGACTTATCGCAACGGGTCTTCCCTTGTTATATGAAGATTAGAAATTAAAATGCTAATTGAAACCTTAGAATCAAAATGAAGAAAGCATAGTAGCAACACATTGTTGTGTTCTCCCATTAAAAAAACAAACAAAAACTGAGAGACCGAATTCCAGTATCCTTGAGCCTAATTCACACTTCCATTAGTAAATGGAATGGGTGGGTGCTTCTAAAAGTAAGACTTAAGAACTCTTCATTGAAAACACTTCCATCTACAAAACGGCCATAGATATGAGAAGAAGGCATGAATATAAAGACTTTACAAGTTTATTTGTTTAGTACAAATCGTTTATCAGCTAATGAGTGATACGTTTTATAAGTTTCTAATTGGGCCTAAACAGTTGTGTTCGTTAAAAGGAGAGACGGTTGGCATCACCCCTGACAGGGACGGGAACAGCTTACCTGTTACCACACATCTGGTTAAGGCTAACCCACTTCGGTGGATCTTCCCAATTTTTATTTTTTTGACATTCCCTCTAGTGATATGGCTGTGCCCAGCTCTAGTATCCACCAGCCATTTCGTTAATACTAAAGTGTCCCTTGGTCATCAGAAATGTAACTTCAAAACTCTTCAAAAAGACAAAAACATAACTTTTTTTATGTCCCTTGGTCATTTAGAAATTAAATACTACTAATATTTATGAAATCGATTTGAGATGTTGGAGAAAGTTGAATGCGTTAAATATGAACTCTAAGAACAAAAATGTAATGCATGGAAATTCCTTCGAAACATGACCAAAGTAATTTTGATATATCTGTACAAGGATACTGAATCTCCCTAACAGGATTGGATTTTATTTATGCCTTATAGCATGATCAGATACATACATAGGACCTTCGAGTAAACTGGTGTTTAATACAGGGGAAAACTGGTGTTTGAAACCTTATTTTTTAGCCTGTGGAGCATTTACGTTAAAATTTAGAAAGCATAACTCCTGCAAGAGCAAAGTAATTAGCATGTGTTTAATGTTCTCTGTCAAGCAAATAAAAAGGTTATTGTTTGTACCGAAAATTATTTTCGACAAGAACATGATTGATTTTGATGATGATGATGATGATGATGATGATGATCTCTGTAACCTTTTTCTCCACATGAGCAGAGTTGGGGGTACCTTCAAAAAACTCTTCGATGCCTAAGTTAGTTAGAGTTTTTCACAGGAGATTGTGTAAAAAAGATTGCGTATCTTTTAGGGTTTCGGTTCCCTCTATTTATATATTTTTGTCTTGGGGATCAACCCTAATTTCGAGATAAGTCATGACTCGACTTATCCTCCAAGTCATCTGGAACATTCCAGAACCTTTCTTTGTGTGCCTTGACCAACAAGTATTCCGAAAAATTCCAGAACCTTCTTCTAGGGTTATAGTATAAGAGAAATGGTGCAAATGGCCAAGCCCAAGTTGAGGTGCGAACGACCAAGCCAAAATTGAGGGGTGTAAACATCCAAAGAACACCGTAGCTGGGTGGAAAAATCCATCTCCAACGAGCTTGACTCGCGGCTCAACCAACATCTCAACTCAACTTGCTGTCCGGCCAGGCTTGACTGCCGACCGTGGCCAGATGCTTGGTTGCCGGTCACCAGTCTGGCTGTAACCAGAAGAAAATTTTCCCAGCCGTCGGTAGTGGCCGCCCGTCCCAGTCTGACTGTGGTCAGAAGACAATTTCTCCAGCCGTCGGTCACCAGTCTGGCTGCAGCCAGAAGACAATTTCTCCAACCACCGGTCGTGGCCGCCGGTCATGGCCTGATTGCTGTCGGACGACCTCTCCGTCCTGCTGCGGTTATTCTGTAGTACACCAGCTGACGAGGAAGATAATGTGGAAGGGATGCTGACGTGACATATTATAATGCTACACTTAACCAATATTTGGTGCCAGAATATTATGGTACAAACATCGCCCCCTCTTAATCAATAACTTGTTATTGGTTTAAGAAGTTCGACTTCCCTTGTATTCTGCATGAGGTACTAAACAACTCACCCCCAAACGTGTTGTTTGGAGTATTTCGTAGCTTTCCATCATAGTACTGTTTATTTGCGTTGAGGTGTTATGTATCTCATCCCCAACTGACTGTCGTTGCAGTTGAAGTGATACATAACTCGCCCCCAGCAAATAAAGAGTATCATGCCGCTCAATGCTCACACAAAGGTGCACTTCCTTGTTGCCTTTCGCTCGCGCATGTGATGAGAATTAGAGGTTTCTGCTATCTCAAACTCACGTAGGGGGCCAGTCCTACTATTCAAGATGTGCGCAAAGTTGGAAAGTGTGCGTCTTCGCATGCCTTGGCATATGAAAACGCTTGTTACATCTGTTGACGTCACATATTTGATATTGTGGTAAAAATGCTCGAACCGTGCATATACCTTATCTGCCATATTAATGGTGATTCGTGTCTTTCGTGACCGGCTGCAGCCTCATACAGTATAGCTTTGCCATACCAAAATGATTGCGGACTCGAACCCTCCGCAATAGTTCATAAAATTAAGCACAAACAATCGAAAAATGGATTACCAAAATACTATTGAATTAAATGTCTGAACATAAATAACAAAACAAAATACCCACTACCCGACAACAACTGCCTCGTAAGAACCTTTATATGGAAAACTCATTGGGACAAAACCAACACAAAGGAAAAAGAGTGCAGCACGGTGGGATATTAACGAAACTACTTTTGTGAAAATCTAACTGATGAAAAAAACCACTTCAAGTGGAAAGAGTTCCAAGGTTTCCAATTTGGAGTCTTCAGTCCCATCAAGATTTCTTAGGTAGTAAGAACCGCCAGATGCAGGTCTATCTACTATGTGCTGACCCTCCCAATTTGCTCCGAGCTTCCCGTAATTGGGTTCCATTGTTGATGCCCGAGTTTTTTTTCAGTATGTACTCTCTTGGTTTAAATGCTCGTTCCTTGACCTTTCGGTCCTAGCTTAGCTTGACTGCTTGCTGGTATCGTACCAACTGCTGCAGTGTTGCTTCTCTCTTCTCTTTCAACGACTCTTTATCCAAAGCCAGAATTCTGTCATTGTTTCCTAACCCGACTGCTCGAGTCTTGGTAGTGTTTAGGTGTATCTTGGTGGGTATGACTACCTCAGTTTTGTATGCCAGTGTAAAGGGGGGAAAACCAGTTGATCTTTTTGGAGTCGTTCGGTAAGACCATAAGACTCCTGGAAATTCCTCTGTCCATTTTCCCTTGGCTTTTTCTACCTTTTCTTTAGGTTGTCCATGATAACACGATTTTTTGCTTCTGCCTGTCCATTGCTTTGAGCGTAATAAGGAGATGAGAAATTGTGTCGAATACTCACATTCTCACAGAAGTCTTTGATCAATTCAGAATCGAACTGCTTCTCGTTATCTAACACCAACTAGTGCGGGATACCAAATCTGCAGATAATGTTTTCCCAAAGGAATTTCCGTACATCATGTCTATCCACATGCATTAATGCTACCTATTCAACCCATTTGGTAAAGTAGTCAATGGCGGCCAGTACAAACCTTACCCCTCCTGGAGCTCGGGTTAGCGGTCCAACAATATCTAGTTCCCACTTAACGGACGGCCAGGGACTCAAGATATGATGGAATTTGTTGGCGGGTCTCTTCGGAATTGGAGCATGCTCTTGGCAAGCCACACACTTCTCTGCATACTCCTTTGTATTTATTTTCACATACGTCTAGGAGTATCCTTGGGTAAGCATTATATGCGCGAGACTGCGCCTGCTAGTGTGGTTGCCACATATTCCTTCATGAGCCTCTGACAATATCGTCCTTCCTCGGTAGATATACATCGCAGAAACGACTTCAAAGCCACTGGATTACGGTGTAACTCTCCCTCGATCTTCGAGTATCTCCATGCATTTTTAGTAACCTTTGAAGCGAGATACTCATTGTCTGGGAGTTCACTGGTTGTCAAGTATCGAACATAGGATTGACGCTAGTCTGGGTCGCTATTTGAAGGATTGCTTGAATCATCCATTGTTTGACTAACAATGTCCATGTTGTCAGTAACTTCTGGTGCTGGTATAGTTACCATCTCGCCCCTACTATATTGTTCGAGAGTTAGAATGGAGTGACTCTCGGAGATGTTAGGTAACTCCTGGAAATCTGCTACAACGAAGCGAGTAACTTTTGTGTCAACTGCGGAAGACAGATACGCCAGAGCATCAGCATGCCTGTTCTCCAGCCTTGGCCTTTGCTCGATCGAATTTTTTTCGAAACTGCTAACCAAATTCTTCATGTAGTCTAGATATGAGATCATTCTTTCATCCTTGGCCCTGTAGGAGCCCATAAACTGATTGACTACCAACATAAAGTCTGTTATCAGCTTTACATTAATCTCCCCCATTTTCTTGACAGATTTCAAACCAAAAATTGTTGCTTCATATTCAGGTTCATTATTTGATGTTCGGAAACCCAGCCTGGTCGCTTTTTCGACCTTCGATCCTTCGGGAGTAAGGATAATACATCCAACATCAGCCCCGCTGAAATTTGAGGAACCATCGGTAAAAACAGTCCATCGTGGTTCGGACATATCGACCTCTACCACATACTCACCCCCTCTCAGATTAGTGGTTGAATCAGCGGGCTTCCTCAATTGTTCCTCTTTATCAATAACTGTGTCTATATAGTCCACAGGAAAATCTGCTAACAGTGCAGCTAGAGCATGTCTTTTCTCAGTAGTTCTGGTTTCGTATGTGATTTCATAAGCTTCCAAAAAATTTAACCATATGGCCAGACAGATTGAATCATCAGATCGTTCTAAAATTTCTATCAATGGATATTCAGGGTAGACAACGATTTCTCTTCCCCGGAAATAAGGTTTGAGGCGGCGCAATGCGTGAAGTAAAGCAAGTGCTATTTTTTCAATTTTGGTGTATCGTGTTTCCGCCCCCGTCAGAGATTTACTAACGAAATAAACAGGCTTTTCCTTTGGATTAGTTACGAATAGCATTACGCTTACATCACTTTCAGTCGTTGCCTGATAAACTCCGATTGGTTGCCCAATTTTCAGAATCACCAGAATTGAGGGAGTAGACAAATATTGTTTGATTTTATCGAACGCCTCTTCGCATTCATTGGTCCACCCGAAATTAACTTCCTTTTTCAGAACATCGAAAAAGGGCTTGTATCGATTCGAGGAACGTGAAATGAATTGGTTTAAAGATGCTAACCGTCCTGTCAACTTTTGGACCTCCTTCTTAGTAATTGGGGATGACATATCCTAATGAATCTAATTTGTTCCGGATTCGCCTCGATTCCTCTATGGGTCATCAAGTACCCAAGGAACTTTCCCGAGGATAACCCGAAAGAGCATTTTGCTAGATTGAGTTTTATCCGATATCTCCTCAAAATATCGAACATCTTCTGATAATCGAGAAAGTGAGACTCCACTTCTTCATGCTTCACCACCATATCATCGATATACACCTCCATCGTTTTTCCAATCAAATCCTTGAACATGTCTTCTACCAAGTGTTGGTAGGTCGCTCATGCGTTCTTTAACCCAAATTACATTACAGTATAGTAGTAAACTCTTCTGTCAGTAACAAAGACAATACGTTCTTGATCTTCTTTATTCAAAGGTAGCTGATTGTATCCAGAGTAACCGTCCATGAATGATAGTCTCTTGTATCCGAAAGTTACATCCACCAGATCGTTTATTCGTGGAAGTGGGTATGGATCACTCGGGCATGCTTTATTCAGGTCAATAAATTCGATGCAAACACGTATTTTCCCGTTCTTTTTCGAAACATCTACGATGTTGGAAAACCAGCGTGGGTATTGGAATGGTCGAATAAAACCTTCCTCCAATAATTTCCCAACTTCTTCTAATACTATTTTTTTTTGCTTTACGCCATGTTCCGAATTTTATGAAAAACACGGTGGAACTTCTCATTAATGTTTAGTCTGTGACACACTATATCTGGATCTATCCCTGGCATCTCAGCAAAAATCCATGCGAAAACATCAACATTGGCTCTTAAAAGTGTAAGCAAACCATCAAGTTCGTGCGGGGGTAAATCATCCCCTACAAACGTGGTTTTGTGCTTCTCGCTCCCAATCTGGACCTCCACGAGTTTTTCTACTGTTGGGTGGTCTGTTGCATCCTCCCCCACATATGATTCAGTGGGAGAGGATTCTGTAATTGTTATTTCTTCTTGATCCGCAGGATGTGGTTATCGCTCACTTCTGATTTTCAGTATTCCTCCATTGCATTCTCATGACATTTATGGGATGTCATCTGTTCACTTCTCACCTTTACAACACTTTCGGGTATTACGAACTTTAAGCACTGGAGATATGAGGATGTGACTGCCCCTATAGCGTGCAACCAATCTCTTCCCATGATCGCATTGTAAGGAACTCGACATTCCAGTATCAAGAAATTCCCAAGAACAGACTTATTACCAATAGTGATGGGCAATTTCACTTTTTCTATTGCCTTTGTAACTTCGCAACTAAAGCCAATAATAGGATTTTCATCCTCCTCGATCAAATCATGGGAGAGGCTCATAGAGGAATAGGCTCCTGAAAACAGAACACTCACAGAGCTTCTGGTATCCACCAAAACACAATGGACACGGAACATACAAATCCAAATAGTTATAAAAATAGCATCATTATGGGGACAATACACACCTTTCATGTCTTCGTCAGTGAACTCGATCGTTTTGCGGCCCAACTCCAATATTTCCGCTCCTTTCCCACTGGCAATATCAATATGATTTGACACGTACCATTGTTTTAATTGCCTTAGTTTCTTCCCGGTTTCATCTCCAGTCGCTCGTTTTGACATCGAGTGGATCCTGGCATGGATGACATTATTCACATGTATTATATTCAGATGTATATGTCCCAAACCTTTACCTTGATCCTTTTTGATGTATTCCTGCATCTTTCCAGCATCTATCATCCTCTGGACCTCGTACTGTAAAGTTTGACAATTTTCAATCGTATGACCAATGTCTTTATGGAAATTACAATACTTGTTTTTCTCACGTTTTTCACATGTGTCTGCCGCCAATGGTCGAGGGGGCTTCAACTCTTTACTTATCCTTTCGTACAGTTCATTTAATTGAATGTTCAAGGGTGTCAGTTTTGTATTTTGTCGGTTTTTGATTTTTCTCTTGAGCTTCACTTCGATAATCTCGATTTCAATTCAAACAGTTCTTTGGCTTATCTTTTGTTCCATCATGTGGATGGTGGGATTTTTGTTTGTCTCTCTAGACTCTCGTGCCTTCGAATCATCCTCGACCTGAGCATATTCTTATGCCCGTTCATACAACTCCTCCAGAGTTTTAGCTGGTCTACGAACTAGAGAGTTGTAAATGCATGCTCGATCATATTGGTAATCCTGTTTATAAGCCTCGATGACCAACTGATAGTTGGCGTCGTCGATCTCGTTCAACTCCTGCTTGAAGCGCTGAGTGAACTGCCTGATGTTTTCTCCCTTTCAAACTTTAAGGAGAAAAAATGAATGAGATCCCTTCCGATCACGATGATTGTACTTGTACTGCGAACAAATTTTTTTAATCAACTTCTGGTAAGTCTCGATTAACTGTGTCCGAAGCTGGTTGAACCATCTTATTGCTCCGCATGTCAATGATTGCGGGAATATCTTACACGTTAGTTCATCACTGTACTCCCAGAGAGTCATTGCAGTTTCATAGTGTAAGACGTGTTGATGTGGATCGTCTACTTTCTCATCGAACTTTGGCAGCTTGGGTACTTGAAAAAAATTTGGTGGTCGGAAATCTCTGATATTATCCTTAAAAGGTGCTCCAGCGGCTCGATGAAGTCTGTTCATCCTCTCATCTCTCCAATGTTTTTTAGTTAACACTCTTTCGATCATTCTAACGAGACGGGTATCAGTTAGTGTGTTAACATCACCGTCATATGAGTCTTCTTGTTGTATAGAACTTTCATATTTATGGATATCCACTCTAGATCTGGTTTGTCTTTTCTTAGGTTCTGGAGTCTCGCTCCTGATCCTGTTGTGTTCTGAACGAACGTAGTAATCACGTGAGTGTTTACCACCGTCATAACGATCTCGAACTGATTTGACTTCAATCCTTTGGCTCTTCGACCCGGTGACGGTCCTGGGCGTACTCTTTTGAGTTTCTGTTGGCCTTGATCGAGCGTTTGCTGGCCGAGCTCGAGTGCGCTTTCGTTTAGGAAGAGCTCTGGTAACGACTGGATTGGTCGTTAGTGAAACTTCCTTTGGCTTGTCCAGGTTGATCATATCCCTGCATTGGTTAGCGCCTTTCGAGTTAATCGGCTTCCCAAGACGCTGCCAAACCGATCGAGCATGTTGGTTCCATTCAAAGTTCGTTAATCGATCTTGACTGTGGGGATTAAAAGGTCTTGAACGAAAATGGTTTTCAAGTTCCAATCTCAGACGAGAGTTCTCCTTCTCCTCCTCATATAACTGGTCGTGTAAAAAATCTGGATCTGAGCTAGGAGTTGTTGTTCGTCCATCTCGTCAATCATGCAACTTTTCTTTGTCTGGGATGGATTCATCGATTTTTTCAAGATCCTCGAGCGTTTGTTGTTTTCTGTCTCCTCGAGTCTTTGAAACTGGGGTTCCATTACGAACATGATCACGTACTTCTTTAGTATCCACTGTGGGTGGTGATAAAACTTCTTTTTCATTTATTGTTAATGGATCTGCTCGTTCATTGATTTTATCTCTCCTTCGGTAATGGGGATTACCATCATAAACTACCCTTCGAGCGGTTTGCCTAACTTTCACTATATTTCAGTTAAGGGAAAATACGATCTCTTTTCTCGCGTCCCCTTAGTTAGCGCCAATGTTTGTACCAAAAATTATTTTTGACACAAAACACGATTGATTTTGATGATGATGATCTCTGCAAACTTTTTCTCCACACGAACATAGTTGGGGGGGTACCTGCAAAAAACCCTCTAATGCCTTAGTTAGCTAGAGTTTTTCACAGGATATTGTGTAAAAAAGATTGCTTACCTTTTATGGTTTTGGTTCCCTCTATTTATATATTTCTGTCTTTGGGATCAACCCTAATTTCGAGATAAGTCATGACTCGTAATAACTTATCCTCCAAGTCATCTGGAACATTCCAAAACCTTCCTCTGTGTGCCCTTGCCAGCAAGTATTCCAGAAAATCCTGAACCTTCTTCTAGGGTTATAGTATAAGAGAAATGGTGCAAATAACCAAGCCCAAGTTGAGGTACGAACGACCAAACTCAAACAGAAAGGTGTAAACATCTAAAGAACACCACAGTTGGGTGGAAAAATCCATCCCCAATGAGATTGACTCGCGGCTTAGCCAGCAGCTCAACTCAACTTACTGTCCGGCCAGGCTTGACTTCCGACCGTGGACCGATGCTTGGCCGCCGGTCGTGGCTGCCGGTCACAAGTCTGGTTGTGGCCAAAATATGATTTCTCCAGCCGCCGGTCGTGGCCGCAGGTCTCAAGTCTGGATGTGATCAGAAGACAATTTCTCCACCGTCGTCCGTGGCCGTCTGTCACCAGTATGCCTGTGGCCAGAAGACAATTTCTCCAACCACCGATCGTGGCCTCCGATCATGGCCTGGCTTCGGCCGGACGACCTCTCCGTCCTGTTGCGATTATTCTGTAGTACACCAGCTGACGAAGCAGATAACGTGGTAGGGATGCTGATGTTGCATATTATAATGCTACACTTAGCCAGTATTTGGTGCCAGAACATGGGTTTTCTACCTCGTCTAGTGTCCCGTCGCAAGATCTTTCTTCATCTTGGTGAACCAAAACGATCATTGATTTTATTTAGGCAAGTAGTGCTTGAATCAATCTTTTACAATCCCAAAACCCTAACTTCACCCAATAACATTTGGCGACCACAGCGGGAGATTGATTTTTCAGTTGCAATCATGATTTGTGAGTTTTTGCGGTTTTGTTAGATTTATTTGGATCCTTCCTAGTTTCAACTATGATTACAACTGAAAAAGCAATCTCCCACTGGGTGCCAAATGTTAAACAATGAAAGTTATGGAAATTGGACCTAGGGTTTTAGGTTTGCCAGATTGATTTCAAACAACACTTGTCTAAATCAAATCTATGATAGTGTTGGCTAGCCAAAAAGAGAAAATGAGTTTAGTTTTAGGAAGAAAATAGGGAAAGATTGTGTATGTAATTCTTAGAAGTTGAATTGTGGTCATATATTTATGCTTTGAGTACTTAGTGCTGAAGAAACTATTCAAAACTGATATACTAAAAAAAATTAACAGAATTTGGTCAAGCGTTATCCATAGAGAATCGGATATATACATAGCTTTACGGAGTAGATACATTTGTTAAAAAATTAAAAACCGAATTTCACGTACCTGACTGATAGATATACGAGTACGTGTTGATTTCCTAATTGGATCATAACTAATTATCGGCAGTACTCGAGGGTGATTAGGATTAAGTATAGATACGTGAATATCATAAAAACGCATACTAAATAAATGAGAGTTTTAAAATACTTTAAAAATAAGTGAATAAACTTTTTAAAATAAATAATTAAATAAGAAAGGCTTGGAAGGTAAATTATATGTTCGTATAAAAGAAAATTCTGCTTTTTAATAATTTTACATTAGTTTTTAATAGTGAGGTCTATTTTTTTAATTATTTTATATTTATGTTAAATTTAGATGACAAATCGTTCCCTTTTTTTATTTAGTTTCTTTATAATGCAAACCATTTTCTTTCCGTATAATGTAGATTTTTGCTTTCTCATTGATTCAAAAAAAGAAAGTTTGATTGAGTTTGGATGAAAAGGATTTTGCTTTACCTATAATTGATCAAATTTGTCCAAATCTTTTATGTTGAACGAGAATCAGGCTCTGTAACTCTTGCTCTAGACATCTAAAATCTATAAACCTAAAAGGACGTAATAGGACATGGTATATTTTGTATTAGTAGTTAAAAAGTAAATTAGGATGCTTTGAATTTGCTCAAATTAATTATTATTTACTTTCTTTTGTATAAATATGGGGTGCAAAAAAATCATTCTTAGAATTTGGAGGACAATAAATAAAAATGGATAATTTATAAGGGATTTTGTGGAAATATTTATGAATAAGTTTAGGAAGACGGTTGGAAAAAAAAAAGAAAAAGAAAAAGAAGAAAGGCAACTGCCCTCATATGCGCCCGGTTTTAACCTAGTGTCCAAAATTATGCTCGTGAATTCAACGGATTGAGGTTTTACTGTATTAGCGTCCGCCCCAAACGCAGTCTCTTTGTTATATTGTAGTGCTAAGCTATAGTATTCACCGGTCATTTTCAAAAGAGAAAATGGGTCTATTGCCTAAGTATTCCTAAAACATGGTTGTAGTAGCCATTTTTCTAGCTACACGGTGACATTGATCTATAACGTTGAACCATAATATGAAATGAAACATAACATAAAATATACAATTATAAGATTAAATAAACTTGGTGCAAAACCCTAACCAGGATTCTTTACCTAAAGACTTTATGAAACTATGAAAGTTTTATTAGTGGTGAAAATGATTATTACAAGCTTGAAGTTAAACTCTTTATCCTCACAGAAACATTTAGCACTCTCTCTTGTCCAGGAAAAATACTTTACCTAGCACTGAAATCATGCATCCCTATATTTATAGGAAAAACTGCTTACACATTATTTTTCGCGACATACAATACATCCTTCTCGATGTTTGATCCTATGTGGAAACCATATCCTGATTATTCCCTTCGTACGAGTTTCTGCTCATGCTCAGGTACTCTTATCTCGAGTGTATTGTCATCCATTCTCGAACCTTTTCCGAACTTCGTGCGTCTTTTACTTCTATTACTCGTGTAGTCTCCGAAGCTCCCTTGTTGTCTTGTCATCTTCCTCTTTTCGAGTCTGACAAAACCCAGTTCTGCACGTTTTTCTATCGTATTTAATGCTCTTGTTCTTGGTTCAAACTCGTTTGTTGATGCAGTTAAGTTGATTTTCACGTGTCTTGATCTGGTGATGGCGGTAGATATCTCGAAATACGGGTGCTAACTTTTCAGTTTCTTTCCCATACTTCTCATCATTATCTTCTTATGTCTTTGATGCTCTAGGATTGCTCCACGTAGAAGCTGGATATTTTTACTATCACAATTTGCCCCTTTTCTTTTCATCTTCCCAAAGGGTAAGATGGAAATAAAAATTTACCTATTACCTTTTACTGCTGCCACGTCTCAAAAAGTCGTTTTGGTAACCGCCACACAATAACTTCTCCCACGATTGCTGCATTTATGGCCTTCTCACCTGTTGCAGCCGGCTTATATTCTTTCTTAGGATTTTGTTTCCTTTATAAAGGATCCTCCTTGGATTTCTAATCATAAATTTTCCTTCTTCAACTCTGAGTCTTTCAGGAGCTTTCTCTTCGTAAATACAGTCTGATCATCAAGAGATTTTTCTCTTTGACGTTGCTCTTGCTATATTTCTTGTTCTTTCTGTAAACCTATATGTATCTTCATGTATATTCTAATCCTAATATGAACATACAATAATGAAAGCGGAAGCAATAAAATGAGATTGATTTTGTGTACCTCCAGCCATTGCAATTTGAAAGCTTAAACCGTCCTTGAGTATGCCCCCAATTGTGTAGTTGATTTGAACTTTGGTTCCAAACCCTCCTTCTCACTTTTAGATGGTGTATTTTCTTATGAGAGTGAATTTTGGTGACCTTAATTCTCTGATTTTTGCTATCACTTCTTTTTACTAACTCTAGCCATCATAGAGTAGTTGGCATGATAGGATGTAGTAGGTGATTTTCTAAAATGGGAGTAAATCATGGGGAGTTACCTTGATCAGTTGCAACTTCCCACTAAATGGATCACATTCTTTTTCCCTTAATTTTAGGCCATATGGAAAAAGTCTAACATTCTCCCACTTGATCCATTTCACGAGAGACTCCATATACGGATCATGACGACTAATCCTCTTTTAAGAGCAAGAATTAATCTTCCATGTATCACAATATATTTAGTCTTTCACCACTCATACTTAACTTAATGAGTAAATCATATGTTTACTCTAGGTAAAACTATAATGATATTTCTCAACAAGATAACCAAAGTAAGTACGTATATAATTCCAAATGAGAAATACTCCAACTAAATGAAAGCTTCAGGAAAAAAAAAAGAATTTACTACATAATGGGGCCAAGTCCCATCCTTACTACATGATCCTTGAATTCTTTAACATGCATGCCTTTAGTCACGGGATCAGCTATCATCAATTCAGTGCTAATGTGTTCAATGATCACTTTCTTTTCCTGCACACGTTCTTTTACGACTAGATACTTTATGTCGATGTGTTTACTTCGACTTCCACTCTTATTATTCTTAGCTATGAAGACAGCAGCTGAATTGTCACAATACATTTTTACTGGTCGGCTAATAGAGTCAACAACACTTAGCCTAGATATGAAGCCTTTCAGCCATACACCATGTGAGGTAGCCTCAAAACAAGAAACGAACTTAGCCTCCATTGTAGAAGTGACCATCAAGGTCTTCTTGGCACTCCTCCAGGATATTGACCCATCAGCTAGCATGAACACATATCCTGATGTGGACTTACGCGAATCATTGCAGCCACCAAAGTCAGAATCGAGTAGCCTACCACTTCAAGACTATTTGTCCGTCTATACATAAGCATGTAATCCTTAGTACCCTTAAGGTACCTCAACACTTTATTCGCATCCTTCCAGTGATCGATGCCTGGGTTATTCTGATATCTTCCTAATACTCCAACGACATATGAAATGTCGGGTCTAATACAGACCTGAGCATACATAATGCTACCAACAGCTGAAGCATATGGAACATTTTTCATTTGTTCCCTTTCAATGTCATTCCTGGGGCATTGGTCCAAGCTGAACCGATCACCTTTTACAATGGGTGCTACACTTGGTGAACAATCTTTCATACCAAATCTTTCTAAGACTTTGTTGATATAGGATTCTTGAGACAAACCTAAAATGCCTCGAGATCTATCTCTATGGATCTTTATGCCAATGACATAAGACGCCTCACCCATATCTTTCATATTAAAGTTACTTGAAAGAAATTGTTTCACCTCATATAGCAATCCTTTATCATTGGTTGCGAGCAAAACATCATCCACGTACAACACAAGGAATTAAATCTTGCTCCCACTGACCTTAAGGTATATACATTGATCCATAGCATTTTCTTCGAATCCAAATGAAGTAATAACTTTATGGAATTTCATATACCATTGACGAGAAGCTTGTTTCAAGCCGTATATGGATTATTAAGCTTACAAACCAAATGTTCACCCTCTTTAGAGAAGAATCCTTTAGGTTGTTCCATGTAAACCTCTTCCTATAAATCACCATAGAGAAATGTCGTTTTCACATCCATCTGATGTAGCTCAAAATCAAAATGAGCTACTAATGCCATCACCACTCGGAAAGAATCTTTCTTTGATACAGGAGAGAAAGTCTCTGTGTAATCAATTCCTTCCCTTTGATTGAACCCTTTGGCAACGAGTCTAGCCTTATGTCTTTCGATGTTGCCATGCGAGTCTTTCTTTGTTTTAAAGACCCACTTGCATCCAATGGCTTTTACACCACTAGGAAACTCGACGAGATCCCAAACTCCGTTGAATGCCATAGAGTTCATCTCATCATTCATGCCATTCATCCATAAATCAGAATCTGTAGAATTTATGGCATGTGAAAATGACATAGGATCATCATCGGCTCCAATATTACAATCTGAATCTTGCAAATACACTAAATAGTCACTAGAAATAGTTGATTTCCTTGCTCTATTAGATATCCTCAATGGAACTTGTTCATCCTCATGATGAACAGTTTGTTCCTCATTACCATCATGATTTATTAGATTGTTGTCAACTTGTGGAACCTCAATGGTTGGTTGTCTAATACGCAATTTAGCTTGAGGTGCGTGAATGACAATCAACTTGTCACTTGAAACAGTAGGTGGAAGTTGATCATTATCTTTTTCAAGAACAATATCCTGAAATTGATCACTCCCACTAATCAAGTCATTCTCAAGAAATTTAGCATTTCTTGATTCCACATTTCTAGTGCTATGAGACGGACAATAGAATCTATAACCCTTAGACCTTTCAGCATATCCAATAAAATGCCCACTAATAATCCTTGGGTTTAGCTTCTTCTCCTGTAGGTTGTACACTCTCACTTCAGACGGGCATCCCCAAATGCGTACATGTTGCAAACTCGGTTTCCATCCTTTGAATAACTCAAAAAGGCGTATTTGAGTCGGCCTTGGAAGGAACCCGGTTTAATATGTACGCTGCCGTCTTAAGAGCTCCTACCCATAAAAAATGATGGAAGTTTAACATTACTTCTCATACTTCTCACCATGTCCATTAGTTCGATTTCTTCTTTCTACTACACCATTCTGGTCCGGAGAACCAGGAATAGTGTATTGGGAAACAATCCCATGTTCTTGAAGAAATCTTGCAAATAGACCTGGTGTTTGTCCGTTCTCGGTGTATCTACCATAGTACTCTCCACCTCTATTAGATCTCACAATCTTAATGTGCTTACCACATTGATTCTCTACTTCAACTTTAAACAGTTTAAAGGCATCCAAAGCTTCGTCTTTGGAACGAAGTAAGTAAAGATACATATATCGTGAATAATCATCTATGAAGGTGATAAAGTATTTCGTATCATTAACGTTCATGTCTGGACAACAAATTTCCGTGTGTATGATCTCTAATAGGTTTGAACTTCTTTTGGCATCAATTTTGTGTTTGTTAGTTTGCTTTCCCTTAATGCAACCAACACACGTATCAAAATCAATAAAGTCCAAAGTACCAAGTACCCTGTCCTTTACCAATCCATTCTCTCTCTCAATGGAGATATGTCTGAATCTCCGGTGCCACAAAATTGAGGAGTCCTCATTCATAATACATCTTTTTAACCCAGTATTAACATGCATAAAACTATGAGTGATATCATTTTGCAAATAAAGACAATATAAACGATCAGACAAAATACCATAACCAATAACTTCAGAATTTCTGAGAATACTAAAACCAGAATCCGAAAAATTAAAGGAAATTCCTAAAGGTACAAGTCTTGAAACTGAAATCAAGTTTCTAGTGGAACCTGGTACATAAAATGTCTTTTCTAAATGCAAATTAAAACCACTACTTAAAATTAAACTGCATGTCCCAACAGCTTCCACATGTGAACTTATCTGACTGCCTGAATAGATGTAGTGTTCACTTCCCATTGGTTTCCTAAGGTTTGGCATACCTTCCAAGGTATTCGAAACATGGATTGTAGTACCAGAGTCAATCCACCATGTATTATGATTAATATTAACCATATTACATTCATAAACAAACACTAGAAAATTATCACCCTTTAATTCAGGAATGTCGTTATTGACATCAGAAATGTTTCCGGTTAAAATTGCTGCAAAGAAAAATATATACATGCTTATAAACAAAAATTTGAGACTTAAACTTAATCATGATTTACCAATGCAAGTCATGCATAAAAATATGAATCTAGTGACATAAAACTTGCCTGTGGGCTAAAGTCCTACTCAAATTAGATTCATAACTACATGATGAAACTATTAAACCATATTCATTCCTTAATTCATGTGGGTAGATCAAGGAACATAATTCAATATTTCACCCCAATTAATCATACAAATATAATAAAATTTCATGTGGGCATATTTCATCATATTACATATGATTAATTACAAATTTATGTCTAGTTTCCACATGTGATTTCTTAAGAAAATTTTAAATAACTAGAGATGTTGTGGCTACTCTCTAATTACTAAAATTATTAAATCACTTGACATATTTCTTTAATCTTTGTTCATGTACAATCCTAATGGTCATAATATATATATATAGCTAATCATTTATAACCATTGCACATGTCAACAAATAATAATACAACATGAGAAACCACATTACAAATATCTTTAGCACTATATGATTAAACAGACATCACAAATGTTGTAATGGTCACAATTTTTCGGAACCGGTTAAATCCACTAATGCCTTGGCAGGGCGGACCACCACATATTACTTCAACAGTTCCAGCGAGCGGTAGCATATGGGATTTGTAGCGTTCAGTAACAAACTCCTCAATAGATTCCTCACATCTTTAGTCTATTGGCTGTATTATTTATCTCTATTTTAGTATTTTTATGCTGTGTTAGCAAGATTTACTTTTAGATATGCAGAAGAAAAACATTCTTATTGGAAGGTCAAACATATGCTTCTCTTGGATGGTCTCACAGTTGTTAAAGCCAGAAGCAGGCTCCCATGAGTCCCAATCTGAACCCCATCCGCTCACAGAGAGTAAACACTATTGGATATCCAGAACGTTTTGGATTTTGCAAAGAAGAATGCTTGCACAAATACTAAAGATCAAATTTACAAGACAAAACTCCATACAGAACATGATGACCCCATCTTTACCAAATCCCTCAACATTACCTGTGTCTTTCTCCTTCTCATAATTCCTTTCTCCCTTTTAATGATAGTAATACAAAGAAGAAAGAACACGAAGTCCATGACAGGACTACCTAAAGTGAAAACTACCTAAGAATACATAAAAAGTTGAGATAGCACATGACCTTTTTTTTTTTTTCTTTAACTAAACAGAAATGAATATTTCCAAGTTTACAACAACATCATCATCATTCTTGTAAGTTTATAGTAAGCAAGAAGATTTAGAACATATATGTACTATAATGACGTCTTCTGTATGTTTTGAGGAGGGCCGTACTGACTAAACACGTAATTTTCAAGCAAGGCAGAGGTGTTTATTTGCTCCGATACCAAATGTAAACCTATATGTATCTTCATGTATATTCTAATCCTAATATGAACATACAATAATGAAAGCGGAAGCAATAAAATGAGATTTATTTTGTGTACCTCCAGCCATTGCAATTTGAAAGCTTAAACCGTCCTTGAGTATGCCCCCAATTGTGTAGTTGATTTGAACTTTGGTTCCAAACCCTCCTTCTCACTTTTAGATGGTGTATTTTCTTATGAGAGTGAATTTTGGTGACCTTAATTCTCTGATTTTTGCTATCACTTCTTTTTACTAACTCTAGCCATCATAGAGTAGTTGGCATGATAGGATGTAGTGGGTGGTTTTCTAAAATGGGAGAGAATCATGGGGAGTTACCTTGATCAGTTGCAACTTCCCACTAAATGGATCATATTCTTTTTCCCTTAATTTTAGGCCATATGGAAAAAATCTAACACTTTCATCATCATAAACTTCAATGGCTCATCACCAAAGGGATTCGTCATCAGCATATAGGTTTGTGATTATTTTTTTCCCTTGTCTAGTTGTTCTTTTATCTTTTGCATGTTCTTGATGTTTTCTATTTTCTGTGCAGAAGATCATCTACTCGAAAACTCACCCCTGCTGAGTATGAGTCTCAGTATCTCTAGGGTGTTATTGATGCTCATAATCTCCGAGATTGCAAGTTGTCTTATGCTGGTCCTAAGGGTCTAAGGCTATCATGACTTCATAGCTTGCCAGGAAAAACTTATCTTCTAACAGGATCGTGATCTATGAAGGGCAGTTAAAGGAGGGATTAAGATTGCCTTTGTACGATCCCAGAGATTCATTCCAATACGAGGTTCTTGTTCACAATAACCCTCAACGTGTAATCTTCCAGTACTCGGGAAATTGGTGGCGTTTACTTCATGAGGAGGGCCGTAATGACTAAACACGTAATTTTCAAGCAAGGCACAGGTGTTTATTTGCTCTGATACCAAATGTAAACCTATATGTATCTTCATGTATATTCTAATCCTAATATGAACAAACAATAATGAAAGCGGAAGCAATAAAATGAGATTTATTTTGTGTACCTCCAGCCATTGCAATTTGAAAGCTTAAACCGTCCTTGAGTATGCCCCCAATTGTGTAGTTGATTTGAACTTTGGTTCCAAACCCTCCTTCTCACTTTTAGATGGTGTATTTTCTTATGAGAGTGAATTTTGGTGACCTTAATTCTCTGATTTTTGCTATCACTTCTTTTTACTAACTCTAGCCATCATAGAGTAGTTGGCATGATAGTATGTAGTGGGTGGTTTTCTAAAATGGGAGAGAATCATGGGGAGTTACCTTGATCAGTTGTAATTCCCACTAAATGGATCCTATTCTTTTTCCTTTAATTTTAGGCCATATGGAAAAAATCTAACACTTTCATCATCATAAACTTCAATGGCTCATCACCAAAGGGATTCTTCATCAGCATATAGGTTTGTGATTATTTTTTTCCCTTGTCTAGTTGTTTTTTTATCTTTTGCATGTTCTTGATGTTTTTTATTTTCTGTGCAGAAGATCATCTACTCGAAAACTCACCCCTGCTGAGTATGAGTCTCAGTATCTCTAGGGTGTTATTGATGCTCATAATCTCCGAGATTGCAAATTGTCTTATGCTGATCCTAAGGGTCTAAGGCTATCATGACTTCATAGCTTGCCAGGAAAAACTTATCTTCTAACAGGATCGTGATCTGTGAAGGGCAGTTAAAGGAGGGATTAAGATTGCCTTTGTACGATCCCAGAGATTCATTCCAATACGAGGTTCTTGTTCACAATAATCCTCAACGTGTAATCTTCCAGTACTCGGGAAATTGGTGGCGTTTATTTCATGAGTCAATCCGTCAAAGCCAGGGTCGTTGCATTCTTCGAGAGGATCGTGCACCTAGCTACGTAGCAATTTGAGATAGACACCTGTATACTCTTACCATTTTCTCCAGAATTACTGTTCTCCTTAATCTGTTCAGAAGTTTCAAGGGTAGGGACTGAATATCTCACGCAACTCTCGAACTTTGTTCAATGGCCCCTTTATCCTTTTGAATGAGGACCCTCCAGTTTCCTCTAACAAGAATATTCGCAAATCTCACAATGACAACTGGTACAAGTTCCCCCTTGTTATCGAGGGTCCTTCTGTCTTCGGATGGTCCTCTCCTAATACTTTTGCTCGTGGCGTCGCTGCTGCTCATAGCCATCTTCCAGCTTATTATGCTTGGGAGTTGAATTGGCTTGAGGACCCACGTGGTCTTCCAGTTTATCATGCTTGGGAGTTGAATTGGCTCGAGGACCAGCGTCGTCAACGATCTTTGACCATAGTTTCTGATGACGAAGAGGAGGAGGAAGAGCACGAGGATGATGAGGAGGAGGAAGTTGTACCTTTGACATCTCACAAGCGTGGAGTTCTCGAGGTATCTCGTGTTGATAAGGTAAAAAATACTCTCTTATAAAATACTTTCTTGATTAAGGTATAATACCTTGAGCCTGCAGGATGCTGGGAAGAAGTTGAAAGGTGTTGTTGAAGATGCTACTGCTGCTACTGTACCCAGGATGCCAGAAGTCTTAGTCACTTGGATGCTGGTGATACTTTTGTAGCTGAATCTGGAGGTGTTGGTGTTTCTTTTAAGGTGATTGATATGACTGCTGATGGTCTTAATGAGGATTTCCCTATTCCCGATAGTGATGATGAGGAGGATGTGGAGCAGGTGCCATAAAACGAGCCACTTCGTGAAAATCTTACGCGATCTGCTCCTGCTGAGGAAGTTATTTTTGCTCAATATGGGCAAAACAACAAGTATTTAGAAGGGACAGCTGGTTCCACCAGAAATGGTGATAGAGTCGGCCATTCAGGTGAGAAGAAAAATGTTGATGGTGGTAATCCTGGCTCGGAAGAAGAGACTTTTGTGAATGTTGTTACTCGTGGTACTGGTGGTAGTCATGGTGATATTGGTTCTACTGCTATTGTGAATGCGTTGTTATCCCGAATTTTGCTAACATGCCTGCTGGAGAGGTGATCAGAGCGGTGCATCCTGGCGATGACCGTGTTTTTAATCAGATGCAACTCGCGGTACGACCCTGGTTTCTGCATATATCTTCTTTTTATGTTGGTTGATATATAAATTCTGATGGCTTTTCGTGTTCCCACGAGCTGGAATTTCATGCAATCTCTAAAGATGGCATTCGAGGCCAAGCGTGCTCGTGCTCATAGTTTGAAGGTGCAGATCGGTTAACTTCGCTCGGAACTACTGGATGCTCGTGGTAAGTTATTTGTCCACCTTTTACTATTATTGTTATGTCTTTTGTATCTTATGCTTCTCTAGACGATGGTTTCTGGTCTCTCCTATCGTTGCAGTCAGAGCAGGCAGAGACATTAGGCGTAATTCCAATATTTTTGAGATTAAGATAGCTGATCGTGATTCCATGATTGACAACCTAAAATATGAAATTTGCTATCTTGATCGTGAAAAAGAGATTTTCTGTCGTCGTATTCAGGAATTGAATAGATATCTTGCTACCGCTCGGTCTACTGTGGGCTCGCGAGAATCTCGAATCCAAGACCTTGTTACCTTAAATGAAAAACTTTCTAAGGGGAAGAATGACCAAACACCTATACTTCTTTAAAATGAATCAGATAGAGAAGTTTTTAGGAAAACCCAATATGACATTAATGATGCACAAAGGGAGATGGATTTCTTATATGACAAGCTGGCCAAGCTTAGATATGAATATGATACACACATGGACCAATGTGCAAGTACTTCTTCGGGTTTGACTCTTGATGAGAATCGTTTTATCGAGTTGGATACGTCCAAACTTGATACCGAGAAAACCCTTCAGACTGTAATCTTAAATTGCCAAGGTAGTTGGAAATTATTTAGGTTTTACTGTGTGTTGTAACTATAGTCATTTGATCTCACTTCTTCTTGTTGTTATACAACTGCTCAACAGAAGGTTAGCAAGCTGGAACTGGACCTAACCAAAGTTTTGGGTGCTAGAGTCGATGTTGATGATCGCCTCACTACTGCTACTGCTAGAATCGCTCAACTTCAAGAGAAGTATCGTCTGGTATGCACTCAGTACGAGACTCAACTTATGGATATGAAGGCTTAGCTCAGGTCCCAGTATCAGAAAAGTTTGGGAGAGATATGCACAAAAAAGGTTTTAGCTGATAAGGCTAAGCAAGAGTAGAAAAGGTACCTGATAAGTACCTGTATGGATGAATTTGAGGAATGTCCCAACCCACCTATGGAATGCTAAAGGTTTAAGTATGATTGCTAGTGTAATGGGAGTTCCATTGTTTTCTGATAAGTACACTTTAGCTAGAATAAGGATGAATTATGCTAGAGTTTGTGTTGAAATGGATGCTAACAACGAATTTCCTGATTTTATTCTTGTTGTGTTTGATGGCAAGGAGTTTAAGGTTACTATTGAATATACTTGGAAGCCTCCAAGATGCAAGAACTGTTCTACTTTTGGACATTCAAATGCTAAATGCCCTAAGACAAGTAAAAAGGTATGGGCACCAAAAGTGAAGAAGATGGTTGAGAAAAATATAGAGATAATGGAAGGAAATCTTAACCTTGCGAAACATGCAGCTGGTGTTGAAGGGTCTGGAATTGTTGAGAACATTATCCAGGAATTTGGTTCCACATAGTATGATTGAAAATGCAAGTGCTCAAGGAAATGCATTAATAGAGGTTGCCATTAATGACTCTAATACAAGGGCTAAGGCAGCATCAAGCGAATGCACAACTAACACTAAAAAGAAAAAGAATTATAGACGCAAAGAGAATGCTTGTGTGCAGGTACCAACTTGTATACTTAATCCTTATAATGGCCCAGACTCTGAGGAAAGTCAAGAAGCCAAAGAGGATGATTTGAGAGAAGAAGAGGTTCTTGGTGAGTGGATTTCTTTTAAAAGTAAGAAAGGCGCAAGAAAAAAGAAAAAAGGAAAGAAATCACAGAATCCTGAGATCCCCCCTGGTTTTGAATCCCACAACAAGTTTCATGATTTAGAATAAGAAGAAGAAGAAGAAGAAGAAGAAGGGGAAATAGCCACATCCCAGTTAGTTTCGAAAGATTCAAAAGTAAGCATGCAAAGCCGTCCTCGACAAGCAAATTGCAGGAATTGGTATGAAATTGACCCTTCCATGCATAAAAAAGAAAAAGCCTCCTAAATCTAAAGTTCCTATTAAAGTCTCGGCTGATAAACTCGTCGATCTTGGTGCTCTATGGGGCTTAGAATTTTCATCTATAAAGAATAATCGTGAAGAAATGTTAAGTGATCTCGAGAAAAACCATGAGGAGTTAATTATAGAAGATGTTGACGAGTCAATTAACTGACAATAGGCTTTTGTTCCTCATTGCGGTCTGTAAGTTGCCTTCGGATTGGTAGGTTTCATAAATTGTGTTGTTGATACTTAGAAACCTCTTCTTTTTAGTTTTTGAATTTGTTTTTGCTTTGTTTCTGTTGGATTTTTGCCTCTTGTTGGTTGTCTCCGCCCGCACACGGCTTGTGTGCATTTTATTATATTCTTTGATTGATCAAAAAAAGAGAGCAGAAAAGACTTTCTCATGACGCAAAGCGAGCTTCTGCTACTATCGACCCTACTGCTAGTGCTCCAATAATTTTGCTGATCTCGAGCATTCCTGCTGATGCTACTACTTCCTCCAACCCATCTGCAACATCGGCGAATCCGAACATGACTGCTACTCTGGTTGATTCATTTGGAGCCAAGCCCGATGTTGCTACCATCGCACCAAACTTCGATGCATCTCAGGCTACTCAACCGAGTGTAACCATTGAGAATTCCAAGGAACGGGAGATAGAGGTTCGGATGGAGGGTTGATGGTTCTTGTGCTTGTTTTTGCTATTCTCCCTGTGTGGAGGTTTGATATATTCTTGTTGGGATTTTTTGTTTATCTTGTTGTGAACTTGTCTTTTCTTTTGCTGGTGGGATTCTTGGGATTTTTCGTTTATCCACCTTGAACTCTTTGTAGCACTTTGGTGGGGGTGCGGGTTGGAATATCTTTATTTCTGTTAATATCAATCGAATTTCTTTGTATGTTATCCATTCGACTGCAATTTTGACTATCTTATTGTTGCCATGGGTAGGGTGTAAAACGGGCTAACACAGACCAGCACAGCCTATTAAGAGGTGAGCCCGTTGTAACACCCGTAATTTTCGCATGACACTTACTTAGGGATGCGTCATGGCATGGGATGAAGCTTCATCCTAAGCTTATAAAACTTACTCAGATATGCATTAGGGTGTGGATGCATTAGCTCTGGAACAATTGGACTTTATACTAACTAGATGGCGGATTAGCCTAACAGTTGGCTAACCAGTTAGCAATTTGCCTAGAAGCGCCAACCAGTTGGCGTTTTTCCCTAAAGTGCAGTCGATGGATGTCATTCCCTTTCTTTTATTTATTTGGGTATGTAGGTAGCCGCAATGCAATGCATTGAGGTGCAGCATCTCGTCGCTCATATCATCTAATTTGGGAGATATTTGCGACGCTTTGGTAACTCATATCATCTGGCTCGGTAAAGCTATGCAAGAGATGATTTTTACTGCACTTGATGAGGTAGTTTCATTCCATTTGATGGATGATCATACTTCCTATCAAGCCATATGGTATGAACGCAATATGCCTAGTTGTTGCACCATTGGAAAGAGCAAGACCAGTGCAGGCTCCAGCGCATGGTCGAAGCAGAGTTGATGAAACGAAAAATTAGGCTTGAAATTGCCTAGGTGCTAGTCCAAGGCATGAGTTAGGCCTGGACAATAATCGTAATTATGTGATACTTTCCAAAGACATTCACCATTGCCTTTAACGGTCATGTACCCTTTGTAGAATAAGGGTAAGTTGGAACGGTATGGAAACTACGTTTCGAGTATCATGCTTGCAAAACATGCTTGGAAGGAAAATATACCTGCATATGACAGCGATAAGTTAAGATTTAAGGTCCGGTTACTGTCTTTTAATCCGCGCATCGGGGAGTTCTGGCCTGCTCAGCGCATAGCGTCGGAGGAGGAATTTTTCGGTCTGTGACACCCGCTGTGCTACATGTTGTTATGTGTCGTGCCAGAGATTAAGACGTGTTGTGATGTCGTGCTTGAGGACGTGTTGTGTCGTGCTGTGATGTGTCTGACACATTTATTTTATATTTTTTAAAGTTGATATTTTCCAAATATTTAGATATTATATGTGTTGTAATAGAAATAACTCAACATAATAAAGACAAAACATCAAAAATTAGTTAGAATAAACATTATTTTGTAAAATATACACAAAATGTGTTGTATTATACCATATTGTGAAGTGATTTATACATGTAATGACGTGCTTTCTTAGCGTGTTGTGTTGTGTTGTGCCACGTGTTGTGCTAGGTCACTGTGCCGATTAGTCCCCAACACAATACATGAAGCTGTCGTGATGTGTCGTGCTGGGATACGATGTGCTCGTGATGGCACGGTCCAATTTACACCTCTAGCCGTAGGGACTGAGCAGAAGACTACTTCATTACTTTAAAGTATTAATATGTGTCCATATTCTTCTGTGATGTCCTTTCATACCTTCTTTATTAATCTTGTTGATATGCTTGCTTCTTTTTCCTGATGCGTTTGGGATCTGCAATCTTTCCCCTGCGATAACATAGATAGAAACATGTATTTCCATAATCATATTGAAATATATGGTGTTAGTCTACTACTCAATACTTCGAGTGTATAGATTTGTTTGCCCCCTTGGGTATTTTATTGATAGTTTTGCTCACTCTATGGAGTTTTAGTTATTATCATGCTCCGGACGTACCGAAGCCTCGTATCTATTGATACGCTTTGGGACCTCTGCCTATTACAGGGTCTGTCTGAGTACCTCATCATAACCTTCCTATGGGTTCTTATAGAGGGTGGTACCCTTTAAAATCAGACGCAATAGGCCATGTGGATTGACTTGCCCGAGTACCTCCATTGCAGGATTTCATCAAGTCTTTAACTCGCATATGGCATATGGCTTACACACGCCTGCACTCATTCCTCGTGAGGATGACAACATCTTATGATATGGCTTAGGTCTTAGTTATATGCCCGTACTCATCCTCGTGGGGATGGAAACATCTTATGGCTTAGGTCTTAGTTATATGCCCGTACTCATCCTCGTGGGGATGGCAAAATCTTATGAGATGACTTAGGTCTTAATTATATGCCTGAAAAAAGAAAGATTTGCACAATACATGGCTTAAAAAGTTGTATTTTGTTGAAAATAGACTCGTCATTATATCATACTAAGGATAATACTTTTTTAAGTGGGAAGCATTCCATGGGTGCTGCAATTCTTTCCCTTCTGGGTCTAGCAACTTATATGCTTTTTTTCCAGTTTTTTTAATAATCGTGAAGGGACCTCCCCACTTTGCGCAATATTTTTGCATGTCTTGTCTCGCTGGGACAAAAGGATTTCTCTGAGCACTAATTCACCAGGCTAGTACTCTCGCTATCTTACTCGTTTCTCGTAGTCCTTTCCGATCCTTCGTTGATAATTCTCCATATGATGGAGGGAGATTGCTCGATTTTCTTTCAAGTCGTCCAGTTTAGACAATATAAGATCGGAGTTAAGGTTTTTTTCCCATGCCTCGGTCTTGGTCGTTGGGATCATCACTTCAGTTGGGAGTATCGCCTCAGTTCCGTAGGTTAGGATAAATAGCGACATCCCTGTTGCCGATCTTTTAGTAGTTTGATATGCCCAAAGGACATTGTGCAATTGCTCGGTATCCAGCTTCTTTTTTAGATTATCTGCAATCGTCTTATTTCTCGCTTCAGCCTATCCATTACTCTCTGGTAAGTATTAATGAGTAGATCTATATTTTTTATTTTAAACTGTTTACCATTGTCTGATACGATCATCACTGGGATCCGAACCTGCCGATTATATTCTCAAAGATAAAGGTAAACACATTTTTGTCCCTGATTCGTTGTAATGCCTTTGCTTCGACCCATTTTGTGAAGTAGTCCGTGGATAAAATTAAAAATCTCCTTTTCTTGGTGCATATACCAATGGTCCTACTATGTCAATCCCCCACTTTACAAATGGCCAAGGGCTAAAAACCGAGTCCAGGCTCATCGCTGGTGCATGGATCCCTTGTGCGTATCTTTTGTAATCTTCGTATCGCATGGACATTTCCTTTGTATCCTCATTCATGTACGACCAGTAGTATCCTTGCACCCTAGTCTTGTGTGTCAGGGATCTATGCGCGTTTTGATTTCCACCATTGTCGTAATGCAACTCTGTCATGATCATATGCCCTTCTTCTCTGGATAAACATCTGAGCAATGGTCCTAAGAAAGTTTTCTTGTAAAGGATTCCTTCACGGACCTCATAATTCATCGATGTGCTCCTTATATTATGCGCAAGCTTTGAATCTGGGGTAGCAATCCTTTTTCCAAGTAGTCATAAATGGGGGTCCTCCAGTCTTGTATTGGCTCATCTGCTTTACCCGTCACCATTACCTCGAGGGTATCTTTTGTTGGTATGGAAGGAAATAAAATTCTTATGATCCTTACTTTTGTGACCTCAGGGTCGCTCATCATGGAAGAGATATATGCTAGAGCATATGCGTGTCTATTATCTTTTCTTCCGGTGTGCCTGAACTTGATCTTTCCAATTCTCGATGCATATGACTGAACTAGCCTGAGATATTTTTGCAAACATGGATCCAGGGTCTAGTATTTTCTTTCGATTTGTCTGCTGACAAGTTGAGAATCACCGGTGAGACGAACCTCGGTGATACCCATTTCTTCTATTATTGTCAAAGCGTGAGTGACGACTTCGTATTATATTACATTGTTTGTGGTTGGGAATTCCAATCTGAAGGTTTTTACTATTATTTCTCCTCCTGAAGAGGCGAATACCATCCCGAGACCAACTCCTTCTTTATTCGTCGATCCATCAACAAATACCTCACATCGCCTTGGATTGCACGTTTCGAGCGATCCTGCTGATATTCATCGTCCTCGCCCATACCGGTTATTTCCTCGATTTTCTCCTCCTATGGGAAGGGGAAGTCAGCGAGGAAATCGACTAGGGATTGGGACTTGTGGTTGTTATTATCTTGTACTTTATCCCAAACTGCTTGATCTATGCGCTCCATTTAACTATTCCCCGAGTTTTCTCAGCACTCTCCAGAACTGCTTCTATGGGTGACTTGGTCAAGACTTTGATAACATGCGCCTAAAAATAGGTTCTCAGTTTCTGAGTAGCAAACATTAACGCTAAGATCACCTGTTTTATTTTTGTGTAGTTCCGTTCAACAGAGGTGGGGATTTTACTAATGAAGTAAAATTGGTTCCCCTACCTTAAACTCCCTACGAACCAAAACAACATCGACAGAGTACGATATCGTAGATAAATATACATGGAAAGTTTCATTAGGATCGGGCCTCTGCAGCCTTGGGAGGGTTGCCAAATACGCCGTTATATTCAGGAATGCATTCTCACACTCTTCGCTCTATTTGAAGGTGTCACCTTTCCTCAGGATACTGAAAAATGGCTTGCATTTGTCCGAGGATCTGGAGATGAATCTTCTGAGTGCTGCGAGCCTTCCATTTAATCTCTGCATATTTTTAACTGTTACCGACAATGACATTTCCTGGATTGCTTTAATTTTTTCTGGGTCTGCCTTAATGCCTTCCTTGGTTATAACATATCCTAGGAATTTTCCTGATGCGACGCCGAATATGCATTTTGCTGGGTTAATCGTCATTTTATACTTTCGCATTTGGGCGAAGATATCCCTGAGGTCGAACATATGGTTCTTAGACTTCTTATTTTTTTACCAACATATCATCGACATAAACCTCAATGGTTTTATGCACCCATTGGTCGAACATCTTTTTTACAAGCCTTTGATATGTTGCCCCTGCATTCTTCAAGCCAAAAGACATTTTTGTGTAGCAGTACAAGCCTTGTAGGGTAAAGAAAGATGTATGCTCTTGATTTTCTTCAGCCAGCGAAATTTGATTATAACATGAGTATTCATCCATGTGCGAAAGCTTTTCATATCCAGTCATCGTGTCCATAAGTTGATCGATGCTTGGGAGTGGGAAACTATCTTTCGGGCAGACCTTGTTCAAATTGATAAAGTATATACATATGCGTATTTCTCCTGTCTTCTTTGGGACAATTACCATGTTTGAAATCCATTGGGGATACTTTGGTTCTCGGATTATTCCTGATGCCATCATCTTTTTGAGCTCATTTTCCATGTCCCCGTGATACACGGGTGCTACTTTTCGTATCTTCTACGTGTGTGGTTTGGCTTTAGGATCAATTTTGAGGTGGTGACATCATATATCGGGATCAATTCCTGAAATATCTTCCATACTCCATACGAATACATAGATGATTTATTTCAATGCTTCAATCAATTCAGACTCCTCGTTGTTTGGCATCAAGGACCCTATCTTTAAGATTCTGGGCAAATCGGAAGTTCCGATATTGATTTCTTTAGTTGGATCTATTGCTGTGAATGCTGGCTTTTGTTCCCCCAGAGGGATCACATTTTGTATTTTCTATGGCAGCTGAAGGTCTTTTTTCTTGTCAGCTTGTTCTTTCAGTGACTTGGCGAACGTTGCATCAATTTCGGCTTGCTCGCGTTCGTTTCTCACTTTTATTCTCACTGATCGCTTTTATTCTTCTGCCCCATCATCTAGGTATCCGTTTGATTGCAATATCTTTCCTCTTCTGTATCCCCAGGGACTTATGCTATTCCTCCAGGTGTTAGGAACCGTATGCGTTGATGATAAGTTGATGCGACCCCTTTGATGTTGGCTACCCATGATCGCCCGATGATGGCGTGGTACGACGACTTAACTTCCACAATACAAAAGGTAGTGATAGTTTTCACCATTCATAAATCAATCTTCAAGGTTATCTCACCCTTTGGTTTTGATGCTGCCACGTTGAATCCATAGATCGTATAAGTCGACGGTATTAAGTCATCATCTGCGAGCCTCATCTACTTGAACGTATCGTAGAAGAGTATTTCAATCGAGTTTCCTCCATCTACTAGGATCTTTGGCATGACAATGATGTCAACTTTCATTGTAACTACTAATGGATCATTGTGCCTCGTTCCATTTAGGGGTACGTCTTGAGCCGAGAAGTAAACCGGTTGCATCATCTACAACTTCATTGGTCCATCCGTAGCGACGCTGAAAACTTCTTTGCCTTGGTGTTTTCGCTTGTGGATCCTTCTCATGACCGTGCTTTCAAAACTTGGCTTCGTCATTTTAGAATGTATGATCGTATTGCACCCGAGGTACGGGACCTCTCCTATGATGGTAACATGATGCACTTGATTATCCTGATTTGGCTTGCTAACAAATTGTTGCAGATTACCTTCATCTATCAGACGTTGGATTTTATTTTTCAGATTATGACAGTTGTTTGTGGCATGTCTTGTATTTCTATGGAATTGCACCATCCACGATCTTGACCAGGAATTGGAGGAATTGTTCCTCGATTGAAAGGGTAGATCACATCGTCTCTTTTTTCCATCTTTTTAAAGAATTTCTCCGGGTGATGCGTTGAGCGTGGTGTATGTTTTATCTTCGAATTGTTGTCTTTTCCAAGTTTTGTTTCGCCCACCCCTTCCTCGGAACCTATGGTGGGGATGATATCCTTCGGTTTGTGGCATGCTTATCTGATTTGCTAGATCTGGCTCCACAAGTTTGGCTCGTACGTTTCTCGTGCTTGGAGAGGATTTCAATGCAGATGCCTGAATTTCTTCCAACGCGATGTAATGCTCTTGGATCTCTCTCAGAGCTCCTAACTTGGTTGGGACATTGTTGAATAGTTTGACGAAGATCGAATCATCTTTCTTGAGGCTGCCTAGGAAGCCTAGAATCTGATTTTCCTCGGATAATTTCCCCACTTCGACGTACAGTTTTTTCCATCTTTTTATGAGGCTTCACAAACTTTCATCATCTTCCTTCCTAAGTACGTAGATTCGATCTACACCTTGGTCATAAGGAGTTGTTGTGCATGTAAGCTTCCAGAAAGGTTTCAGAAAGCTCTTCGAAGCTGGCAATAAATCGCTTTGGTAGTGTATCGAACCATGCAAGAGCTTCTTCCTTCAGGATAAAGGGGAAGAATTTACATAGAACCATATCATGCTCGCTCCATGGTAACAATGATCTTCAGTAAGCTCGGATATGCTGGACCGTATTGGCGGTTCTATCAAAGATGGATGTCAATGCAGGTATCGAGCATTTTGGTGGTAAAGGGGTTTGAATTAATTCCTTCGTGAATGGGGTTCGTTCTGCCTCTGTCATGACCTCAGAGAGACGGTTCCCTTACTTCAGATAGCACATTTCATTGAAAATCGCTTCCATTTTGTTCAACATTCTTCGCTCTCCTTCTTTTTTCTCGAAAAGCTCCTCATAACATTCTTTGTGTTCGTACTTCTTTTTCGCGCATGTTTTAGCTCTAGATCTCGCGATTCTTTTGTCCCTTCATCTTCATATATGTAGACTCGTTTTTTGTTTACCTTTTTTTCCTTGGAAATCTCAATTTTTCTCCTCCAGACTGGTTATTTGCTTCTAATTCACGAATCCTCTCTTCTTGCATCTTTTGGATTTTTGTGGTTTCTTCAGTCGTCATCGTGTCTCCAGAACTGGTACCTTTGTCGTTCATGCTTACTGGTGTCGGGTATGTTATCATCATTTTCTTTGTCCTTGACACCATCTTCTTTTGGCATCTCGGTATCTTCTAACTCTTCCTTTTCTTTCTCTGACTTTGTATCTGAGCTTGCGAGTTCATCCTCCGGTGTCCTTCCAGTGATGGATTCTCCTAGTGCATCTTCGCTTTTTTTTTGCTTTCGCTTGTGTGTTTTCACTCTCGCAGCTTCTTCTTATGGATTCATCATTTTTCTAAACACAACAAATTAAAAAGACAGTTTTACTATTTTGTGCTCGAGCTAATCTCTGCTTTTACACGTTTTTCAAAATCCGACAAAAATAAAAAGGATGTTCTAGTTCTTTTCCTCGCCTGATTTTTCATACTCATGACTGATTTTTTCCCTGTAGGTCGTAACTGAATTTCACATTTTATTCTGAGATGGTAGTTACAGATAAAAATAAAAGTACTTTTTAACCATAAATGCAATTTCACTTCTAACGTAAAACATTCCCAAAACCGATTTTTATTTGGAAACAAGAAACCTTTTAGATAAACAAATGCGCCACTTTTCTCAGTGGTCCCCTTTATTGAATTGATGTTGGGTTTTTTTATTACCGACTCCCTTCTTCTAGTTTATTTTTTTTATGTTACATTTCTTATCAGTAAATGAGATTTTACTGCAAGTTGCAACTGTTTTCTACCTGATTTGTGCTTTTCTTTAAAGTTTCATGAAACTCACAGATCTTCAAGGCTTAGCTTCGTTGGATAATAAAAATAATATAATGACTTTTCTAGACTCAAGTTTATACTTCTAGCCCTTGCAAATCTTTGTTGAACGCTCGCAAGTACATCATGGACATGTTGCTATTCTCTAGATTTTTTTTTTATCAAGAGTGAGCTAATTTCTAAGCAAGTTATTAGGGTTTCCTTTTATGTAGCGAAATAGAAAAGTTAACTGAAAAAAAATGGCGTAATTGAACTAAGAGTGAAACTGGAGAAAACAATGAGGAGAAAGATTCTTTTTTGAGGGTGAAACTCTTTGCCTTTTCATGAAGCAGAGAAGAAAAAATTTTAACAGCTTATCATAAAACAAAAACAAAAACTAATGACCATTAACCACGAGGTTTGCTCGAAAGATCTATGATATCATCTTTGTTTCTAGCGCCAAATTGTAATAACCATTTTTCTAGTTACACAATGACATTGATCTATAACGTTGAACCATAATGTGAAATGAAACATAACATATACAATCATAAGACTATATATACTTGGTGCAAAAACGTACCCAATATTCCTTACCTAAAGACTTTGTGAAACTATGAAAGCTTTATTAGTGGTGAAAATGGTTATTACAAGCTTGAAGTTAAACTCTCTATCCTCACAGAAACATTTAGCACCCTCTCTTGTCCAGGAAAAATATCTTACCCTAGCACTGAAATCATCCTCATATATATAGGCAAAACTGCTTATATATTATTTTTCACTGACATACAATACATTTTTCTTGATGTTTGATCCTCCGTGGAAACCATATCCTGATTATTCCCTTCGCACGAGTGTCTGCTCATGCTCGGGTACTCTTATCTCGAGTGTATTGTCATCCATGCTCGAACCTTTTCTGAACTTCGCGCGTCTTTTACTTCTACTACTCGTGTAGTCTCCGAGGCTCCCTTGCTGTCTTGTCATATTCCTCTGTTCGAGTATGACAAAATCCAGTTCTGCATGTCTGTCTAGGATGAAACTGGTTACAATTGATAACTACCAAAATATATATCAAATTTTAATAAAACTTATATTTTTGGAAATGGTTTTAAATCATCTACAAAACAAGATCCATTGTTGATTGGAAAATTCAAAAGTATATTTTTTCCAAAAAAATAGCTAGGATGAAACTGGTTACATCCTGACTTAAAATTAGGTAGGAAAAATTATTCGAAAAATAACTAGGATGAATCTGGTTGCATCCTGGCTTAAGCTAAGATAAGAGAAGATATTCGTAAAATAGTTAGGATGAAACTGGATACATCCTGGCTTAAGCTAAAATAAAAAAAATTATTCAAAAAATATTTAGGATGAAACTAGTTGCATCCTGGTTTAAAAATAAGATATGAAAAAATATTTAAAAATAGCTAGGATGAATCTGGTTGCATCCTGGTTTAAACTAAGATAGAAAATATTATTCGAAAAAACTAGGATAAAACTGGATGCTTCATGAGTTAAACTAAGATAAAAAAAAATTATTTAAAAATTAACTATGATGAATTTAGATGCACCCTACTTAAAAACTTAGACGGACCTAGATTCATCATTTTTTAAATTCTAAAATTTATACCAACACCATTAACATGATCACCTAGATTCATTCTTGTTTGAGAATGCAATTTAAATTGATTATACATAGTACCGATTTTGTTTAATTTCAAATCGGAAGAGAAATATTTGTTAATAATTGTGTAGTCACAAAGGCAAGAAAAGGAAAACCCATTCCTACCATCCATGTAGAAAAAATTATGTTCATAATGTTTTAAGCCAGGGAGAGACCGTTCTTCGAAACATAATGTTCTCTCTTTTTATCTAGTCAAAACAAGTTTGTTCCTATGTTAAATTGCTAATGTCTTCTGCCTATTATGTATAATTCTTATAAACAACAATCTAACTGCTACTACCTAATATGCAGGGCGGTGTTTTATTCTTATTATTTCTAAGAATGAGTTTTGTTTTGACTTAGGTCAGGTATTAGATGCTTGTCATCAAAACGGTGATTCAAACATACAAATCAAAAATGAATATCTAACATGATAAATAAGAAGGGTATCTAACATGATAAATAAGAAGGGTATATTTGTTAGTTCTTATAGAAATCAGTTATAGTCAATTGGTTAGAATATCTATTTTGGATATTAGAAAAATATTTATAAAAATTTTAAATATTTGAGAAGTATCTTATTTTATTTGATTTTTACACCCATAATTTTATTTTTAAGGGTTATGTGATCAATTTATTGTTTTCAAAAATACTTAAAGTGTCCCTTGGTCATCAAAAATGTACCTTCAAGACTCTTCACAAAATAAATAAATAAACAATTTTATGCATCACATACTCTTCACCAACTTCATGCATCACATACTTGTTCTCATGACTCATAAGTTATTATTATTTTTATTTATTTTTTAACACTTACACAAGCTATTACTTATTAGTATAAATTTAACTTTTCAAAAATTTGGTTATTAATTTATGGTCCGAATAGTTTTTCATTTTTTAGGATTCTTAAACTTTTTAGGGGTGAGTATAAATTACAACTAAACATTATTAAAATTGATTCGATAAAAATATTACTTGAATTAATTTGTGAGATGTTGGAGAAAACTAAATAAAAATCTAACCCTAGATAAGAATAGGGTTATTACATATCTATAAATTGGATTAAATGGTAAGTTCTTGAAATACATTCTGCTTCATTACATTAGATAAATTAGATAGAACATAGAAGTTCTTTGCCTCGAGTCTTCTTATATACAAAGGATTTACTTATTACTAATAGAGTCTAGCCTATGCTCTTCTTTAGATCTTTTGTTTCACTCTGATAGTATTATAGATCGGAATCAATGCAAAGGAAATGAATGTATTTCTATACTATCATTATCCAAAGTGTGTAGAAATGTTTGATTTTTCTTTTTTCTCTAGTAGGTTGTCTATATGCTATTGCTACGAACGAACGGCTACGAACGGCTAGAAATGTCTTGGAGATAAAAAAAAAACTATCAAACGGCTACGAACGATCCGGGAGTTTCATCCGGCGGTCAATGATGTCTAGATATGTTTTTTTCATCCTGCTTCGATAAAATTTCGGGTAATACTACGTGCGTGGGTGTGGGTGAACGAAATAGAGGAGTGGTGTATTTATCTTTATCGTATAAAAGCCTGTGTTCTCTTCCTATGCCAGATGAAAGTGATGAAGATAACGCCGAGTCTGAACCTGAACTAGTGCAATTAATTCTCTCTTTCTACACCTCTATGTTTTTCTTAACCTATTTTTTTTGGTTAAATTCTTATTGCTGGTTTATTGATATAACAGGAAGAGAATAAAGAAGAAGAAATTGAAGAGATAAAAAAATATGTAGTTGCTAAACAACCCTTCTAATCGTCTTCTGATGGTACTTCGTTTCGTACGAATTCGTTTATGGATCTTCATATTTATATGTTGCAGTTGAATCAGAAAGATGATTGATAGGAATTGAAGAAGAAGGTAAACATACAGATTCACAGAAACCCTAGAATTTTACTTTTAAGGTCTCTAATTAACTTGAAAGATCAATTTTGTGACTCTGACAATTACAAGTCTGAGATTGGAGATACTAGAGTTTTCATAGCTCGGTAATTTCTTTAGCTTCCAAATAATAATCTATTTTGATGATTTTGGTTTTTTTTTCTTCACTATGTGCCATAAGTTTGTTTGCAAATAGAGTGGATACCAGAAAACAATTCATCAAGGGTTACTTGGTAGTTAGGGATGTAAGCTTTCACTCTTTTACATCTTTGTCTTTATGAGTCCAGGTTGCAAGTAGACAATACTTCATTAATTCGTTTTAGAAAGCGCTGTAACAAACATAATCTAAGTCTCCACTGTATTTTACTGATTGTGGAATAACTGAAAATGCAAAATCTTCAAGTAGTTGAGCTGAAATTGTTTTCAACGAGTTATTTGAAAATGCAACCAAAAGATGCAGGTTGTTATTAATGGATCTTTGGGGGTTCATAAAATTTCCAAGCCAAGTGAATGTTTGTCCGTAGTAAAAATCTGAATATAAGAAATGAATGACAAAGTTGTGATTAAATCAATTCAACCTGATTTGTTTCATTTTGTTACTCACTCAATGGGTTGTATAAATATAGTTTCATTGTAATTGCCTCTTAGTACATGAAATTAGCGGAATTAATGAATCAGCTAAATTGATACTCTACGACAACATAGTAAACAAACTTCTCTAGATATCTTCTTATTGTAAGTCCTATTTAGAGAGGTACAAAAGGATCTATATGTAGCTGCTGCCATATCGTGTGAATTTTAAACCTCAACTAAATAACTACTTATTAGTGTTCTAATTGTATGGTGCAGAATTTTGACCCAAGAGTAGGCAATACTGATGTTTGGAGGCCAAGTCGATGTAATAGATTGAATAGTTGAATTTTGTTGGTCTGCGGCATGGAATGATTGGGTATGTAATGTTTCTTATGTTGCAGTTTCAATGGAGAAGAAAGATATGGCCATGGGATAAATGTTTTATCCATTGTAACACAGTGCATACCTACCCATGGATTAATTTTTTTTTTTTTTAATTTATGTGTTACTGATGTTAATTTAGTACAACCCATAAATGATTCAGTGAAATTCTCTAGGATAGTATCCGATAAGGCCGTGTGCGAAGAACTTTTCACAAATTCTGTGTTTACTCATTTGGAGCAAGAGTTGTCGCAGAGGGAAAAGAAGGGTTGAATGATGTCCTGATGGTTAAAGACATCACTGAGGCTAGAGTCATGTGAAAATTAGTGTTGAAGTTTGTTATCATGACATTTATGTGTTAAATGTGTCATCGATTGTCCATCTATATTTTATTACATATTCAATGGTACGATTTCCATATGTTTACTGCCTAAAGGTAATATTTTGCTTAACATTCTTATAGTTAATCTCTTACTGATGTGCCTGTTATTGTCGTTATCAAAGCTTTGTCTACTATTTTGCAGAGTAAAAAAACCCACAGATGTTTCTGAACCCTTGCAAGCTTTAGTGGTTTTGCTTTTCGAAGATCAACCTTTTTTAAGTCTACAAACAGTGCAACTCAAATAAATGGTAAACTATAACTTTTACCACCAACATGATTTCAACATTCAGGTTCTGTTGCAGCATCCCTGTACAATATATTGCGGTAGAAGAGCAAGAACAAAACTAAAAAATGTTTTTGATCTTAGTCTTACAGAAGAGCAGTCTAGCAAGAACAAAACTAACAAATGTTGTTGATCTTAGTCTTACAGAAGAGCAGCATTATAGACGTTTCTAAAGCTTTGCAACATGAGATAACTCCAAATCTGAAACGAAGATCACCTCGAGCAGATACTTCAAGTGTTCCTTAATGCAGCTGTGGCACTCTTCAAACTTCAGATTCCTGTATGTACCCTCCATTGCAATACCAACAAGTGGCAAGAAGTAGATGGTAAGCTACTTTTAGACTCTGGCCTATGAGAAGGAAAGGCAAAATACAAGAAGCTCACTCACTTATAGTGACTGAAAATTCACCCCAAGTTCGTTGCATACGCAAAGCTGCAGTAACAGTAGAGGAGCTTTCTCGAGAAAGTTGTTTCGGTAAAGTCACCACCTTCGACAAATGTTTACATTATGTATATTTTCAATGATGGGGTTTTATAAATTTTAATTTTAGGTTATTATTTTGTTTTTTAGTGAAAAATTTAGGAGAAAACTGTTACGACGATGAATCATGATGTTTGTGGATCTAGAAGTATTGGGATATTCAAGAAAAAATTCAGAGAAAATGCTAAGGTGATTAGTGTTTCGGAAAACAATCTGATGTCGGTGCATTTTGTTCTTCTTCTTGCTTAGGTTAATTTTTAGCTGCTAGCTTCCCATGTTGCCTTGCAAGTTGCAAATATACTAAATATTGACAACCATCTTTTTGTCTATTGTTGTACACCAGCTGCAATTCAATGTGTTTGTTGTAGATGTAGAAGACATAATTTGTGTGTATGTAATTATGAATGTTTATGGAATTTTGGAATTATGAATGTTTATGCACCTTTAGACATAATGAATGTTTATAGAATTATGGAATTATGATGAATTTTTGTAGAGTTGATAATTTGATTAGAGGGTTACTATGTTAATGGTGAAATTTGTCTTTTGGAGGATTTATGAATGTTTGTAGATTTGATTACTCGATTTAGAGGATTACTCTTTTAATGAGGAAATTTGTATTTATCTTGAATTTATGAATGTTTTCAGAGTTGATTATTTGTTTAGAGGATTACTCTTTTAATGATGAAATTTGTATTTTTGTGGATTTATGAATTTTTGTAGAGTTGATTATTTGTGCATTGTGGTTAGAGGATTGCTCTTAATTATGAAACTTGTATTTATCGTTTGCACAAATGTTAAACAGGGAAAATATCGGTCTTTAACCTAGACGTTACGCAAAATATCGGTGATACACGTATATTCCGATTATATCGGTCGTATTGGACCGATATATCGGCCGCCGTATCGGTCGATAATATATGTAAGGATACAAATGTATTTATTAATAATTTATTTTTTGTTTTGCTTTTTTTTTTTAATTTTTTTTTACATACAAATTCTATGTTATTGGGTATGTTAGGTTATCAAGTAAAACTTGTTTAACTAAGTTTTTACATTATAAATGTTTTTCATTAAAACTTTGAGTAACATAATGCACATTTACCTATAAATTATAAAATTAAAAAGTTAATTGTGTATCGCCGATAAAATCTGATATAATCATTTGTCCAGGTGTATCATACCTGGCCGATACGACGCCGGTACACGATATTAACTACTTTGACGCCGAGATTCGTAGGTCGAAAAAAGACGAACAAAAAACTTAAAGTGTTGTGGATCCTGAAACAAACCTTGGTGTTGAAGTTGTGGAGACTCTGCTCCCGGGTTAGCTAATAGGCGCTTAATTTCTACATATTTATCTCATAATTAATATTTGTTAGTGTTTGAATTTGTACTAATAATATATTTTTATGTGTTTATAAATTGATCGCATCGAATCTGAAGTTACAAATAAATCTGGCTAAATTATCAAAATTACTATGGAATTCTCATGTTTGTTTGTGTTGCTTTTAGTCCGAAATAACGAGGCAGTGAATAAGACTTTAATCGGTGAAGGCTATGAAGCTTGGATATTTGTTCATGTGAATTAGAAGAAGTGTAGGCGTCAGTGATGTGAAGAGAGTCATGGTGCTGTTGACTTAAGAAGAAGTAGTGATTATTTCTTTTGGAAGGCTACCGTGACTAGGCTAGTGGGAGGCTGTTGGCTGGACGTTGAAGCTGACAAATCAAACAAGGAAGAAAGGCTATGATCGGTATCCTAGGTTGGTATTATGGCGTTGAAAGTAAAGGCTAGGGTGTTGTGGAGTAGGTGCGTCAGTTTGGTTACATTCTAAGGGGACCGTCTGATGAATTCACGTGGGGGCTATCCCTAGGGTTGAAAAGAAAAGCTAAAAACCGAGTTATAAAAGGAAGAGTGAAATACGTTTTGAGGGGGACTTTTCTCCTGTATAGAATACGGAAGAGGGTTTTGAGTCTGTTTTTAGTGTGTACAGGAATTCTAGGAGGTTTTATACAGGAGGCGGAGTTCTGGGACGTGGGAGTTCGTTTGTTTTGGGAGACGTGTACAGGAGTTTGTGCATAGAGACAAGATAATCATACATGCTATTTGGTTCAATCATCTCTACTCTTCTCTTTAATTATTTTTATGGGTTTTAAGAAACCCATCTCCATGTTCTAATTAATTTGTAACTAGGGTTTAATGTTGAAACCACTTACAGTTTTAGATCAATTAAATGATTTATTGATACAGACCATTATGATTTGAATAGATTAATTTCATGATTTTGATTTATTGAATTTCATTAAACAATTGTGACGTCTTTTGATGGTACATGCTTGGCCTAGGTTTTTGATGTTCCATGCTTCTGGTATACAATTGTTATTTTGAAAATCTACTTATTGCAAATATATTTGTCTACTTATTTGATATTTCATGCTTGGGTTAAATCCTTTGATGAGGTATGCTTAGAATACCCAGGTATTATTTGTGGACCTAAAATTAGTTTCGTACAATTTTCTCGCTAACGCAATTTTATGGTGTATGCTTGAGACTAGGGCTTTTTGATGCACCATGTTTAGGGCGTCCCAGTGATATTTGCGACTCTAAATATTCATGAGTTATGTTTCACTTCAGTAATTAAATAGAAATAGTGGTGGATACTGAAAACCCTGGTTACTGACTCTCATTTGATTTATATTATTAGTTTAGTTAGTTTTATTATTTTATTCATTAATCTAAAAATCCAAAAATATGGTTTCTTGTTAGTTGATTAGAGATATTAATTGCAGTATTTCCCCGCTCTCTGTGGGTTCGACCCGTACTTGCCGTTGTATACTAGTTAGACGCCGTGCAATTGCGGTTATTTATATGGGACAAATTAATATCACATCATTAGCAAACTACCATGTATTGGAAGATGGTAACAAACTCGCTTCGACAGATATTTCATATTCAAGCGATCCAAAATTCAGGTAATCACATCGTGGTTCCCTCCTCTCGGTCATTGGCTACTATTTGGATATTACAAAACACAGTCCTATGGTTAAATATATTATTGAAAATGCAGGATGGAGACGTTTATTGACCATGGATTTAAGACTCACGTTCATTGATTGATTATTTTGTTGAGCGTTTTTGGGATACAACGAACACTTTTCACTTCCCCTTTGGTAAGATAGGGTTCACACCGCTTGATTGGGTCATGTTGACATGATTGAGTATTGGTGTTGGGTTAATATTCCGTATGAACCATCCAAGTACAAATTTGGTTATGTCCGTGAGCATTTTTTTTCAGGGATAAAAGATCCCTTAGTTTGTCAAAGAGAAGATATCGTCTCGCAGTGGGTTTCAGATGCAATTACAGTTTCATTTTTAAGCACATATTTCAAAGAAGATATGTTGGTTGCGGCTAACAATGATATCAAACTTGCTGAAAGAATGACAACAACTTTTTTTATGTACGTTTTGTGATAATTTTTATTTTCTAATTCCAAGAACTATATTGATGCTGGATGGTTAGCTGCTTTTGAGGACCTTAAGGAAATTGGCACTTATGACTGGGGTGGTGCCGCTTTTTCAAAATTGTATTCGGCACTCGACACATCTGGGAGGGGACAAAAGTCACTAAGCGGGCCCTTCCAAATATTAGAGGTAAAAAATTTCCTATTCCAACTTTCTTTAAATGTTTATTTGTTGGTAATTGATTTATTTGTTTGGTTGTTAGGATAGAGTAGTTTTGGGGGTACAAATATCTGGACATATGTCGATCAAATATCACAATGAGTGATACTGAACAAATGCAGCCTAGAAGTTCTCAGTGGAATCTAAAGAGGAAGAAGTTCGCTCTAGGAATTTGCTTAATCAGCTGACTGTAGAGCACGTGACATGGCGAACGTGGGAATCCGCCAGATATGTCCTTGAATCTGATGTTGGACGCACGACCGTGGAGCTCTCATAATCAAGGGTTATATTTTATTGGATTAGCACTGTGAGTTGATAATTTATTTTTATGTGACCATTGCAATATATTAAAATACAATAAAACTGTTCTTTATTTTCAGATAGTTATTTTCTTTGTACAACATAACATGTACCTGGGAGATCGGTGTTGGAGGCAAAACCATTATAGTTTTGGAGTTCCCAAAAACCCACCTATTCGTATTGGGAAGATCAATAATGATCAAGCAAATCAGTTGAAAGAAGTCAGTTGGCCAGATGCATCGACCTTAGTGCAAGTTGTTTCGTATGATATGTATATACAATATTGGCGACATGTAACTAACTTCCAAAAATATGTGACCAAAGTCGATTGGAAGCTTGAAACATATGGGTATGCTGGTTACCGTATTAAACACAATATTCAAGAACCCGCTGAACATGTAGCTATTCCGCCTCAACAACAATTATCATACTAAGTATACCCAAACTTTTTTTTGTAAGTAGAAAAAAATATATGCTAATGTCATTTATTATTTGCATGACAACCCGAAGTTTATGATTTGGTTCAACAATATGCCGATTTTACTCAAGAATTTCGCCATTTTACATTAAGTGAAACGAAAGAGAGGGTGAACTTTATCATGGTGAATGATGAAGAAATACGGAGACTACAAAATTGAAACAACAATCTGGAGGCACATCTGTCATATTTCCGTAATCAACAACCACCCCAGCCTACGGTTGGATTCGGTCATTTTTCTCAAACTATGCCAGAACAAATTTGGACTCCAATGACTCCTGCGTCAGCATCAACAATGTCGTCAATTAATTATACATCGAGGATGCCTATGCCTTTTATCCCACCGCGATCGGCGCCACCGAATCTAGATACGAATAGTATCAATGACTAATTTTGTATGACTATCAGATGGCTTATCATATCTTTTATGTCTTATTTTTGCTGTGTATAGTCATTCCAACCCTGCTACTTATTAATGGTTTTTCATATCTGTTATGTCTTATCTTTGTTGTGTATAGTCATTCTAACCCTGCTACTTATTAATGGCTTGTCTTATATGTTAGGGAATAGTCATTTCAAATGTCAACTTATTAATGGCTAGTCTTTACCAAGAGTGGGTAGTCATACCAAGACTGAAACAATTGCCTTTTTTCTACTTAATAATGCTCTCGGATATGTCTAAATTGAACACTCAATTTCTCAAATTATACAAACCAACACTACAAACATTAACAACCAATGACATACTATGAGTATAACGCTTCTTCTTCTTCTTATTCTTTTTCTTCTTTTTCTTCTTCTTCTTCTTCTTCTTCTTCTTCTTCTTCTTCTTATAAAAGTATCTACTCATCATATGGAGATTCAGTTGCATTGAGCCAAAATAACCAAGCAATCAGTTTGGGAACCGTTGCTACAAGTCTGAACTGGCCTCATACTCATATCAAAATACCAAGAGATCGTAAGGCGAGAGCTATACTTCTTTGGAGAGATTACTTTGCCAACAACCCCAGGTTTTCATATAATGTATTTCATAGAAGATTCAGAATGCGTCGATAATTTTTCAACTGAATATTGGCAGATCTCTTGTCTATAAATAGTTATTTTGTTCAAAGAAAGGATGCTTGTGGTGTTGTTGGATTAAGTCATCATCAGAAAGTAACATAAACAAATCGAATGTTAGATTATGGATATGTAGACGATGTAATAGATGAGTACTTACGCATTGGAGAAACCAATGTTTTGGAAACCACTCGTAGGTTCTGTAAGACGATCGTGAAAATGTAAGGGAAAAAATATTTAGGCTCACCAACTGAGGGTGATGTTGAACTGTTGCTTAAGTAAAACAAAGACATGGGATTTCAAGGGATACTGGGTAGCGTATACTGCATGCATTGGAGATGAGATAGATATCCTTCGGTGGAATCAGGGGCTTATACCGCATATAGAGGGAGCGAAAGTATTGTGTTGGAGGAAGTGGTGTCATATGATCTCCCATTTTGGCATGCATTTTTTGGTATGCCCGACTCAAACACTGATATTAATGTGATGAACCGTTCTTACATTTTTCGAAAGCTCATCAACGGTAAAACACCACCAGTGAACTTTGCGGTAAACGAATATTCATATGATATGAGATATCATCTCGGTGATAGCATATACCTAGAGATTGCTACTATTGTGATGTCTATTAAACATCCAGATTCCAAGAAAAAACAAAAAAAATCAAAGGTGCAAGAGGGTGCACGAAAAGATATAAAGCGAGGATTTGGTGTACTGCAACAACAATTTGCCATCATCAATCAACCTGCAAGAATATGGAATCCAGATGTGCTTGCATATATCATGTAAACTTGTATTATTTTATATAATATGATAGTGAAAGGATGAGCTTCTACCTGGTGATTGGCCACATGAATATGAACAACATCGCCACACAGCACCGGTGAATAAATCGAGAGAACATAGTCATGAACTTTCGAGAATGAGAGATGAGCAACGCCGACGTGCAATACACAACAAAAAGACGCATTTTCGCTTGCGTAATGACTTGATCGAACAGTTATGGTAAGATTTTAGAGACAATTAAGAAGTTGGAAACCAGACTGATAGGTTTTGTGGGTATATCTCTTGTAAACCCTCCCGAGACACCACTCTACCGTTAGGGGACCTAGCGGTTTAAAGGTTTGCTTCATATGCTAAGTGCAGCCGTGATTCCTGTGAAAGTGAGTTAGGCTTACAATTTAGAATAATAGATTCAATCGGCTTACTATTTTGTAACGTATTTAAAAAAATTGTGGTTACTCGAATAGATGAGTCATTGGACCTCTACGGATAAGTTATTCAGAAAATTTACTTTTACAGCGGCTCCTTTCCAAATGTCCCTATAAATTCACATTTTCTTCACATTTTCTTTACTTCCTCAACACCAAACATCCACTTCACTTTTAGTTAAAAACAACATCTTCAATAAATTTATAGCTAGCTTTGATCCGGCAGAAGATTTAGTTATTCTGCAAACTTGGATCATCCAACAATCTCGTCTTGTCGCTCGGTAAAGAGTTTTACCAGATTAAACCTTCTGGAACCTAGTATGGCATTACTACAAAATAGACTTTAAAAATTCTCACTAAAGAACACTGGATAACATAAGAGATAAACATGTTTTAATACAGGAAGAAGTTACGCAGTTTATCGTCCTTCAATCAACTATTTATAACAATTGTAGCTGTCCCGAAGAAATGACCCTTGATCGACTTGTAATTCTTTTTTTCTTTTAACTTATTCAAATTTTACTTTATGTTTATTCAACTAAAATTTTACTAATTTTAATGTTTGAATGTTGCAGGAGAGACTAGCAAAAGTGAAGTACAATGAACAAAAAGGAAAATAATTTGAATTTGATGAGTGTTATCAGTTTTTAAAAACAAAGTTTCCTGATCTACTTACATTCATGAAAAACCATACGTTTGAAGTTGGTTCCGATGAAGACTAAGTTTGATTATAACAAGTTTTATGAGTACATCTCTTTGTAAACCCTCATGAGACACAATTAGTCAATTGGGATCGTTTGATGGTTTAAAGGCTTGTTACACATGCTAAGTGTAATCTTGTTCCCTACGAAAGTGAATTAGAGTTTTTTAATTAAGTATTGTAATATGCTTTCGTTATTTGTACTTCAACCGGTGTAATCTATTTTGCAATAAATAAAATAACAAAAGTAGCATAAATAACCAATATCAATTATTCAAAACAACATTGTATTATAGATATTAAGATATCTCATTTTCGCATGACTCGCTGTTGTACTTAGAACATGCAACAAGCCTTCAAACCATAAGGTAGCCCCAATGGACGAGTTTTGTCTCGTGAGGGTTTACAAAGAGATATACCCATAAACCTATAATCAAAACAGTTATTCCCCATTGTCGGAATTATCAAGAGTTGGTTGTCGTGCTAATCGTTCCGGGTTTATATGAGGAAAGATGTCTACCATCGTTGAGTAGCAATGATTGAAATGAAATAATGTTTTGTATTTTTCAGCATATGCAATACGGGAAGCTTCGTCCTACAATAAATAACCAAAAATATATTCAATAAGTGTATTATTAAAAAATACTCTTTAAAATAAAATCCAATTAAATGGTAAACACTTACAATCATTTGGTTTGTCATCCATGACACCCTTGTTCGATATAGTGGTATTTTTATTACCACTAACCTTTGCACAGTATTTTTGATAATCCAGAACCGATTTTTGATCGAATTACAGCTTCGATTGTTAGGGTTCCCGTCAATCTCATAAAATATTTGGAGAACCTAGGACCAGAATAACGCCGGGGACATATTTTTTCCGACGGAAACCTGTGTAACATATTAGTAAGACCAAACAAGGTTTTGATCGTGTTCTTCAGTATAATTAGCCGTTACTATTGCAAATAGTAAAGATTATAAAATAGGAACGATGAAAAAGAACAAAGGAGTAGATGGGTATGAGAACTTGAGAATTTGTTATGTGTTATATTGATCGAGAAGTGTTGTATTTATAGAGATAGAACATCAAAATGATTGTGAACACTGTGAAAATCAAAGGGAAAAAAATGACTCATAAGGTGAACATAATGAAATTAACAATAATAGACATGCAAGACTGATATTTGCAGTGTCTATTCTTTTATCGTGTGCTCATTTATAATAGGAGACATGCAAAGTTGTTATTTATAGTGTATAGTCTTTTATCGTGTGGTCATTGACAATAGAGCATTGAAATGGGTCCACCAGATGTCTTTGTAGTTTTAGTCTTCTCAAGTCAAGTAGGAGACATTTTATCGAGGATGCCTATGCCTTTTATCCCACCGCGATTGGCGCCACCGTTGTCTAGTCTTTTATCCGTTGGCATTCTGAAATATACAACGTTAGTTAATAAAAACCAACACCAATTATTCAAAACAACAGTACATCATATTCCGTTTGATGTAAGGTTTACAAAATAGAGTCGTTGGACCTTTAGGCATATAAATAGGATAACCCATTCTCCATCAAACACTACTTCATTCAAACAAATCCTTCTCCATCATTCACTACTTCCTTCAAAGTAAAACTCTTTTACAATGACAAGTCCATCGTCAACTACCAATTCAGCTAAAGAGATACTCAGAAGATGCAAACGAACTACTCCATCATCATCATCATCAACTACCAAATCAATAAGTATTATGGTAGAAGAGATACGCAAAAGAAGCAAACAAATTAGTGCCATATATAAAGAGGTACTCAAGAAACAAGGTTACGACCAATTCCAACTGAGGGAAAGATTAAAGTATGTTGAGGAAAAAACAGAATGGGTTAGGAATTTTTACGTCGTCTTGGATCTTTCCGAGGAACATCGGGATGAGGGTATTTTTTGGAATCTGGTAAAAACAAGACCTTTCGTTCCCAAGTTGGGCGTGAATTACAGGGGTCTACGCTTTGATTACAGGAACAAATATGTTTTTGATATGACCATTCATGTTAAAAAGTTGTGCTACAAGTACAACAAGTTTCTCGCTAGGCACAAAGGGGACAAGTTTGCGGTACAAGCTGCATATACCAAATGGAGAAGAGAGTCGTTTATCATTTGGAAGTTGTAAGTATAAATTATAATAGAATCTCGTACCGGGAAATAAAAGAAGATTATTTCTTTGAGGGGGCTTAGTACTATGTTATCCAGGTCTAAATATATTAGATCTAAGTATCACCTAATGTTAAGAAAATATGTAGTTTTAAATTTTTATCTATTAATAAAAAATATATTATTTTAGAACAGTTGTAATTTCAATTATTAATTAACAAAGATTGTTTTAAATTAGTGATCACTTTTTACATAAATATTCGTTGATGTTAATTCGAAAAATATAATCGTTGATTAAAGTTTTCATCTGACAAATTTAATTACTCAAAATTTAAAGTTTTCTTTAATTCAAACAACAACTACATTGGAATTTCATTAAAATTAAAAATAACACTATTATTTCAAAACTAAACTAAATTTAAACCTTTTAATTTAATTCAAAGAAATTAAATTAAAATCCAAAAAGTACAAACTAAAACTGCCAATGATAATAATTAATACTAAAATACAATTAAACTAATAAAACTATTAATCATAATAATTAAGGTTTCAAATAACCCGGCTACGCTTCAAGCTTGGCTTCTTCTACTCCGCAATATGTCTGCCTTTCGAAGTTCAATGTACTCTCTTGTTACGTCATCCAATCCAGAGACATCCATCATCATTATGCGAAACTCTTCGTCTGCTTCTTTCTTTGCGTCAAGTTTGTCTTGCCTTGCTTGTTTTGTCGCAGAATCAACTTGTTTTGCTGCAAACTCGGCTTCTCTATGCGCCATCTTCATTTTTGATTGTTCTTTGTAATAGGTATTGAAATTTTGTTGCTCTTTAATAATTATTTTCATCATTTCCTCTTTGGCATTGGATTTTGCTCTCCTTGTTTTCTTGAGTCGTTTCGCTGTATTTTTTCCCATCTGACGGTTGTATGTGTTAGCTATGTCTCCTATATCTCCGTCATCACTGGATTCGTCTTGACTTGTTTCTTGTCTTTCCCCGTCTTCCTCGCCACTCTGGGAATCTTTCATAGCTTGCGCCGAATCGAGCACAACTATCGATCGCCGTGAATAATTTATATTTTCTAACATAATTTCGTAGCACACTTCGTGCTTAAATTTTTTATCACCATTGCATTCCTTGAAGCGCTTCCTTACTTCTTCAACCTGTTATTGTTTTAAAAACAGTTTAGTGGATGTACATGTAAATAATTATTACGGGTTCAAAAAATGACGATAACTTACTTTTCTTTTTGGGCCCCATACAGTATGATACAGCTTCCACTTCCGCTTCTTTTGCAGAGAAAAGTACCACATCTTTACTTATTCCCTGAAATCGTTTCTGAATGGAGGTCCAACTGCGCTTCGGTTTTGTAGGTAGGGCTTGTTCCATCCCAGCTTTGATGCGAGTCCACAATACCTGTTCTGATTGATCGGTTCCAATAGCAGAATCTTGAGATATTGATAAATGAAGTTTACACATCGTTATATCTTCAATTGTTGAAAAATTTGGACCACGTGGTGTCGGTGCCATAATTCTAAATGATTTGAAAGACGAATGATACGAAAATAGTGAATTTGTTCTGATACACAAAAAAAATGAATTAGTAGTACTGATGAAAAGCTCAACAATTTCATACATATATATAGGTACATAAAAGATAACCGTTGTAATGAAATCGAAAATTCCGGTCGTTTAAAAATATTACCGTTACACCCAGACGCTTATATAATCTAGCGCTTCACAACAGACGGTTGTATAAGAAGCCGCTTGAATCAGACCACGCCTGTTATGAGGCGTACGTATAGGTGTACGATTGGGACTCACGCCCCACTCAGACGCTGCTATAATCTATCTAAATTAGGCAGCTCAGATGGGACGGGTGATCAAATTATCATTTGCCCGTAACGTTAGCATTTGTAACGGTCCTTCCCTTTTCACTGTAGAAAGATATGGATTTAACATTACTAGATTTTGTTTTCTCCTTCTGTCTCTTTCCTCCCTCAAAACCCTCACACTCCCACTCCAAAACTCAGACAAAAATAACTTGGTTTCAGTTTCAGTTTCAGTTTCAGTTTCAGAGAGAAAGAAGCCAAATTTAGAGAGGTTTGAGTTTGAGCAGAAGACGGTTTGTTGGCGAAAGTTGAGGTTTGAGTTAGAACGTGGAACTTTGACCGACCAGAAGACTAGTTCTTACCTCCTCCTTGTTTATTGGGAATTTTAACAAAAATATCGGCAATTCTAGGAAGGACTTTCTCTCCTTCCACCAAATGCATTCCTTCTTCATTCAATCATCCTCCTGACGATATGGCCAATAACACGGAAGAACAAGAAGCCATCAAAAATGGTGCTGTTGCTGTTGGTGAAACTAGTAAACATGATGCTGTTGTTGATGACCATGATCATGATCATGGAGAAGATGAGAAATTATCAAGAGAATTTAGTTCCCATTCTGTTTGTTCAACTGAACATGAAGATAATTGTGATGGAGAAGAAACTGATGTTGAGACTGACAGAGAATTAGAAGTTGGACCCCAGTTTTCTCTCAAAGAACAGCTTGAAAAAGATAAGGTAATTTGCTTCTTTTGATTTTTTTGTGTGGTTCTTCTCATTGCAATTTGCTTTAAATGACTTTTGTTGGAATTATTATAGGATGATGTGAGTTTGAGGAGATGGAAGGAACAACTTCTTGGATCTGTTGATTACGCTGCTGTTGGAGGTACCTAATATTCCTAGTTTTGAATTTTAAGAACCCTAATTTGAACTCTTGGTTGATTTTTTTTACTAAAAGCTTGAATTTGCTTAATTAATCATTTTTTGCATATTATTTTGTAGAAACTTTGGAACCTCAGGTAGAGATTTTGAGTCTCACAATTTTGTCACCTGACCGAACTGAACTCGTCTTACCGATCCCATTTGAACCAAATGCAAAGGGGTATGCATTTTGTCTAAAAGATGGAAGTCTTTACCATCTCAAATTCTCATTCAGAGTCTCTAACAACATTGTTTCCGGGCTTAAATATACCAACACTGTCTGGAAAACTGGCGTGAGAGGTAAAAAAAAACTGCGATCAAAATCGCTAATTGATTTTTTCTTTTGTGTAATTTTCTTTTGGAGGTTATTTGTTTTGTGTGTTGCGATGATTGATAAGGGGTTGTTCTGTGATTAATTCATTGCAGTTGAAAATACAAAAGTGATGCTTGGAACTTTTAGTCCTCAGCAAGAACCTTACACATATGAATTAGCAGAGGAGAGAATTCTTTCTGGAATATTTGCAAGGGGTTCGTATTCTGCAAAAACCAAGGTACAAAAACAAAACAAACCATTTTTGAGTCTTATTCATGTCTTCGATGAGCCTGTTTCCTAGAATTTAATAGTGTATGTTTGAGTTCAAATAAATAAACAATCTAATATTGAATGCTTAGTTAGACTTAAAAGAAATATTTGCTAAGTAATTAGATTGTGTTTAGTTGATTGTAACATTTATTAGTTCCATTAACATTCTGGCATGATTGGATGCATTTCGGAATTGGTTTCTTCCAAGGACTACATTATGATGAATTACACCGAGTATCAGCACTTCTTATTGATTGAAAATATAGCTTTATTTGTGCATCTCCTTACAGTACCTTATTGCATTGGATGTTCCCTAGGTACATACTGTACCTTCTTGATATAAAATTCCTCAACTTGACAATTTATGAAAATAAAGTGTCCATTAGCTAGAATGTTTGAAATCTTACAAGAAACACATAGATTGATTGAACTTAGATTTAACGCTTTAGCTAAATTGTATAGCATCTTGCAATATTTAAGCTCATTCAACTTAAAACTTTACCCGTAAAGATGAAATAATAGTCTGATTGAATTAACTTTACCTTTTCAACGTTTTCGCCTTTCAAATGCAATTTCCTCATACTGCACGTTTATGGATAAATTATGTCTCACTCCTATCATGTTTTAGATAAACCGAAACATAATTAGCAGACGAATAAACAAGATCTTAGATTATCGTAGAAATTGTTAATGGAACTAAATATCTTCTCGTTCTTATCTGATTTTAGTTTGTGGATGACGATGGGAAATGCTATTTGGACATCAGTTACTGCTTCGAAATCCGGAAGGAATGGCCATCACACACTTGAGGTTTTTTTTTTCTTTTTCCTTATTTTATGACTAGTTTTTTTGGATTGCCCAATTTAGGGATGTTGTTCCACTAATGAAAATGTTGTAATCTTATAATCAAAGCCCCCGGGGCCAAATCTTTATAACCCATTTGCTGCTGATCTTATTCATTATCTCTTCTATTCAGTAAAAGAAGTTTAATCAGGCATACATAGATGGATAAAATGTGAAACATAAGATCTGTAATTGATTCCTCTTTGTATGCCTTTTGAAATTGTTCTTTATTGAACTTGAAAGATATTTTATAGTGATTCTCTTCTCTCTACATCTCTCTCATTTCAGTCCATTCTTTTGCAGAATTGTTTATTTACAAAGAATTTGTTGCATCTTTTTTATTGATTCCTTTTCAAAGTAATTACTGTCTTATATCAACTGTGTGAGAATCTTCACCTTTGAATATCATTTTTTTACTCCTTGTCTGCCATATTTTTTTGATCCATACAGTGCTTTGCATCTTGATTTGTTTGTTTGCTAGTCATACCCCCATTTTTGAACAGATTGTGGGTTCCACAGTACTGAGGATAACACTGTATTGCATCATTTATAATGGACACAGTAGTTTAAGTTGGGCTCACAAGATTAATTACACACTGATAATTAGCCATTACTTTAAAGAAGGTTGCAGGAGGGAAAGGGAAGTGTACTGTACTGAGAGAGACTGTCTTTAGGATAAGTTTTTTTTTTTTTTTTGTAGGGTTGGAGTTTGAATTCATATGCTGTGAGTGAGCAAGATATCTTATACAGTGCAAAAGCTATGAAGTTTCCCTCAAAGGAAGTGGTCCAAACTGTATTAACACAGAAATATCTCCCAATTCCATGTTAATGGCATGGCACATGAGCTCTGGATTGCCAGGGAATATTTAGCTGTGGGAGTGGGGAAAAAATTAAAAGGGGAGATTATAGGTTGAAAATATAAAGGAAACGAAACCATTATAGGTCCTGACTTCAAATGAACATTTACAGGTTTACTGGACCCATTCTCTTGTATATGATTTATGATGCCCAGTTTTTAGCCAACAACTGATTTGCTGAATGTAAAAATCTTTCACGTTTTGCAATCGTGAAGGGCCTGCATGATCCATCCAAATTTGAAAAACTAAATTTGCCCCCACAGATTTATTCTTTGTTTAAACATTATATAATAATTTTTCATTTTATTGATTATCTTTAAATAAAGAACAATAGGGTGTATACAGTAACAAACCCAAGGAACACTGACTATTACTTTGTGGACAATGTTTTGCAAAAAATACAATCTGATCAAATTCATATATATGTAGTTATTGTACTCTTATCTAAAGTAGAATTGTATTCAGCTTTCTCCGTCTCAGAAATCAATTCAAGTAATATTTTGGATCGAATCGATGTTGATAATATCCGGTAATTTATACTCACTTCTAAAAGTTTGAGAATCACAAAAGAAATGAAAACCTACTCAATCATGAACTGAGCAGCTTTTATAACCAAATTTTTTCAAATAAAAATTATATCAGCATGTAAGTAACTTGTGTACAACTATGTGATGCATGAAGTTGGTATAAAATTGTTAAATGTTTGTACCGCAATATTTTTATTTTTGGTGAAGAGTCCTGAAGAGTTGAAGTTACATTTGTTATGACCAAGGGACACTTCAAGTATTGTGGAAATGGCGGGTGGATACTAGAACAGGGCACTGCACTATCACGAGAGATCACGAAGGGAAATGTTTTTGGGTAGCTGCTGGTACAGTAAGACCTCAATAGCTCATGGCACATATCATTGATCCCTGCTGCGTAAACATGACTTAAAAGCACGCTGAACTCTACCAACACTAAGATCACCATAAAAAGAACATCTTCAAGTTTTTCCCTTCCATTGTCAATTACTCAACTAAAATTTTATTTTAACTTCCTCTTTTCTCTCCATCGGTTTGTTTCTCTTCAAATTTTGTTTCAAGGAGTTCTACATGGAAGACAAATTTATAGGATTTGAGCATGATCCATGGCATATCGACATAAAATGTATCCTCTCGAATCATAATTTCTGAACGAGCTTAATTTGAATTATATATCTTACGCGTGATCGTATAAACTGGGATGAATGAAACTCACAAACGTGACTGCATTTTAAGAAACAAAAAACAACGGTTTCAGACTTATTGTACTGCCTGCACAGTAGTACACTGAAGTTTCGAACTATTTGGCACTTAAAAACATAATGATGCTGCATTCAATTTTTATATTTTCAGCCTAAATAACCTGGCTTAGAAAATTAATAGGGATGTAGGAAAAGATAAAATAGGGTCATCCAATAGTAATACCTCTTATCCTTTAGCCATATATTTTTATAAATAGTTAAATTATCCTTGTATGATTAGTCCTAATATATGATTAGTTTAGTTAATTAGTTAGATTAGATTATGGTTAGGATTTAAATTAAAAAAATTTCTTTTTTTTTATGAGTAGAGAGAAAGAGGGGCTTTTGGAGGTTGTGGAGGGATTTTTTTTTTGAAAACCTAGGGTTTTAAGAAATAAGTGATTCTAGTGGAAACATTGATGTTGGAGACGCTTTAAGTAATAAAGATGGTTGTGTTGATCTTAATTTAGATTATGAGTTAGATTGGATATATAACGTTGATCGACTGATATATGAAGTCGAAAATAAGGGTGCAAATGAAGAACCTCAAACTCAAAATGAAGAAACCAAAGCTCAAAATGAAGAACTCATAGCTCAAAACACTCAGGTGATTCACTAATAACTTACAAATGATCGAATTTTTGGTTGAAATCGTCGAATCAGTGTGGGAAAGCAAACACACAGCGTAAGAGTCGGCATGGTCGTGAGGTTACTACCATGACGATTCTTCGTAGGTCTTCATGGTCGTACCATCCAACGATGGCGACCCTTAGTTGCAACTTTACCATTATATGAAAAATCGTCATGATCCAACATATGACAGTGACGACCCTTACCTGAAACTTTGCTCATTAAAAGTCGTCATTGTACTATGTCTATACCATGACGACTCTTGAATCAAAAATTCATGTATGAAATATGTGTTAGGGTCACATCGGTTTATACCATATACCATAACGACCCTAACCAAGTTTAATATGTAGTGGTCATTGTCAATAAAAATAACCCTGACGACTCTATTTGGGAATTTTTTGTTTTTTGCTTTTGTAAAACAAATTCATTGAAAAGGAATACATCTTTCATCATAATTTTATTGAAACGAAGATAAATACATTTTTCATAGCATAACTTTTGAGGGAAAATAAATAGCATAGATCATAACATTTCCCTTAAACATTTATTCATATAGGGTGAAATTGTAGACATTGTTTTCCAAGATGCGATAACAATCATCATGCTCAATTTTTTTCCTTGGACAACCTCATATTCGGCGTGAGCCATCGCCCACTGAAAAAACCAATCAATTTAAGTTAGTATTACTCAAAACTAATTTGGATGAAATCATTATTGACATACTTACTCTTATCGCATCCGCCTCTGTGGATTGGACTTACTTTACGGTTTTCATTTCCTCTTTAAAAGCTTCACACTCTCTGAAGAGTTCTTGGAATCTATTCTTAACGTTGCTGGGTGATCTACTATTACGAATTCCGTCTAATGCCGTGAAAACTATAAATACACACCCCCACCAGAAATCCGAGTTTGGATCCAAGATATTGTTGGCGTCTATAAGATCAATTTCCTTAAACTCTTCTTCATGGGTTTTCAAAGTCACCCACACTCTAACTATCAATATATCTTCATTTTCTGTGTAGGGGGTACCCTCCATGGTTTTTTCTCTTTTTTTTTTGGATGAGAAAGAGAGTAGAATGAAACTGAAAGTTGAAATGTATAGTTTGGGTGAGGATGAGATAAGAGAAGTTAAATGGAGGCAAAATAAGGATAAAATAACCTAATCAACAAAAATTATTTGAAAGCAAAGCTGAGACTGTTACGACTGTATGATGGATGGTACAAGCCCACGAGTCGGGATATGCAAATAGAACCTTTTCTCCATCTAAGGGTACGCCTTCAACGTTTCGACCGCGTTCAACATCCATGATCAAGTTGGGTTTGGGAACGTGCCTCGCAGGTGGGAAGGTGGAACTTTTTCCTTGCCCTTGTCCTTCGCTTGTAACTTTTTTTGAACCTCTTCTTGTAACTATTCTTCCTCTTTCTCCCCATCATCATCACCACCACCAGACCCACCAGTACCACCCCCAATGATCTCATCAACATCATCTTCAGTCTTTTCATTGTCATTGTCATAAGTCACAGATGGAATAGAGGAGGCAGAAGAAGAAGGGGAATCCTCTGGTTCGTTACCTTGTTATACACATTTACGAATAGAAAAAGGTACCTCCTTAAGACATTGTGAAGGAGGAGCAGGTACATGTTTCCTTTTCCTTTTCCTTTCTTTGGCTTTTTAACCTAACTACAATACATAATACACAAAAATCAAAAAATCAAGACCAATATGTTCAGACCCATTACTTGGGTCGTCGTGGTCTAAATTGTCAATAATAACGACCCTTAGTAAAACAATAACACGGCTCTAGAGTTATACAAACGACCCTTACCAAATAGGGACAATGTAGTTTTTTTCCTTTGGGGTCGTTATGGTTTTAGGTAAAAACCGATACGACCTGAAATAGACTTTTCACTTCAGGAAAAATAACCAACTAGGATCGTTATGGTCGAAAATCAAATACCATGGAAAAATTTTATATTTCTACCATGCATTTAAAAGTTGTCATGGTCTAAGGTTATCGACCATGCCAACCCTTTCCCTGTAACTGTAATTTGGCGGTTTCTAATCTAGATTTACACTTAAAATAAACGTACATTAACATCCAAAAAATAGAGTAATGGGTTTTGGTTTACTTACTTTCTAATCGGGACCATTTCATCGTTGGATTCTTCTCTATTTGATTCCTTGGTGCTTATCGACTTTAACTTTCCTTTAAGTTTTTCTGTGATTCTAGGTGGGCTAACATCTCTATCGAGATTCTTCATGTGAGCATGTTTGTGGGAGAAGTTAATTGTGGATTAAAGTTTTGATTTGATTTCGAAAAACAAAATGGAATCGTTGGGGAGGAGATTTAGAGAAGAGAAGATAAGAGGTTTTCTGTTTTTGATTTTGATTTTAAAATAGTATGGGAGCTGATTATGGTTCAGGGTAATAAAATTTTAAGATTAGTTATTAGTGTAAGGGTAAATTAGTATTTTCACTAATTTTTGACACCCCTATTAAAGCCCCCTATTAATTTTCCAAGTCCCCAATTAAGCTAGACAAAATAAACCTGGATTTTTTTAGGGCTACCCCAAAATAACTTGGAGCTACTAATTTATGCCCATCCAAGAAAATGGATATGAGGTGTCTTAAAAATAGAAAATATCCTTATTACCCTTTATTCTAATACTAAATTTTCTTCTTTTTCTCATTATGTTTTCCTTCTCTACTGATTGTGGAAAAAAACCTCCTTTTTTTTTGAAACCAAAGAATCAATTGCAAAGATTAAGTTGAGATGAAGTTGTCTCATGAAGTTCCTAAAGTAGACTCCAATGCTGAATCGATTGCGAAAGGATCACAAGTAAGGTGTGTGTTTCTCATGCTTTTTCATCCATAGTTATATTTCATGTAAAATTACAAATGTATGTTCTATGAAAAAACTATGTTTCATGCATACACGAGATGCTTCGAAATTAACTAATTTTTATGACAATTGCTTACAAAACTTCTAATTATTGAGTTAGTGCCCAATTTACAAAAGTTTATTGTCATTTGAATAACATAATTAGTATTTGTAGTACTTAAATTTGAGTGTCTAGGATGTTGGTGGAAGCTGAATTAGTTAATCGAAAAATTTTCCTTCTTCCACAATCTTGACTGTAATTTGTTATGCTAAGATATCTTTAGAAATTGAAAACATTTTTATTTAGCGAAAAGGATTTTATAGTGCATTTACATGAAATGTTCTTTTTTATTATTTGAAACTAGTGAGAGGATCCATAACCATATTTATTTTAGATTTCTTCATTAAGATTAATCCTGAGATTTAGGAACAATGTACAATGTGTATCAAATTGATGCGACAATCTACAGAAGCACAAAAGGACTTGCAATCGAGAAGCTGCTTTGCAATAAGGAGAAAATGCATAATTAACAGATGGTGAAGGGGCAAGTACGTAACTATAAATTTAATTAGCTAAACAGGGATAACTACATGATTTTATGATATAAAAGAACTTATTAATACTATAAAGGGGCAAATCTTATATGATCTTCAAAGACCAACTAGTGTTATAGGTTGAGCTTTCAGAGTTATAGGTCATAGCTTACTTATTATAGTGGTTGTGTTTTCAGTGTTTGAGCGATTATTTTGTCTTCAACCCTAAGAGCAAGTTTTATGGTGAAATCTAACTCATTTCAAGTTTAGAAAAAATGTGGAATGTCAAATCGTATGGTTTCTAAATAATCTCGTTTCACGTTTTTTCCAAAACAACTTCTAGGGTTTTATGAAAAGAACTTAGATTCTAAAAGAAAACGGTATTCTGTACAGTGTTCAACGCAATTCTAGATTACATAAACTCTATCCGAAAATGTTATTTGGAATGACGTTTCACGGCATTCCAACTTGTGTTTGGGAAACACAATACTTGCGTTTAATTCGGTTTGTATATAGCAATATCTGAGAATATTTGGTGATGAGATGTGTGCTTTATAAATAAACAAGACTTTTTATTAGACAAAATATACATTAAGAATTTATTAGATTGCATAAAGAGAGAGAGAGTATATCAAATTAATTATATACTATTGACGTGGTATATGTAAAACACGTAAAACAAACAACCAAAATACAGTTTCTAACAAATTCAACAACATACACAACCAAACAATCACGTTTTGTCGCGTGTCATACAAACCCCACTTTCAGTTGCCGTGTTTATACATCTATATTTTTCCTTTATTCTCGATTCCCCTGATTTTTATGGGAAAATCTTTTTTGACGGTATTTTTCTTTTTTTCTTATGGGAAATTGGAAACAGAGAGTAAAGAGTACATTAGATAAGCGAGATCTTTTTTTTAGTTTTTTTAAAACGTAATTTAAAATTGCGTTTTGTCCGTTGACTGATTAAACACAATTTAAAATTACATATCTTTAAATTCTACCATTATAGTTGAATTTTTATAAATTTTCTTAAATATTGAGATGTCATAGAACTTGGAAGATAAAATTCTTCCACTATAAGATTTATTACACTTAACAACTAACTGCACTTGGAGATGAATAAAACTCACAAATGTCACTGCATTTTAAGAAACAAAAAACAACTGTTTCAAAACTATTGTATCGTCTATTGCTTACATAGTAGTACATTGAACTGATTGGTACTCAAAAAAAAAATGATGCTGATTCAACACCGGATTCGTTGTCAGAGAATTATAAGTTGTTGAGATTAGTCCCACATTGGATGGAGAACTTAAGATCCTGCAATTAATAAGCCTTGGATAACCCTAACTTTGTAAGTCGGTTTTCGAGGTTAGTTAGGCCCATGGACTTCAATATGGTATCAGAGCTAGGCCCAGGCCTGTACGTGGGGTGTAGGCTGAATTACTGGCTATCCGTGACCGAATGATTGGTCAACTGTACACCGACCGAATGACTGGTCACTCGTATATAGGTCCACGTGTTAGGCCGAATGACTGGTCTTACACGTGAGGGGGCGTGTTGAGATTAGTCCCACATTGGATGGAAAACTTAAGATCATGCGCTTAATAAGCGTTGGACAACCCTAACCTTGTAAGCCGGTTTTCGAGGTTAGTTAGGCCCATGGACTTCAATATAAGTCCAGACATGGCTTCATTTTGCTTCTAACCACTACAAACAACTGAACTGCAAATAATTACATCACTTTCAATATGAAAATTCCCTGTAAGTGGCATCAGATGGATACTTATCCCTAATTTTTCTTTGTCACACTGAAAGTTGTGTTATCCGTCAATCATCTTGAGACACAACACATACCAAATAGGAGTGTGTATTGTTTCGTGACTAGTATTATAATGGATTACGAGCCCATAATCCATTATATATGTATTTGTTAAAATTTATAATAATTTATTATTTTAATTATAATTGAAAAACTTATTATTTTTATAAGTAGAAAAAAACTCTTTATAAAAATTATCATAATCCATTATTTTTTTAACAAAATTAAATAAATTTTTTTTCTTATTTTCTCTAAACTATTAATAGAGACAAAAAAACAATAGTGGACTAAAAAAAGTCTTAGATCATTATTCTTTCCTCTCCTCTTTGAGAGTATTTTTCTAAGATAATCAATTATTCCAAAAATATGTTTATTAAAGTTTTATTAAGAAAATAATTAATAACATAATCATTTTTCAATTTATGATTACCTATAATCATAGATGATAATTATAATTTTTACAAACAAGGGCATAGTGTTGTGCTATAATTCTACCGACACGAGTGCCCGACACACTTTACACCTCTTTTTTTAGTCGTTTACTTTTTCGAGATATAGAGGTATTGATAAACTGCATTTAGAATTTTTTGATATGAGCCTTTTTTCATGGTTGCGGCCGTTACGAAACAAGTTTTGCCAGAACAAGTCTCTCTAGCTTCTTACCACTACAACCGTTTGCATAACAAATGCACAACAACTTCAGAGTAAAAAATGTAAGGTGCATGTTTTAAGTGCCCTTCAATGCAGAAGTAGCCCATCTGCCCCAATGTTTTGTTCTGTATTCAATACATTGTTTCGCTTCCTTTTATTGTAATGGCGCACAAGGAAGGTGTTTTTCATGTTTTTCATCCATAGTTGTGTTTTCATGTAAAATTGCAAATGTATGTTCCATGTAAACATGAATAAACTATGACATTTGGTTATAAAACTTCGGATTATTGAGTTAGTGCCCAACTTACATAAGTTAATTGTCATTAGAATATAACATAGTTACTACTGTAGTAAATTTGGGTGTATAAGAATGAGATGTTGGCAGAAGCTAAATCGGTCAATCAAGAAACTATTCTGTTATGTGTTTCATTTTGCACTCCAACTGAAGTTAAAAAAGGAGATGCAGTAAATTTTTATGATAATTAGGAAAATACCCTAAAAATGTATACCCCGTTGGGAAAATGTGAAAAAATACCCCAACGTTATATTTTCCATCCAAGTACCGTTAAATGGTTAAATTGTGCAATTTTGACCTTATGCATATGTGGGCCTTAAGACAAGATTACCCTTTAGCCGTCCTAATCTAACCCTAGGAGACGTGGCGGAATCCGAAAATAAGGGTAATCTCGCCTTAAGGCCCACATATGTATAAGGTCAAGATTGCACAATTTATCTATTTAACGGTACTTGGATGGAAAATATAACGTTGGGCATTTTCTCATAAAAAAAAATTTGCAGGATATTTTCTCAAGGTGTATGTATTTTGGGATATTTTTCCAATTATCCCTAAATTTTTAGTGGGATTAGGGCTGCACAAACCCGACCCAACCCGCCAACCCGACCCGCACCCGCCCAAAATTACCCGACCCGTACCCGGCCCGCCGATGAACGGGTTGGGTGCGGGTGATTTTATTAAAACCTGACTTCTGGCGGGTCGAGTGCGGGTGATAGCTCCTCTCACCCGACCCGACCCGCCCACCCGCCATTCACTCAACACAAAACAAAAGCATCGACTCAGTCAGGTCCATCGTCCATACTTCATCTTCTTCAGTTCTTCTCTGTTCCATTTCTTCTTCTTTTCTTACAGAGAGAGCACAGTCACACCACCACCACCACCACCGTGAACCCAAGTTCCCCAACTGCATCATCAATTCATCACCAACATCAGACATCAGTTCAATCTCTATCAGATTTACAGCCGTACAGGTAGGTACTGTTTCTTTTTGCCCTAATTGAAATTAATGTGTTCATTACATGATTTAGTAGCAATTGAAATTTGGGTTTTATTAGTTTTGAGTGTTTCTAAATCTGTGATAGGGTTTTACTAGTTTTGATTGAGTGTTTGTAAATCAATTTTAGAACTAGGGTTCTTCAAGTTAAAATTTGGGGATTTTTCCCAAATTTGTTTTTAATGTCAATACATAATTGCCTACCAAGAGATAAGGAAAGGTGCAGGTAACAAATTGATGATGTTGATAACGAGATTATCATTAGTGTTGCAGTAGATTTCAGGACCAGGAAATTGACCATTGATTAGTATTCCCTGTTTAACAAACTTGAATTATATACTGGAGAGAAAATCAGAATGATTTGAGAGAATAATCAGTACCATCAAGTGGCTCCTGAATTACGTTTAGCAAGTCTCAAGAAATTCTCATAAAGTCTCAAAATTTTAAGACCAGATAATACAATTTCAAAATTTTAAAACTAATATTCTGACTGAACTCGAGTTGTTTAACCCTGATCTTATAAAACTGATATACTTACCTGTAAGTTCTCATTGTTCAATTATCATCCTGTACCTTTGGTGAAGTTAGTAATAAGATCCTGCTCTACATTATATTCCTCACATGTATCTTTGTTTCTCTTGGTAAGAGTTTAAGAGCCTGAGCTCCATT
>JAJJMC010008872.1:600356-614149 GCA_023531435.1 Papaver californicum
ACAAATTCAAAAAAAAAAATTGATCCAAAAAATTTGATTAAGAAATATATTATGTTTAATTAATCATGATTAGCTTAATCTAATCTTAACTAATTAATGTAATTAAGATTAATAATCAAGGATAGTTTGGGTATTCGATAAGAATTATGGATAAGGGGTTTTTGAGTTTTACTTCATAGTGTTCCTATTTCGTCTTATTATTGGAACCCCTCTATTGAGGTTGGAGCCCCTATATCAGCCTTCAAACTTAATTATTAGTTAAACAATGCGATCAAACTCCGATATAGATATAGAAATGTGGCTAAATGAATCATTTTAAACTTAGATTAAAATATTCCGATACAAGGATCGAAGAAGAAATTCAAATTATTTACGTTTGTAAAAATCAATTATTTATTGGAGACTGAGAAGTAGTCGAAGATTGGACCAAGTTATTTGTTGATACTCTTAGCCAGAGTTTAATGCACGGCATTGAGCTGCATATCCTTATGCTGAACTAATCAAACTAGTTACGGCTGGTTCAACTTTTCCAAGAATGGCTCCTTTGGCATTAGAACAGTTAGAGGTAAGCTTTGTCCCAGCAACCGCAGGTGTTAAGTTGATGTTACTGATTTTAATACCGGTGCAAGGAATCGCTTTACTACATTTCACGGAGATAGCTGTTGGTACTCGTACATCGGTTGTTCCTGTTAAACCTTCGAAGGTTACATCGCTAATACTCACAGCGCTCACCTGTACAAACAAAAATCAAACAATTCATTAGATGCGATCGACTAGAATATAGAAAAATAACTATACAAGGAAATTGCAGTATATGTTCGTTCGATTTTTCGCATACCTCATTAGGGGATGCACTCACTCCTACATCAAGGTAGAATTGATCGATGAATATAGGATTCATCACATTAGTGAAATTGCTGTTCTTATAAGAAATTTTGCGGCAGTAGCCTTTTCCACCCTACAGAACCAAGAGTTATAGAGGTCAGATTTTAATCAAAGAGGCCACAATCTAAAGTCGCCCAAGGCGCATGATTCATAGTGTGGGCGCCCAAGGCGTGCAATGACTTCATATGTAGTGATTTCTATGTTGTACATGTCAAAGGCGATCTGGGCGCCCAAGGCGAAGGATTCATAGTGTGGGCGCCTAGCCTCACCTCGCACAACATAGGCCACAACAAAGAAATATTGCAAAAAATGAAAAGTATTTTTTCAATTCCCTCGCATAAGTAATTACACATACCTTATAAGTCTTGATTCTAGCACCAAACATGGTTCCGACAAATTTAATTCTCTCAACATGGATCTCCTCTACATCTGCTTGTTTTCCACCCTTACCTAAGCTTCCAATACTGCATATGTATGGCAACCGTATATCTCATTATCGATTTTGTTTTGTTTCTTAACTATATATGTCTATAGCTAGATTTTCTTTTGGATGCTTCTACTAACCTTACTCCATGTCCAGGTCCACAATGAGAGTTGCGCACATAGACAAATGAACTTCGATCTCCAATCGAGACGCAGTCGTCACCTGGTGGAAATTTGTTTATAAGTTTTCGAAAAACAAAAACGAAACAAGAAGTTCATTTGAATAGTGTGACGCTTTTATCTGTCTTAGGGATCCACAACTATGTATGTTAACATACCGCCCCTAAACTCGCTGTCAGCAATGGTGACATGTTTGACATCCTGGGTATGAATACCATCAGTATTGGGGCTTTCTTCAGGGGAGTTAATCTTGACGTTATAGACTTCAAAACCCTCCAATTTCAAGAGAGTTACATGAAACATTCCACTGTTCGTAACTGTGATGTCTCTAAAAGAACCACCATTTGTCCCCCAGAAGTTTATCGCCTGCAATCCCAGAAGATGCATTGCGCATTAACTTTTATGAGAAAAAACTTCCAAAAATGAAGATTATTTGTGTAATCATATGCCGATGATTCTACTTACGGCTGGTTGTATCTTAGTGCATCCTGGTGCGTTTAGATGTTTATTGTTATGGCACGACTTTTCCCACCAACCCTTACCACGTCCATCGATAACTCCGCCCCCATTTACAAGGAGACCAGTCACACTGTTGAATACGAGCCATGTTCCTGGACCACCCTTGCTGGTACTCCATGCAGCAGGATTCTCAGGTGCGACAATTGTTCCACCAAGCTTAAGAAGAGAATACGAGTTTAGAAAAACAAGAATTAGCGCATTGATCTCGTCCCATGCACAACTAAACAGTCTTTACATACCTCAAAGGTGACATTTTTAGCCTTGCAAGGACCCATAAATGAAGTTGGACCAACGAAAAATGTCTTTCCTTTAGGAACAACCATTTTTGGTATCCCTGTTGTTGCTGCGCATGTCGCAGCCCACGCTTTCGCAAATGCCTAGTTTATCAAATAACCATTTAAATTATCATAATTCTTGGATCGGCAAATAAAAGAGGCAATATATATACTTACTTACTTGAGTATCATCTTTTACTCCATTACCAACTGCTCCATAATCCAAAACGTTAAAAACTCCTTGTGCTGCTGCGACGTGTATGTGGGTTGAAAGCACAACCCCCAAAATGAAAAGAATATTGAAAGTTCCCTGTAAATTCACAAATGCAGAAGAAGAATCAATTTGTATATATCTATATATATATGAGATTTAAGTAAATTCTCAACTCTGAAAGATCAAAATATTATCTTGCAACTTTATATAAATTCAATCTCTTCTCACCATGTTTTTTTTTGTTTTGTTTTCTTGTTTAGCGTTGATACGAAAAATGAAAAAAATAAAAGGAGTATTTAAATAAGATTAAGAGGTATTGTAGGGAGAAAATTACTCCAAATGAGTTGGAAATTTGTGGTTTAGAATACTTTCGATGGTTAACTAACTTTGATGCCTTATAATAGTTAAGAGCTAAGGAAATTGTCGTTTGGAAGTTGAGTTTTGTCCATAACCGAAATTTGATGCCCAGTTTTTTAATTATTCTTGGATCATCTTGTGCATCCCAAAGAAGTCGATAATCCTTCGATGTTAGAATTTAGATTTGTTAGAATTAAAAATAGATTTGTTACGTAAAATTAATTTTGTTACTTAATATATCTTAAAGGGACCTAGGGTCACTAGTCTAAACTTGTGGTGGAAATAATAAAGCCATTCATTTTCACTTCTTAGTGAATGAGAAACCTTTGGTTTGATCCATATTGGCAAACCAAGGAGGAAGTTTATCCTTATTACCACAAACGTTCTATATAAGGAAAAAGAACTAGTGAATTGGATATGGACTTAGGAAATGGACTAGTGGGTAAATGCACATATCGCACCGAAGCACCGCGGGCCGTGGGCTTGCGGAGCTTGCGTGTGCCTTGGCGTGCGCTCGGCGTGTGCCTGCGAGTGCATACGTGTACCCATCAAAGATCCAACGGTTTTAGATTTTAAAATTATTACAATAAATAATTTCTACCGTTTTATATTGAATCCAATTAATTCAAAAATCTTTTAATTAAAGTTTTCGAATTAAATTATTTGAATTAAATATTTCTTACCGTTTGAAAAATGAAAAGCCTTCTTCTCCTATAAAAGAAAAAAACAAAATTCATTTTCAATCACCCCAGACGCAGCTACTATCCTGTCGTCTTTTCCCCTCTTCTTGCTTTGTTTTGAGCACGTAGATGAAAAAAAAAATCTTTCTTATTCTGCTGTTAAGTTCGCAACGGGCCAACGAGTTTTTGCTAGCTGGGTTGGTATCAGGTGGTTTTATCCTGGATTCGATTTGTCCTCAGTAGTGGTATAGCAACACTCTTTCTAGAGGTGTACCCGACAAATATCGAGTTAAGGGTAGTCTGTTGAACAGCCGACTCCATCTTCCGTGTGTGTGTGATTGTCTGAAGTGTGCTGTTTTGTTCTAACGATTAATCTCTTTCAAGTTTCTGTTTGGTTTGCTTACTGTTACAGGATTATTCTCCAACATTCTTAACTCGATATCTTGTTTAATTTGAAAATTTTACTTCTGTAACAATGGTGAAGACTGATGTTGACAGACCTCAAAAATTTTATGGAAAGGAATTCAAGAGATGGCAGTCAAAAATGTTATTTTTCCTGAGTTTCCACATGCTAGATGATATGGTTCTGAAGCCGTTTGATGAGTCTCTGAATGAGCCTGAAAAATTATAGGACTTAGAAAGTTGGAAGAGAAGTAATTATATGGCCAAAAATCATATCTTAAACTGCCTAGAAGATGCTTTATATGATTTTTACAATGCTAAGGATAATTACAATGCTTACAATTTATGGACTGCACTTCAAGATAAATATGAAGCAGAAACAGCAGGAAGTAAAAAATTCCTGGTTGCACGTTTTCTGGAATATAAAATGATGAATGATAAATAAGTGGTTGATCAGTTTTTGGAGCTGCAAAAAATTATTAATGAAATAATTGTTGAAGGAATGGTTATTGACGAAACATTTCAAGTTTCTGCTGTTATTGAAAAATTGCCAAATTCCTGGGCTGAATACAAGAGAAGACTAAGGCATGAAACTGGTGAAATTTCCATGGTAGAATTGCGCAAGAAAATCCAAGTTGAAGAATTGCTGTGTTCAAAGGACAAGAATGTTTCTTCTGCAAGAGACATGTCAAACAAAGCTCACGTTCTCGAACATAATTTTCTACTCTAAGTCTGGACCACAACAAGCGCAAGCCTGGCCCACAAAGAAAAGGTACATTTCAAAAACAAAAATCTGCTATTGGTAAAATTAAGGGAGCATGTTATGTTTGTGGTGTGTCTGGCCATATGGCAATTCATTGTAGAAAACGCAAAGATGCGAATTTTAAGAAAACAAATGTAAATTTAGTTGAAAGTGGTAAAAATGAGTTTTCTAGCACGGTGTCTGAGGTTAACTTAGTTACCAATGTGAGAGACTGGTGGGTAGACTCTGGAGCTACCAAACATGTCTGCGGAAATAAAGACATGTTCACCTCCTATCAGACGGTAGGAGAAGGAGAAAAACTCTATATGGGTAATTCATCTGCAGCACAGGTTGCAGGAAAAGGAAAAATTTCGCTGAAGCTCTCTTCTGGGAAAATCCTCACATTGAATGAAGTTTTACACGTACCAGACATCTGCAAGAATCTCGTTTCAAGTGGTGTGCTAGATGATAAGGGCTTTAAGATTGTATTTGAGTCTGGGAAAGTGATTATCACTAAGGGAAAGGATTTTGTGGGAAAGGGTTATAAGGCTGAAGGCCTATACAAATTATCTGTAACCTCTTTTGAAGTTAATAAAGTTGATTCTTCTTATGTTGTTGTCTCATTGAATATCTGGCATGGTAGACTTGGTCATGTAAATTGTAATTTAATGAACAATATGGCAAACTATGGCTGCATTCCAAAATTAAATTTGGAATATAAACATAAATGTGAAGTTTGTGAATCAAAATATGCAAAGAAGCCCTTTAAGAAAAATATCCACAGAAATTCTAATCCCTTAGAGTTAATTCACTCAGACTTAGTTGATATGAAATCAATCCAAACCAGAGGTGGTAAAAAATGGTTTGTCACTTTCATAGATGACTGTACTAGTTACTGTCATGTATACTTTCTTAAAGGAAAAGATGATGCTTTAGAAGCATTTAAATTATATAAATTAGAAGTAGAAAACCAATTGAACACCACAATTAAAACCATTAGATCTGACCGTGGGGGTGAATATGTAATCCCTATAGGAGACTTTTGTGCACAACATGGCATTATTCATGAGGTAACTCCTCCTTATTCACCACAATCTAATGGAGTGGCTGAACGGAAAAACCGAACCCTTAAGGAGATGATGAATGCCATGTTAATCAGTTCAGGACTACTGGCGAACTTGTGGGGGGATGCCGTCCTCTCAGCTTTCTATATCCTGAACAGAGTGCCCCTTAAAGGATCAGTCAAATCACCGTAGGAATTATAGAAAGGCAAACAACCCTCTTATGGATACCTCAAATTGTGGGGGTGTTTAGCCAGGGTCTCTATTCCTCCACCTAAGAGGACTAAAATAGGACCTAAAACAGTTGATTGTGTCTTCATAGGATATCCCGAACACACCACTGCTTATAGGTTTATGGTTGTGAGTTCTGAAAACTCAGAAATTGGTGTGAGCACCATTATGGAATCTAGGGATGCTACATTTTTTGAAAATGTGTTTCCGTTGAAATCTGAATCTCGCATGATATGTGATGATCCCCTAGATGTCCCTTCTTCTAGCCATATTTTACCGATAGAAGAAGATGAACCTGTTTATGAACCTAGAAGACGCAAAAGACTTAGAATAGAAAAATCTTTTGGGCCAGACTTCATAACCTGTTTAGTTGAAACTGATCCACAAACCTATAAAGAAGCCATGACTTCGTCTGAAGCTCCATGGTGGAAAGAATCCACTATTAGTGAGATGGATTCTATTGTTCAGAATGAAACCTGGGAGATAATAGATTTACCTCCAGGGTGCAAACCCATAGGTTGTAAATGGATCTTCAAGAGAAAACGTAAGGTGGATGGAACTGTGGAAAAGTATAAAGCTAGACTAGTAGCTAAGGGCTATAAACAAATAGATGGTGTAGATTTGTTTGACACTTATTCACCTGTCACTAGAATTACTTCCATTAGGATGCTAATTGCAATCGCTGCAATTCATAACCTAGAAATACATCAAATGGATGTAAAAACTGCGTTCCTAAGTGGTGAATTAGATGAAGAAATTTATATGGACCAACCCGAAGGCTTTGTAGTGAAGGGTTATGAAAACAAAGTGTGTAGACTTAAAAAGTCTTTATATGGCTTGAAACAAGCACCGAAACAATGGCATGAAAAAATTGATCATGTAATGTTCTCTAGTGGATTTAAAATAAATGAAGCTGACAAATGTGTGTACAATAAATCTATCAATGATGCCTGTGTGATTGTATGCTTGTATGTTTATGATATGCTTATACTAGGTACAACCTTAGAAATCATTAATTCCACTAAGAAAATGTTGAGTGAGAACTTTGACATGAAAGACTTAGGTCTTGCTGATGTAATCCTAGGGATGAAAATTAGAAAGGAGTCTAATGGTGTCAGTCTTAGTCAATCTCATTATGTTGAATCAGTTCTTAAGAAATTTAACCAGTTTGATAGTAAACCAGCAAGTACTCCATTTGACCCTTCTTGCAAACTCAAGAAAAACAAAGACAATGGAGTCTCGCAACTTGAATATTCACGTGTCATAGGAAGTCTGATGTATTTAATGAACTGCACAAGACCAGACATTGCCTATGTTGTGAGTAGACTAAGTAGGTATACCTGTAATCCGGGACATGAGCATTGGGATGCACTTTTCAGAGTGTTGAGGTATCTTAAATAACTTTAAACTACCGTTTGAGTTATGAAAGACACCCCGCTGTTCTTGAAGGATACTGTGATGCAAACTGGATAGCAGACTCAGAGGAGTTTAAGTTTACGAGTGGATACGTATTCACTCTATGATGTGGATCCGTGTCTTGGAAGAGTTCCAAACAGACCTGTATCACTCGATCCACTATGGAATCCGAGTTTATTGCGTTAGATAAAGCAGGAGAGGTAGCCGCTTGGCTAAGATGTTTTTTAGAAGACATTCCTCTCTGGCATAGGCCTGTGCCAGCTATATCTATACATTGTGATAGTCAAGCTGCAATAGCTAATGCTAAAAACAACAACTATAACGGAAAATCTATTCATATTAGGAGAAGGCATAATTCTCAAAAACAACTAATCTCAACTGGCGTTATTTCTGTTGACTTTGTAAGGTCTAAGGAGAATGTCGCGGACCCTTTGACAAAAGGCTTGTCCAAGGAGATAGTTAGTAATGCATCGAGGGGGATGAGACTTAAGCTCATAAATTAAAACTTGCCATGAAGGATACTCAACCTTGCTGACTGGAGATCCCAAGATCAAGTTTTTGAATGAGACAACTAATTTGTGGCGGGTAAAAATTAAACACTATCAGGGAATTATTTTTTCTGTCCCTTCCCTATGGTGTAGACGTGATAGTGTGACTGCTTGTGAGGATGACTTATAGTAAAGTCTTAATGAGTTCTATAGTTTCAATTTAAGATTGAAATGGGGTGTAGCAGTTAACACTGTTGATAGAACTCACCTATCTGAATGAGAAAGTGGGTCGCTTCCTATGAGAATTGAGTTGATTCTCTAGAGCATTCTGAGAAACGGGATATGTCCAGGGCCAAAACGGACACAACGGTGTGAACTTAACAACACTCTTGAGAGATATCTCGCGTAAGGAGCTATTGATGAATTACACCAAACTATGGCAGTTCAAGACATCGCGTTCACTGTCCATCAAGTAGTTCCGGTACTTCTCACTAAGCAGAGGTTCAATTCCTTATGGACACCTATTGCATAAGAGGTATTTCTCGTTTTTCGGTTTTCTGATTTATCGTTTTCTTCATTCATGTGGGGATTGTTAGAATTAAAAATGGATTTGTTACTTAAAATTAATTTTGTTACTTAATATATCTTAAAGGGACCTAGGGTCACAAGTCCAAACTTGGGGTGGAAATAACAAAGCCATCCATTTTCACTTCTTAGTGAATGAGAAACCTTTGGTTTGTCCCATATTGGGCAAACCAAGGAGGAAGTTTATCCTTATTACCACAAACGTTCTATATAAGGAAAAAGAACTAGTGGATTGGATATGGACTTAGGAAATGGACTAGTGGGAAATGCACACATGTGCGGGGCTTCACACCGAAGCACCGTGGGCCGCGGGCTTGCGGAGCTTGCGTGTGCCTTGGCGTGACCATTGGCGTGAGCTCGGCGCGACCATTGGCGTGACCATTGGCGTGAGCTCGGCGTGCGCCTGCGAGTGCATACGTGTACCCATCAAAGATCCAACGGTTTTAGATTTTAAAATTATTACAATAAATAATTTCTACCGTTTTATATTGAATCCAATTAATTCAAAAATCTTTTAATTAAAGTTTTCGAATTAAATTATTTGAATTAAATATTTCTTACCGTTTGAAAAATGAAAAGCCTTCTTCTCCTATAAAAGAAAAAAACAAATTCATTTTCAATCACCCCAGACGCAGCTACTATCCTGTCGTCTTTTCCCATCTTCCTGCTTTGTTTTGAGCACGTAGATAAAAATAAAATTTCTTTCTTATTCTGCTGTTAAGTTCGCAACGGGCCAACGAGTTTTTGCTAGCTGGGTTGGTATCAGGTGGTTTTATCCTGGATTCGATTTGTCCTCAGTAGTGGTATAGCAACACTCTTTCTAGAGGTGTACCCGACAAATATCGAGTTAAGGGCAGTCTGTTGAACAGGCGACTCCATCTTCTGTGTGTGTGTGATTGTCTAAAGTGTGATGTTTTGTTCTAACGGTTAATCTCTTAGTTTCTGTTTGGTTTGCTTACTGTTACAGGAATATTCTCCAACAAGATTTTGTAAGTAGTATCATGAGGTCGAATATACTAGGGTGTTTGGATATCCCAACCGAAAATCAATCTCAGAAATTAAAAACAGAAGTATTTTACGTTATAAAAAAAATAAATTTTCTGTTTTTATAAATCATTTTGAATCTAAATAAATTTATGATCTTCTTATTACTTCTAAAAACAATTTTTTAAATAGCATCGAAACCGGATAGTAACCATGAATTACATATCTATCTAGTTTCTTTTTTGTCTATCTAGTTTCTTTTTTGCCTTTTTTTTATCATGAAACCGGTCAACAGACACACCGTTGGATAGAAGCCAACATGGACATTGCATTTATAAAATGCAGGGCCATTTATGTCCGCATGAACTAACCTTAGGAAATGGTCAAGTGATACGGTCATATATAATGTAGTTATGGGATGTTTTGTTGCGGATCATCACCCTGAAGATCCCAAATTTTGGTGAGAGTAGCTCGCGCTTTTATTTGGTTATATTGATCGCTACAAGGCTCGGTCACTTGCTAAAGACTATTCTCAACTATATGGACTTGGCTATAAAGAAACTGTTTAGTTATGTTGTAAAATCGGTAACTATTCATCTTGTCCTTAGTATTGTAACTGCTATTTTTGTATCAGCGTACGAACCCAAAGGAATGAGACAACATCGTAATTGTCGTCTTTCCTTGTACAATTTATATTTAACTATTTTTCAGTAGAGTTTAAAAATAACAAAGTCCAAAAATAATATCCCAAAGTGTCCAAAAATAAAAAAAAATTATAAAAATAAAAAGAGATTTTCTAATACAGTTTTCTAAAAAGGAAAATAAATAAAACCCTAAAAATTAAATTAAACTAAAATAAAATCTTTGTTTTCTTTTCCGTTCTTTTCGCTTTAACTTTAACTCCAAGTCTTTAATCACCAAAATCTTTGGCTCAATTTCTTTTCGTTTTCGTTCTAAAACCTATAGCAAAAGAGAAATACCTAAAAACGTAAAATAGAACAAAATAATAAAAATCTAAAAAGAAAAATATTATTAAAGAAAAATAAACAAAACCTAAAAATAAATCTAAAACTCTAAACCTAAAAACAAGTCCCCGGTAGCGATGCCAAAAACTTGATTGTTTCAGAAAAGTGGTAAGAATAGTTCGTTCGCTAGGACTTGTGAAGATTTGTTTTTGGACCTAATTTAAATACTAAAATTGGAAAACTCAATTAAAAGTTGATCCAAGAATATGGAGAAACCTAAGACTAAGGATTCCTCCATTAACCAATTTTTTAGTGATTCAATTAATACCAATAATCATGCAACTCACACGTTCAATTTGATTCTAAAATATTGCCGATAAATAGGTTTCCAAAATAATAGTTGTAAATCGAAAGCATGAAACATCAAGATCCCTTGACTAAGCATGAACCATCAAAAGAAATCACAACTAATTAATAAAAACCATTTTTTCAATTTTAATTCAATGCAAAAATCATTAAAAAAATTTGCAAAATTAATTAGTGTGAAATATATCACTTTATTATTGGAAAAATGGCTTCCTCCTTCGCCTCAGCAATGGCTTTTAGCTCCTCATGTTGAAAACACTCTCAAAATAGTTGTTCATAGCTCACAAAGTGTTTACAAAGAATAAATAAAAATAACACAAAAGATTTGATACGGTTATAAATATTGCAAATTGTGTTCTCTGTGTTGCTAAAAAGAAAGTATTAACACAATGAATAAACGACAGAGGCTATGCACAGTAAAGTATAAAAGAATAGGTAACGCATTCAGCGACTGTTCTCAGCTGCTTTATGATCTTCCTTTTCTTCTTGGCACCAGCAGAAGCTCTTTTTTTTCTGCTCCCCTTTTTCTTCCTTCTCTTCCCTATTTATATGTTTAGTTAACCCTAACAACCCTTCTTATCCGATAAGGACCCAAAGGAAATATCTCCCGCCATTTCCGGTTTTGAACTCAAGAAGGAGGGTGCCCCTAATCCAAATGTTGGTGCCTTTAACAATTTTACCCGAGTGCCTTTATCAGCTTTTTGAGCCAATTTTTCCACAAAAGTTTATGTCCCAAAAATACCTACAAACACATAATAAGTACAAATTGAGCACTAACAAAATAAATAATTGGGAACAATTTAGACACAAAAATATGTCTATCAAATACCCCCAAACTTATTATTTGCTAGTTCTCGAGCAAATCTAATCTAGAAAATATAAATCTAACTCACTTTCATAGGAATCACAACTACATTTAGCACGTGCAGCTAGCCGTTAAACTCCTAGGTGACCCAAGAAGGCGAGTGTTGTCTCGTGAGGGTTTACAAGAGATATACCCACAAAATCTTTTACTCCAAATTACATGTTATTTAGTTGGCTACTAAATTCTTCGGATATTGAAATCATTACCCTATATGAGTCCAATTGATCTACACGAGTTTGCACTCAAACGTACTAACATTCATATAAAAGAAAACAAAGCTCTACTAAAATTCATATAAAATTCGTACGATACTCGGAATCTAAAAAACCACGATGCTCGGAATCTATCTTATTAATTATTTTATTTTTATATGGAATCCCTATTAAAGTATCCCTCAAACTGAAAATATTGGTCTCCTGCATGGCATTAAAATATGTAATGAGGCACCTCCTATCATTCATCTTCTCTTTGTTGATGATTGTATGGTTTTCTACAAGGCTCATATGGATGGATGCAAAAACTTGGTTAACCTCATTAAGGATTTTAGCTCTACATCTGGCCAGCTAATCAACTTCAAGAAATCTGGAATATTCTTTAATATAAACACTGATGAAAATTTGACGACTGATATAAACAAATATATGGGGGTGCAGATGATTGACACTGAAGATAAATATCTTGGTCTTACCCTATTTACTTGCAGGAGCAAAATAAATTTCTTTAACCATTGTGTGGAAAATCTAAATTTCAGACGTGCATGAGGGAAAAATAAGACTATATATCCTGCAGAAAAGGCCACTATGATAACATTCGTCACTTCCACTTTTAGCATGTACCAAATGAACTGCTTCAAACTTCCTAAGCATACTTGCAATGATATAACAAATTCGAAGAGATTTTTTACGATAAAAGGATAATGATCAACCAAAAGGCCTTTAATTCAAGGTTTGGGCCTCTGTGTGTAAACAAAAGAACCTATAAGGATTGGGATTCATGAACATGAAATTATTCAACAGTACTGCTATTACAACCAAGATTGATTGGAGACTGATTCAGGATAAAAACTCTATTTATATGGTCAACTTTCATGAAAGCCAAATAATTTAAAGATAAGGATATTCTGAAGATGAACACCACTCTACTCCTGGATATGGAAAGGGATATTGAGGGGCATCTCCAACATATATGATCACAATATATGAAAAATTAGTAATGGAAAGAAGGTGCAAATTTGAGAGGATAAATAGTTAAGAGGCAGTAACATCAATCTTACCAAACCTCCTAATTGTCCAACTGATATGATTCTGGTTAATCAACCACTCACTGATGCTGGTATCTGGGACATTGGAAAAATGAAGGATCGGTTCAGTCATGAAGAATGTACGGCTATATTAAATACTTCCTACAACTTTCAGGAGGATGAAAAAGTGGTATAGGGTCTGACTAACAAAGGAAATATTATTGTCAAATCTCTATATCAAAACTACTCCCTCCGTTTCAAAATATATGTCCGCTTTGACTAAGTCAAAATATCAAGGAGACTGGAGGAATATCCAAAATTGCCCCTACTAAATGCTTTATTATTACTAAAAATTAAAAATATCATTTTATTTTTAAAATGAACGAAATATAAGCAATAAAGATATTAGCACAATTGTTTCCTGATTATACAAATATTATTTAAGATTTTAAATTGGGTCCCATTAAAAATAATTTTATGAGTATAAAAGATCAAGGGTATATTTTAGAGTTTATCGAGATAATATGACTATAAACAGAAGCTGAACACAATTTTAAACTGAAAAAAATGGAACAGAGGACAAATATTTTGAAACGGAGGGAGTAACAATTACGGGATGATATTCAAATAACTGACTGGGAAAAAATCTGAAAGATGAATACTACTCCTTCAATTCATTTGTTCTTGTGAAATATGCTCATGGAATCCTTCCAACCAAAGTGATAGACACATTTTAGTGTCTAAATTGTACCTTAATTTCTATTAAGTTAGTATTCGATTTTGCAAATATTACGTGTTTTTATGCTTTTGTAGGTACAGTAGAAGAATAAAGATTTGTGGAAAAATTGGCTCAAAAAGTGATAAAGGTACCCCAAGGACAAGTGTTATTTGGCACCCTAGAAGTGGATAAGGGGT
>JAJJMC010008872.1:619149-656878 GCA_023531435.1 Papaver californicum
AAGTTCGAGAATCGAACCTCTTTTTACCACTATATAAAATTACATCACAAAGCTAAAGCTGCTAGCATTTTGAACTATATAGATTCTTATGTAATAATTGCAGTTATGGTGTAAAATCTATCTCTCATATGTTCATGCACTAACACTTTGTTACGTCAGTTTAGCATATGCTTTTTGGTGTTAACAATGAATTTTTTGGTTCTGTTAATAACTTTCGGGATTGGATAAACTCTTGGTTACATAATAGATACATCTACAACAATTGGTCTCTGATATATGCAACAAGATGTTGGGATTGGATAAACTCTTAGTTACAGAATAGATACATCTACAATAATTGGACTATGATATATGCATCCACATGTTGGTTCCTTTAGAAACCTAGATGTGACAATATCTTCACGAAAATTGTTCCAAATGCTGCTAATACTATCAACAATATAAAACAACACTTATGTTCCTATGACAGCATGATCATTACGATACTCATTCAGATCTTCAATTAGTAGTTATGGGATAACATCCATTAAGAGCTTTTCCAATAGATGGTGTGTGAAAGAAAAAAAAGGTTTTAATCCATGTAGATTACACAATCATATTTATAAAAAAATTATCTCTAATCCATTGATGTGAGGATGATGTGGCAAAGAAAAAGTTAGACATCCTCTAGGTGAACCTCTAGTTTTAGACATTCACTTAGAGGATGTCTTCACACTTTTATTAAAAAAAATGGAAATAATTTAATCAATTATATACCTACAAATAAGTAAAGGAATGATTGAAAACTTTATGGGTTGGAAATAAAGAAGAAATTTCTCTAATATTTAGGATTTTATATCAATAGGATGTCTTAAAAGTGATGCCACATATGAAACATCCACATTCACCATTGGAGAAGCTCTAAGCAGGTGAGATGACTCGTCATTTTCTTCCTGTGATCCTTGATTCGAGGATGCCAGTTCACTAGGTCTGCATGAATTAACCTTTAACAAATTGTGAGGGAGCCACTAGGTCAATTGATAATTGGATGTTTTGTTGCATCTGATCAGCTGAAGGATCCCAAACTTTTTGGTGACTCAAGGACGGCCTTGGCCCAAACGTCAACTTTGAACATCGCACTCGTATGGGCACCTAAAACCATTCTTTGGGGGACACATGGGAAAGAAAAAACGTTAATAATATTTACATTTAAAAAATCTTATTCATCTTATCATTGAAAAGAACAACCACCTTCCTGACAAACTCCAGAGAACTACAGATGTTCCAAAAGATTGGAATCATAAGTCTTCTGGACATGTAAAAACTGAAATTACAAAGACTCATAAACAACTCTAAATAGCCAGAAGTACATCAATTAAAGACTTAAACCTTATCAAATATATGGAGACCCGACCGAATAGTTGGTATGAAAAAAGGGCACAAATTATGTATCATCAATCTACAAAAAGCATACTTTAATTTGAAGACATAAACGTCAAATACTTCCACAACGGGCCAATTACAGAAAAAGGAAGAATCATATTGATACTCTTCAAGACAATGATATAAAATGGATTTCAAACAAAGATGAGTTGCAACAAAATATTAACTCAACACTTAAGAACATATATATACACCACTTCAAACCCTACAATGGATCCTGATATTCTTAATCTCATCCAACCATGCTCCCTTCACCAAATGAAATTAAAGAAGTTGTTTTTAAAATAAACTCTTAGGTTGCACCCGGTCCAGAAGGCTATCAAACAGGTTTATATCATCAATGTTGGGACATTTTCGGCAAGGATGTCATTAGTATGGTCCAAAATTTCATCACTTCAGGTGAATTCCCTCCACAACTTAATCATACTTATCAAGTTCGCATACCCAAACAAGAAATAGTCACCAAGCCAGGAGGTTTTATACCTATAAGTCTTTGTAATATCATTTATATAAGATCATCATAAAGATTTTAGCTACAAGGCTGAAACCTATTTTGCACAAAATAGTCTCCCTGGCAAGCATTCTATGTCTCAGGAAGGAACATTCATGACAATGTCATTATTGCTCAAGAAATGGTGTATTATATGAGAAAGAATAAAACTTCAGTGGGAGTGGTGGGTGTAAAATTTGGCATGGCCAAGGCATTTGACAGAATGGAGTAGACATTCATGAATCAAATTCTTCTGTAACTTTTTTTTTTCTTTTAAGTGGTGACAAATGATAAATTATTATGTTATTTCTGTAACTATCTCTATGATAATGATGGTGACCCTCTGAACCCAAATAATCCCACAAGAGGTCTTTGACAAGGTGATTCTATTTCTCTCTACTTGTTTATACTTTGCATGGAGTTAAGCCATCAATAGATAATCTAGAAGTTTTTCATTTGTTTTTTTGCAGATGACTGCATTCTCTTCACTAAGGGTAAAGGCAGGCAGGGACGGACCCAGTAGGGCTGGAAAAAAAAGATTGGCATGGTCTAGAGGCTTGACCAAAGCCCAAAATTTATGTAATATATTTTTTTGGCTTGTATACTTGGGGGATAACTGGGTCTTAAGCCCTGGTTAGCCCCCTCATAGGTCCCCCACTGATGATAGGTCTATAACCAATTTTATCAACAATATAAACAGTTTTACTTTTTCTTCAGGCCAAATAATTAATCTGGAAAAGTATAGTGTTTTGTTCTAGGAATATGACTAAATATTCATGCTAGGAAATAACTAGAATGCTAAAAGCGAAAGAGATTAACCTGAATGAGAAATATTTAGGTACTAACCTCATTACCCCAAGAAGCAAGGACAAGTGTTTTGATACTTTTATCCAAAAAATGCAGAACAGACTTCAAGGTTGGAAAGGTAAACTCATCAGTCAAGGTGGCAGATCAACACAAATATAAGCTCTTTTTAGTTCCACTGCTCAATATCAAATGGGTATATTTATGCTTCTCGACAAAACTCATAAAAAGATTAATCAAATTCAAGATACTTTTGGAATCAGAAGAAGAACAATGGTGTTAATTTTAGAGCATGGTCTTCAATCTGCAGGCAAAAGATATATGGTGGTCTTGGATTTAAGTTTCAAAAAAATTCAACATAGTTATGCTTTCAAAACTAGCTTGGAGAATATTAAATGAACATCAAGCTATGTGGGTTAAAGTTCTTAAAGCAAAATACTTTAAAAATAAAGACCCATTTACAGAAGATGCCGCAAATAAAAATACTTCTTGGGTCTGGAAAAGTCGTATATAACATGGTCAACAAGTTATCAAACAATATTATATATGGGAAGTTGGAAATAGGACCTCCATCAAGGCTGTGCAACATAACTAGATTCCTAATTGCAGTCATAACTTAATTGTCAACAACATTCATCAAAACAGTAATAGGATATCAAGGTTTATGATCTCATAGATGGGGGAAAAACCAGGAAGGTTCAACAACGTAACCAAACTTTCAATTCATATCAAGTTAAGCATTTTTTTTAGAATCCCTAAAGATGGTCAGGACAAATTAAAATGGTTTCTCACCTCTTGTGGATCCTTCACTACTAAGTATGTCTATAATGAGCTTACCAGAGATAAATAGAGGTAGCAAAATCCTAGTCAAATGGATGAAAAGAGTTGTTTAAAATTATGGTCTATGGATATTCCACATAAAATTCAGTTGTTTGGATGGAAATGTTGCCAGGAAATTGTGGTTGTTAACAAGAAGGTGGAACTATTCAATATACAAATAGATAATCATTGTCATATGTGTCTCAAAGAAGAAGAAACAAGCACCCATCTTCTCTTTCAGTGTCAGTATGCAGAAGTAATCTGGTTTGGTATCTTTGCCCCTCTTCTTCAATATCAGGAGGCTTGCAATTCTCTCAAAGACTAGATAGCCTCTTGGTTATGTAAGAACAATTATATTGAAACAAATAATAGGGATCTTCCTACTCCTGCTGCACTTTTTGACACATCCGGAAAGCCAGATGTGAGAAAGTGTTTGAAAACAAATTGAATTATCCCACTAGTATTTTATATAGGATTAGACACTACATAAACTCATTTGCTCCTTTTTTGCAGACTCCTAGCATGATCACTAAGAATATAACTGACCACTTGGAAAAACCTCTAGAAAATTGGATAAAAATAAATGTTGATGCCTATGTTAAAAAAAAAAATTCTAATGCAGGCTTCGCTTTAATTTTTCATGATTGTACGGTAAAATTCTTCGGGGCAATGGCATTCTTAGCATGCAATAGCCAGAGACATAAATCAAGCAAAATCAATTGTTCTTCTTCAAGCTCTGAAATGAGTTAAAGATTTAAACTTTGAACAAGTTATAACTAAAGGAGAAAATATGTATATGATAAAGTGTTGCAGTGGAAGTGTCGACATATTCAAGTGGAAAGATCAAAAAATTCTTTTAGAGTGTCAGTATTTGCTTGCTAGTTTAAAGTCATATGTAGTTTCCTTTCAAAGAAGGTCTTGAAACCATGTAGTTGATAGGCTTGCAAAGTTTGCTAGAAAGAATGTCATCTTCCATATATGGTGGAATGATCCACCTAATATCAATAGTGAGACCTTAGTTCAGGATAACCTTTTATGTAGCTCTGAGGAGTAGTAGTCTATTGTTTGTTTGTATTCATTTTTTTTTTCTCTTTTAATGAAATTTCATTCTTTGCTAAAAAAAACTATTTGGGGAAGTTGTTTTTGTTGGTAGGCACAATGAGGCTATAGCTGATAACTTGGCCAAGAAAGCAGATGAACACAAACTTCCTAGTATTGTAGTCGATCACTTATATCCTGTTTGAATACCACTTAAGAAGTTGTTTTTCAATTTCTTGAAGTAAAAAGTCAGAAACTAATTTGAGTATATAATTTCAGAATAAATTCTAGAAACACAGTAATTAATTTTTTATAAAGTAAAATATTTTTACTTCTAACTTTTAAAATTAATTTTTGCTTCTTGAGAAATAAAAACACTTTTACTTCTGATAAACAATCTCTCTACAATCTCTCGTCCCAAAAGCATATTCTATCTAGATGGATTGGTGGTGGTCCTTTTTTTTATTTTTTTGGTGCGGAGATGATTTAGGACGGCTCTCCCCTGTTTTGTGAGCCATCTTGATTTTTGTAACGAAGAAAGAATAAAAAAAGTGTTTGGTTGCATATTGATAACTATTATATTAAATCCAAGCTTAGTGCACATATCCCTAGAATGAGGTAAACAAAATCTAAATCTTTGTAGTTTATGTTATTTTATTTGTAGTCTACTAACTAATGTATGACGAAGTATAGATACGTCTTGGTCTCTAAATCTTTCATTTCCATTTTTTCCTTCTTCTTTTTTCCCCCTTCTTCCACCTAGAATCGGTTTTCTTGGCTTCTCATAATATAACGGGACATTTCATGCTTCCAATCCAAGGTATAAATGCCAAATAAAAAAGGCCAATTTTAATGTTGAATAAGAGTAAATTACAAGATTTTTGCTTTCATATATTAAGATACGATAGATCTTGATATCATCAAATAGCAGCATCCTACTTGGGAGTTGTAGACTTATAACTCAAAGGAAACTACAAAAACAAAAAATAAATGAATATGTTTTCAGTATAAGTATGAGCTAAGCAAAATCACAAAGTAATTATCTAAATTAGAAGCTTTTAATATCACATCTGATGATTCCTGGCTGAAATCAATGGTCAAGAAGAACTACTTTTCCATATCAGCCGATAAATACACCCTTTCATTTGGTTCAAAAGGTTTGAAGCCTTTGAAGGTCATCAACCTTTACACTTAATATTGTGTTTCGTTAAGGGCCGTTTATATAACATCTTGCCCACTTGATAAAGGGTACTCACGTAGAAAATGTCTCACCGGACCGATATGGCTCTATCCGCTGATTTACAAAGATGATTTTTATCGAGCTTCAAAAATACGAATATTGATATATATATATATATCCCATGATAAAATCTTTGGCGATATATACCAAGTTCGTGAATCCTAAGTCTTAATAGACCGTGTTTTAAAAACTTTAAAAATCGTAATAATCAAATTAGTATTATTTATGACTTCTAAATCATTTGGTCAATGACATTCAATCATGAGTGGGCTGACTTTTTTTTGTATTATAACACATTTAGATGTTATTTTACAAGTTATTTTTTGATTTCTGAAAATAGAAAAATTAAAAGTTAGTTTGAATATATAATTTCAGAATAACTTTCAGAATTCAAAAAAAATAACTTTTTATGAAGTAAAATCATTTATTTATGAGACCAAAACAGGCTATTAGGTCTAAATGTTATCACGGAGTTTGTTTCGAATTCAGACTGCTTATATTTATATGTTCTTACAAAAGAATCCTGCCCTTATCGACTAACATCCAATAGATATCACCACCCTGTGATTTATCAAATGTTCTCTTTTAGTTAATATACTTTGACTGGTAGGTCCTAATTTGATGATTAGCACCATAAGCTATGGAGTGAGAAATGATGTAATACAGTACATACACAAAAAGAGAAATCAATATAATTAAGATGATTGATTAAATAATTAGAGAAAAGATTAATAGATTATTCAAGTAATTATGCTGATCATGATGATGGTCATGATCATTCCACCTAAAACCCCCCATTATAAAAGGGAACTAGGAGCATTGCTAACTATTTCATTCAAAATCTTAGCCAATTAGTAGCAAACTTTCTCCATAAAATTGCTGCATATAAAAATGCTTAAGAGATCAGTGAGCAGCAGCAGCAGTGGTAGTAATGGAGTTGGAGGAATATTGGGTTGGTGTTGGAATCGACGGCAAAGAATGAGAAGACGAAGAGGTGGAACGGTACGATTGGGTAATAAAAGAAGACGATTAGTACTGGTAGGATCAAGATCGGTAGTAATCCGGTGGCGGTGCGTAGTTGCACCGGCACTTAGGAAGTTGAAGAAATTGCTGTTTGAAGTTGCATTGAATGGGATGTTTATAGAAAGCTCAAATTGGCCTTTAGCTAGCATTTCTTCTCATTTGATTTTCACTTAGTTTTTTTTTTCTTCTTCTTCTAATTGGTTGGATGTGTTGTTAATTTAATCTAATGTGAAGTTGTGAATATTGTGTTTCTTTTCATTTGGATAAATTATGATAATGCTTGATTGCTTGTTAATTAGTTGGTCCACAGACACTGCTACTGCTACTGCCGTGTGCAGTGTGCTACAATCTACAGCTACACCACCTGCACCTTGATTAAGACTAAATTAGTTGGTCCAGACTCTACAATTGGTTTTCAATTCTTGATGTACCATCCAAGTAAATAACCCATCTAGCTAGGTTTGTGAGACCCGTCATTTTCATTTTCTTCTTCTGGGACATACTTTGCATCCGGAAGAGGCACTTTTGTAGTTGAGAAAACCAGATGCGAGGGAGGGGAGGGGATCTAGCAAATGAGTTTGATGGGGCGGGAATTTTTTGGTTCATAATTATTGTTACTAGTGGTTGACTCATGTGCGACATAGGTCAAGATGATGTCCAGCGCGTAATAGCTAGTGGGATTATAAGAGAGTTTTTGACTTATGAAACTGTGCGTATTCATTTTGGGGAAGCAGGTCATAAAACCGTTTACCACAACTTTTGACTGTGCCAGTTAGATTGCATATTAGAAGTTAGAACCGATGATTATAAAAATGAAACAAAATTGGTCAAGTGTCCTGATCCGTGGCATACGCTATCTTTATATGATAATTAGGGGTGGGACTTGGGTTGGGTTGACCCATCCAACCCGAATGTTGGGCGGATATGGCCAATCCAATTCCCAATGTTGGGTGGATATGGGCACGAATTTTATTAACCCGATCTAATTTCGATGGTTATTGGCATAAATTTTACTAACATGAGCAATCCGTCCAATCCCAAAAAATTATAAAATAATTATATAATTTAGATTTTACTAATTTTTAAATTGTCTAGGTTTTAGTTTTTTATTATGAAAACCTCATGTCTTATTAGTTATTATTAGTATAAATGAATAAAAAGTTAGCATTTGTTCAGCATTGCATCATCTTTTCCATTTAATTATGTGAAATATGATTAATTATTGGTTATTGACTATTCTTTTTCTTTTACTAAGAGCTTCTCCAATGAAACATGTGTGAGGGAAAAAATCCAAACTCACATAGGATAAACATCCATATATCCTAAAATCTTCCTCCAACCCTAACATCTTCAACTAATATAGAGATGACATGACATGTTTTTATAGACATCCTCTAGCTCAACCTCTTGTTTTAGAGGTTCACCAAGAGGATTTATATCAATCCTAATCAGCTTTTTTAATATTAAAAATAGATTTAATCAAAAATTAAATGCAGATTATGACGATAAAAACAGACCATTAAATTGATTCATACCAGAAGGAGGATATTTATAGAGGAAACTGTGGTGGAGCAACTGGTTTGGTGGGATTTGTTGTTGTTGACTAGATGATGATAATGTGTTTATGGGGTTACAAACACAGCAGTCGCATCTGGAGAGGTTACAGTAACATGACCATTTTCGTTTTCCTTGTTTGCTAGTTGACAGTCGATTAAAATAGAGTCTGACATACTTCAACAACAAGTATAAATATTGAAATATTAAGCTCCTTCGTAGTAACAAACCCCAGCATACAAATAAACAATATATAACAAAACTTTAATAAATATAGGTTGATTACATGTCATCCAAAATAGAAAACTGGATGACAATTAAATCTACCATGATCTCAACAAACATATATGATAATCACAAGGAAAAAAACCAGTAGAAAAACAAAACAATGAACCTCACCAAAGTTTTCTCAATATCTTAATTTTCTAGCAAGCAATTGAATAAAGGAAAAAAGATGAAAGTAGGATTTGCATATTCTCATCTGTTTATATAGGCAAATCAAGATAACTCATAACCTATGTTTGGAGGGAATATTGTTTATCAAATTTACTATACCGCTAAAATGATGGAAGGAGTTTTCCCGCGGCAGAATGATGAATTATCTTTTTTATTTTTTCAAATAAAATCTTTAATCAAAATTACAGCTAGGTAAAGATTTGGTCAAAATGAAAATGGGTTGGAGAAAGATTTTTTTAATTCCTTATACTTAGGAAAAATGGTTACAATTTAGGATAAAGGATATCTTCCCACAATGCCACATATGAAGTTGATCATATGACCATTGGAGAAACTCTAATGCTTAAGTATTGTTTCATAGGCCAACCCAAAAAATCCATGAAACCCAAGGTACATTGTGGTCCGCTTATAGGCAAGAGTTCTATGGATTCTACAGGTTTAATGGACAATCCATCCAAAACATTTCTAATTCGGGCTTACCTTGGCCAATAATAATCAGCATGAAGCGTTTCGTTTGTATCTTCACTCACTCCCGATTAGACCATCATTTCGAAGTGTCCGAAAAATCTTAAAAATAGAGCTGCCCATTAGGCCCATTAAAGAAAAAATGGAACGATATTAGCATCATTTCTTATACAGTTTCTTTGCTTGCATGATCGATACATACTGGAAATCTGTTAATCAGAAAATAGCAAATCAAGCATGCCTAAAGGATGAGATGAAGACTACAAAAAAGAAATGCCCAAAATTGTATCCCCATGACGGGCCCTTTCAACTGCAAGATGTTAGTTGGTGAGTAAGAGTTGGTGGTGATACATGTGAATATCGATATAGCATCCACAGTAGGACAGCCCAAGGAATATTAAAATGTGATCTTAGGTTGAGTATTAATATCATACGAGCTTTTGGACTGCAGGTACAGGGCAAGTCTTGATGTACTACTACGTGATGCCCAAAGCAAAGTGTAAAAATTTCGCCCCCGAACTGAATTTAGATTTAGGAAAAAATAACATGAACTCAGTAACCTATGGTTTAGTCATGCCTTTAGTCATGCCTCACATAAAACAGCAACAAATGCATTCACTCCAAGAAGTTCACATTATTTTTCCCCATCCGCAATTTTGTATGACCAGTCGATCGAATAATAACTTTCATGTGATTAACCGATTAAGTGATGATATATATAACAAATTTTTGTTTAATCTGATGATTTTGTATACGAGTTGTGTGAGAAAATAAACATAAAGAAGAGCATACCCATAGAGGAGTGTCTGTACTTTAAAAAGGGGAAAAAATCAAAAATTCGGAATATAGTTGAAATGTTGGAGAAACTGATATACGAATAATTTCAAGATATTTGAGTTGAGTTTGTAATTTGATGATGAGATGTAAAACCTCTTATCCTAGAACTGCATGCTCTCTAATATTAGGCTTAGGTTAGTTATTTGTGAGATAATTTAACACTACGTGGGGGGAAAGTCCGAGTAATTCTAAAAGACTAGTTAAGGTATATACATATGGTTAGGGTTTTGTTGGTGTTTTATATTTTTCGGAAGAACTTAAAATAGAAAAAACGCACACTAAAGAGAGAAGAAAAGAATTTCAGCCATTAGAGAAGAAAAGGGGTTGGTTTTGTTTCCTTGCTTCACATACCAGATAGGTTTTCTATCTCTTATACTCATTGCAAATTGACTTAACAAATCTAAATCATCTTAGGGAGCTACAAAGAATCAGAGTTCATAGTAAGTTTAATTTAAGTTTCTTTTCTGATTTTCCCGTTAGATTGTTATGAAATTTGAATATATTGTGTTAAACTGAGTTATAAATCTACTGTAAGAGTTTCATGAGGATCAAGTTCAATTTACTACAGCAAAGATAGAATAATCTGAGACTGCAATGTGTTGAATTCAGACTCTGGACACTCAACTGTTTGTATGGTTTCTCAATATCCGTATATCGGATTGAGCTGAAATTTTTAGTATGATGTTTGAATACATGTAGGTAACCTACTGTAGAAATTTCATGAAGATCTGAGCATTTTAGGTACCTCAAATCATAAGAGAATCGTGACTGAATCCTGTGTGTTGATGCTGAAAGCAGTCATGTTGTAATGTGTATAATTCTGTAATAAACCGTTGGAATGAGCTGATTTTTGGATATGAGTAACCCATTTTTATTATGATTCATCTGTATAAATTTTAAGACAAATGGATCATGGGAAGTACCCCAAAACCCCTTGCATTGTTGACTGCGTCTACAGATTTGCACCACCGATAGTTTTAAGGAATGTCATGTGTCTCCGAATCCAGCCGTTAGATTGTCCTGTAAGTGACAAGTCTGTAGAGTCACCTGTAAGTGACAGTTAGTACGCCTGAAAGGTTCTGTCACAACTTATAAGTGTGAGGATCTGTAGTGATTACTGTTAGTGACAATTATATGTTGATTATTGTTTACGGTATGCGACAGTTTGCTTAGTATTATTGATTTGAGTAGGAACTGTTATGTTAGACTGTGACAGAGTTCAGTAGACTCCTGTACACACTCACCTGGTATAGATGATGCAATTTTGAGTGTAAAAGTTAGACAAGAAGATATCACTGGGTAGTAATAGTGGTTGTTGTGCTTGTATTTCTTCTGTTTGAGACTCGTAGTTGGCTCGACTCCCAGATGTTGTTGGGAGATGACCGAGGGATCGCCTAGAAGATATGGATCTATTATCTTGAATGGGATCACACTTATTTTCTGACGCACGGTTGGGAATTAAGTGGACTACGCAAGAGTCAATACATGTCATAGTACGGTTAAAAATTGAAATTATAGAGAGGGGATGTCGATTAATTCCGTGGGTGGGAAATCTGTCTTATTACTACATGTTAACCTCTATTTTTGGTGTCTCCGTGTCTTATGCATAGTATGAGGTTCTGTAACTATTTTTAGTCGTCGAATCTATTATTTTACCAAGAGATACTCCTATAAACCATTTTCGTATTTTGTCGCCATTTCAAGGATTTTGAGTTTGCTAGGTTATTTGCAAGTTTTATAAGGGTGCGAAAGCTCACTTTAAGTTGGAGTCTGACCCAACTTACTATTATTTTTCAGGGAATGGTGGTCGCGGAGCAACCTAACTAGTAGAACGACTTTTTGTTCCGGAAAGCTACATCATCTTTATCTCAAGGTGTTTAAACAACCAAATTGTTTTATAGTTTATTTTTAGTCTAGACTTCTTTACTTTAAGTTAGATTCTTATCGTTTAACTTATATAACCGACCTGTGTGTCGAAGATAGACTTTTGTTTTAAAGATCTTTTATAACTCTCGTCATCTTTAAATATGATTTTTTTAAACCTATTATTTTCAAGAACCCCACATGATAACCGAATCTCCATTTATTGGTTTGAAGGTTTGAGTGTGTAAAGTGTTTCATGAGTATGTTACACTTCTATTTTAGAGCGACCGACCTAGAATTAAAAGGTGGGGCGTTACATAAGATCTCCAACATTTCTCTTTGTGATGTGTCGGACGATATAAAAGGAGAGGAACAAAATTATCTTTGGGGATAGAATTAAAACTATTAGTAAATTGACATATGTGATAAAATCTACCTTTATTATTTGGTGCTCGGATTTAGAGACGTTCAAGGACATTCTTAGTGATAATATTGTTTTTAGTTTGGATTCCTTCGTTTGTTATTGATTCTCTTGTAATTCAAAGAACGGTTTATCATATAACCCTATGCATATATGACTATATAACTATATAATGTGATACATTTAAAATTATTTGATTAATGGATAAAGTTATTGTTTATACGAAGATCATAAACTAATTATTTAATTTATTATATACTCCTTTCGTTTTAGAAAAAAAATTGTTTTTTTTATTTACATAATTGTTAAGATAATAACGAGAGAGTAGTTTTTTAATTTATTTTCAAATTTATCCTCAATAAAAAATTTAATACCATATATATGTGTATAAAATGAAGGAAACTTTAAAGAAGAGTAGTTTTAAAAATTTGTCCTATTAAAAATAAAAGTAATCCTTTGGTTGGAACAAAAATCTAAAAAAATATAATTTTTTTCCTGAAACAAAAAAAATATTATGTAATTTTGTTTACAGTGAACACGATCAAAACTAGATTATAATATATGTTATAAGGGAACGCCAAATTTAACATTTTGAAATGACTATTGTCATTTATAACTGAACGCCTATTGAGAATAAGTGTTTTTCAGACTCTTTTTCAGGGATGGTCTGGCACTTTGGCCGAGTTTGGGATGAGCGTGGCACAGGGTTTGAGAATGAGCGTGGCATGAAACTAAGTTTGGCATGGAGCTCTGTTTGAGAATTAGCATCACTAAAACTAATTCTGGGATGGGGGTTTAGTTGGACTCATATAAAAGAATCCTATTATTGGGGTTTCATCTATTTTAGTTTTGGGGCTTTGTAGGATTCTAATATCCTTAGAGTGGATAAGGGGATCTAATCTATATAAAAGTTCAAAAATACCCTTTCCCTCTTCTTCTTCCCCAAAAACCTAAATCAATAACCTAAAATTTATATCAAAAACAAATTAAAAACTTAAATTAATCGATGAGTTGTATTTAACGATGATTAATCGTCGATTTTTAAATGAAAAAGAAGTATTATTCGGTTTTGATTGGTTAAGGTAACAATAAAAAAAACCACAATTTATTTATGCTTTTGATTGGTTAAAACATTCGATTCGATTAAGTTACGGTTAAAAAATCAGTTTCAGAAACTTTTTACGACTGTGAGTTCTTATTTTTCCAACCGTAAATCTTATATCACGGCTGGAAAAATAGGAATTCCTATCCGTAAAATAGGTATTCGGTAGGGAAAATAAGAATTCTCGTCAATATATAGGTCTCCGGTTAGGATTTTTCTAGCCGTAAGTAGTTTTGATAATCACGAAGAAGAAAAACAGAGGTTAGGTTATGGATAGGTATTTCTCAACCGTAAGAGCAAAGCCAGTGGGGTGAGTATATTGACTAATTTGCCATTTGCCAATTACCATCCCACCGTGGGATGGACAAACATAAAAAATAACTTGGCAAATGCGTATTTGTAGGAGTTTGCCAATCGAGGCTCAACTTGCACCGAGCATCATCCCAAGCTAAGACAATCGGCTCAACATAGGCCGAGTAAAATAGTTTTTTATATTAAATTTAATTAAGTTAGTTATTTTAATTTATTATATATATATGTATATTAATTTTAAAACAAAAACCGGTCCCACTTAATTAAAAAATTATTTGTTTATATAAAAAACGGGCCCCACCAATTAAAAAAAATTTTGTTTATACAAAAATTGGGTCCACTTAGCTAATTTGCCCATTCTCCCATTGTGGAAAATTAAGTTTGCCAAGCCAGTGGACATGTATATTAGCCAATATACGAACTCCCACTGGAATTGCTCTAATAGTTAAAAATCTCCCAACCGTAATAGTTAAGTCTCCCAGCCGTAACGTTTATGTCCAAACCGAAAGTACTAAACTCCCAGCCGTAAAATAGGTATACGGTAGAGAAAATAATAATTCCCAACCATAAGTAATCTTGATAATGACGAAGAAAAAAAAGTTTGGTTACGACTAGGTATTTCCCTAAATTTCCCAACCGTATTATGTCCCAATCGAAAATATTAATCTCAGCCGAAAGTCCTAAAATCCAGTCGGAAGTCGAACTTCCGGATGAAAATTCTTTATTTCCCAACCGTAAAGTATCGGTTACGACTGGGATTGTATGATTTCCAGCTGTAAAGTGTCGGTTACGGCTGGGTGGACATATTTTCCTAGCCGTAACTGAAAAAAAAACCCGCAGATTTTTAACGGATTAGAATCAACAAAATTGTAATGGCACTACTAAAAGGTATTCCTAACTATTTTTAGGATATATTTCATCATACTCTTCTTAGATTTTTAAAAAAATAAATTAAAATAAATCATACTCCATCTTCGAAATCAAAAAAATAAAATAAAAATTGATTTTCAAAATTTAGATCAAATCATTAAGTTATTTGAATCACTCATCGTAATTAATTTTGCTAATCAACTTCATTAACACTAATTAAATTAAGGATATATTAGTTGTTACCAAATTTAGTTAGATAAGAGGTTATTAAGATAACCATTTTTTATCATTTTGTTATCCCCAATAGGATTCTTATAAAATTGAGCCTCATTCCAGGCTTACTCTCAGATCGAACTTCGCATCGCCCCCAATTTTATCTAATATACTAGGATTATTCTTAGAACGAGTCTCACGTTACACTTGACTCACCCAATCTCAGATATGACATTGATAGTGTTTTGTCTGAGATATGTGTGGAATCCATTCTGAAATAGAATCTGATGATTTTATTTTTCGTCTACTACGAGCAGTCACATGGTAAAACTAAAAAACACCTTTTACCGTACACCATTGTGGATGGTGTTAGCTTTATTAAATTGTTGTCTTTTAACTAAAAATCCACACAACAAACTTTGCTTATATGGTTCATCTGTGCCAACTTGTTGGGGTAAATAAAGAGTTTCCACTTGTTCTTTCTTGATTAAAAACAATAACCTTTAATTCTTTATATGGAATATCCTTCCTCCAATACATCTATGATCTTCTTTTCTAGAAAATTATGAAAAATAGAAAAGTAAAAAAATTGTGCTAGTGGTGTGACCAAGAAAAATATTTCTTTTCTAGGGCTTGATCCCAGAAATCTCCCTCCAATATATACATGATGATGTGAAAATCTTTAGTCTGCGTTGGCTTAGAAAAAGAAGGTTGCTTCTTCTTGCTGTGTGCAATGATGTTGAAGTGTAACAAAAACAGCTAAGTAACGGTCACATTGTCATTCAATTCATACCCTACAGTCCCACATTCAACCAATCTTGTAGAACACTGAGAGAGAGAGGTGGTAGGCTTCGTAGCAGATATCCCTCTCCCTCAATCTTTTCTTTTTCTTTCTTTTTTGGGTTGTCATTTTCTCACCTCTTTGTTTTAAAGCCGGCAAAAACCTTTTCTCTTTTCAAATAGAATTCATAATTCAAATCAACACACGTTCTATTAATTAATTTAGTAGATAAACAACATATCTTTAATAACCATAACCTATGTTATAAACCCTATATAAAAATTATAAAGACTCGACGATTTTACGGGGTGTTATTAGATTAGAGAGGCATTAACCATGTATTTATTAGCATAAAAATGATGACACCAATATTTGCGTGATAGCATTGAGGGTTTGCAAGATGCATCAATATCTCGTATATGCACATAAGTATAATTGAATGTGCTTTTTATACTCTCCAACCTCATTTATAAGCATTCAATGGGAAGTCAAAGTCACTGTATATTTTATCAAATGTGATCCATTTTACAATGGGCCATAAACAAAATTGTTAGTGTACCATTGTTGTGCGAAAATGTGCTAAATTCCATGCGATGTTCAACTGATATTTAAATCATCGGAACCGATGAAAATGGAAAATTATTATTAATCTGAACTGACCTTTTAACTCTGTTGTTAACACTCTACACAGCTTACACATGTCTACAGTTCAAGCTTCAAAGTAACTGACCTGAATTTTTTTTATTCTTGCGGAAACCGCGGAACTGATCCGAAATTTTAAGACGTTGGAAGTCATTCAAGTTTTTGAAAAGAACTGTAACTTTGGCCCTTGTATTTAGTTGTGATAGGATGCACCCAGTTTTTGTGGTATAGGTTTCCGTATAGCTGTTACAAGGACATTCTAATTATTGCGAAACGAAAAACATGAACATCCTAATTATTATTGAACTGAGAAATTTATCCTACTAGACGTAAATCATTTGACGAGCAAATACACTTTTTCAATCATTCTTGTGTTAGATTTTTCACTTGAATCCAAAGCTAACTCAAGTATAAATATTTACGAACTTATCATTTTTATGCTAGATTTCTCACTTAAAATTAATTAACCTCAAAAACTATTTGGAAGATTAGGACTGCCAAAACTTATTAACAGAGGATTTTTTAAATTATTCAGACAGAATACAAAATGTATAGTTGGACTGAACAAAAATCAAACAAGACTTTAGAAAACAATCGTCATTGTAACATTCGGTATGATCTCGTGCGAATCTAAAATAATGATTAGTGATAGTAGAGCAGTGTAATGTTGTGCATAATATAATACTATTATTTTCCAATTCCTTAAACCACAAAATTAATTAACAAATATTAATTTGAATCTTAAGTAGGGCTTTAGCTATAGAGGACAATCTCGTCATATTTTGAATTATTCAAAAAGAGATTTACTGATTTCTCTCTGAAACTTAAACAAAACAGAAGAGAGAAGAAGAAGCTCATACTTCAATACTCTTCTTCACTCTTCTCTCTCTATCTAGATCTCTGATAATGGCTGCCGGATATGTTGGTATTTTGGTTTCAGATCCATGGCTTCAAAATCAGTTCACTCAAGTTGAACTCAGAAGCTTAAAATCTCATGTAAGTCTGTGTTGATGATGATGAAAACAAACCTCAAAATTCTTTTCTTGTTGTTGGTGGTGGTTAAATTGATGTTTTTTTTTTGTTTTTTTCTGGTTAGTTTTTATCGATGAGAAGAGAGCTGGGAAATGTAACGTTGGAAGATTTACCATCAATGATGTCGAAACTAAAGATTGTTGGTGAAAATCTAACTGATGAAGAGAGAAATTCTTTTTTGGTTGAATCTAATGGGAGTTTGAGTGAAGAAGTTGATTTCGAAGGATTTCTTAAGGTGAGAGAAAATTGAAGAAATTCTTTGGTGGTTTGATTGATCAATGTAATAGTCTCTTTGAATTTTTGATCTTAAACGATCCGATTTTGTTGAAATTTCATATTCCAATTGATTTACTTAGATGTTAGTTTTGAAATGCTTGATATGAAATTATCATGTTAACTTTATCTTTAATTAAAAGTAAGATTTTAGTTCGGTACAAGTAGAAGAATTAGATAGAAATTGAGATTTGAGGATTCTTATCTCAAACTGGTAAGTTTATCGTTTGAGGTTTGAGGATTCTACTGTGAGGTTTCAGAGGATTGATTCAAATTTTGTATTTTTTAAGAAATGGAATTCAAATCTATTGATTTTTGTTGGCAGGTGTATCTAAAAATGCAAGCTCATACAAATGCTAGTTGTGGTGCAAAGGACTCATCTGCGTTTCTAAAGGCTGTTACGACTACTCCAATGCATACAATTAGTGAATCTGAAAAGTCATCGTATGTTGCTCATATTAACAATTACCTTGGAGAAGATCCATTTTTAAAGAAATGCCTTCCTATAGATCCTTTGTCTAATGATCTCTTTGAAGTTGTAAAGGATGGAGTTCTTTTATGGTAATGTTATCTTTCTGAACATTTTTATGTCTAAAGTTAGATATATTTATTTGCATGCCAATGGGACTAATACTGGAAGTGTCTACTACTTTTTGGTGCAGTAAACTTATCAATGTGGCAGTCCCTGGGACTATCGATGAACGGGCAATCAATACTAAAAGGATACTCAATCCTTGGGAAAGGAATGAGAATCATACACTTTGTCTAAATTCTGCCAAGGCTATTGGATGTACAGTAGTTAACATTGGCACCCAGGATTTTATTGAAGGAAGGGTAAAACTCTACAACCATTTGAGTATCTTGATAGTATATTTGGTTTTGCTTCTGTTCAATTTCCTGTTAGTTGTCTTACTGTTACATTCTAGTAGTCTTATCGTCGGCGACACTACTAATTTCCCTCTGGTTTCCCATTTCCGTTTTCAGCGTCATCTGGTGCTTGGTGTGATTTCTCAAATTATTAAGGTATGTAGTAGTGGACTTTGATGATACAAACGTCATACTACTCATATCTTTAATATATGGATCCATATCCGTTTCACACTTAACTGATGTTTAATAATAATACATCTGAAACACAGATACAACTGTTGGCAGACCTTAACTTGAAGAAAACACCTCAACTTCTAGAGTTGGTTGAAGATAGTAAGGTGAGGGAGTGTCCTTTTGGTTGTTTTGTTTTTGTTTGCCAGTTACTGTGGCTTATCGTAAGTAACTTTATATCTAACTTTGGTTTGCATTTTACTAATCCAACAGGATATGGAGGAGCTGATGGGTCTAGCTCCAGAGAAGATATTACTGAGGTGGATGAATTTCCATCTGAAGAAAACAAGCTACAAAAAAACAGTTACCAACTTCTCTTCGGATGTGAAGGTACGTGACTGTAGTCTAAACTGATTTTTTGTAATGCTTTTGCATCTTTGTCTCTTTCTTTCAGATTCCTACAATGTCACAATGTCATCCCTGTTTGATAAGCATTATTTGCCTACTTCACTTTTTTTTTATCAGCACATTACTTTTTAAACTTGAAATTGTCTTGAAATTTTGTGTTCAAATACTTGAAATCGATTTGTCATATGTGTAATTGCTAATTTTGATTAGAGTTGGGACTATTTTTTTTTCTTCTGAATAAGTCTATTGGTCTTCTGCTAGCTTCAGAAGTTCCAGTTTTGAGGTGTGGAGGGTCTAAAAACCATCTAATTCCAATACTAATTTCTTCTATAGTTCATTTTATTTTGCAACATACACATCATGGTATTAGGTTAGTGTAGCAACTCCAATACATTCTCTTTTTTTATAACCATTTCTCGTTTAGCCATGCAAGTTCCATTTCACGAGGAACTGCATTTTCACTACCTATAAGAATTTACCATCCATAGTAATCCAGGATTTCTGGATACAATTTCCTTTCTTCTGGAAGTCATCAGGGATTTCCAAGGATTACTTTGTTAGGTGTTCAGTATCTGCTATAGCATGTACATACCAAGGGAAAAAGTTGCACTAGCATAATTTCTTTTTCCATCGTATTTTTAAATTTTAGTAATTAGTTAGGTTTGACTGTCAGTTAGTTTCTATTGGCTGCAATTAACGAAATTCTCTCTGTTACCTTTCGTCTGGATCACTTAGTTAGTTAGTTGCATGTTCAGTATGTGCTATAACATGTACATTCTCAGGAAAAAATTGCACTAGCATTATTCCTTTTACAATCATATCTTTCAATTCTGGTAATTAGTTAGGTTTTACAGTCAGTTAGTTTCTGTCGGCAGCAATTAACGAAATTCTCACTGTTACCTTTTATCTGGATCACTAACAAAAAGATTTTGTCATGTGATTCTCAATTTTAGATTTTTCTGGTGAGGTATTAAATTTTGCTACTTTGCAGGATGGACTGGCCTATGCAAACTTGCTAAATGTTCTTGCTCCAGAGCATGGCAACCCATCTGTATTCACAGTTAAAGATTTTCTAGAAAGAGCCAAGCTAATTCTTCAGCATGCGGACCGAATGGGTTGCAAGAGATACTTGACAGCAAAAGACATAGTCGAGGGATCGCCAAATCTTAACCTAGCATTTGTTGCACATGTTTTCCAGCACAGGTGATTAGTTGTATATTGTGAAGAATGGTTTTCCTTTAAAGTGCTCATAATTAGGGCAGGTTACTACCACTCTTTTCAGTAAGAATGTAACTCTGTGTCTCCAGTCTCAATCAAATCTAGCTATCTAATGTGTCTACAGTTAGATTACATATGTGTATATCTATTTGTTAAGCTAACTAGTAACTTGTTTGTAGGAATGGACTCAAATCACAAACGAAGGAAATATCTTTTATTGAAACTTCTCCAGATGAGTCCCAGATCTCCAGAGAAGAAAAAGCTTTTCGCCTTTGGATCAATAGTTTGGGTAATTCGACATACATTGACAATGTTTTTGAAGATGTTCGAAATGGGTGAGTAGAATTCGTATGTCTTATATGACTAGTGTCATTGCTTTATTTTTTGTTTTGCTTATTAATAATGGTTTATCTATGTACAGATGGGTCCTTTTAGAGGCATTAGACAAGGTTTCTCCTGGTATAGTTAATTGGAAGATTGCAAGCAAACCTCCAATAAAAATGCCATTCAGAAAAGTAGAAAACTGCAACCAAGTAGTGAAGATCGGTAAACAGTTAAAGTTTTCCCTAGTCAATGTTGCGGGGAATGATATTGTGCAAGGAAATAAGAAGCTTATATTGGGTATGCCTTTTACTTTTGGACTTAATTGCAACTGTCTTGCATGTAGAATTGCCTCTCTGTAGTTGTTAGTTTTTCTTTTACTTTATCATTTTATAGCGATAAAACTTTAATACTTCTTCAGGAATATTTGAAAGTCATGTTCAACCAGAAAATTTTGATTCTATCTTTTCTTTTCTATTGATATTACTTCAAAGATCCTGAAAAGTATCTGATATTAAGTTGGTCTTTTCCTCCAGCTTTCTTGTGGCAATTGATGCGCTGCAACATTATCCAGCTTCTTAAAAACTTGAGATCTCACTCTCATGACAGGGAGATAACAGATGCTGATATTCTGAACTGGGCAAATGTTAAAGTGAAGAATGCAGGGAAAACCAGTCAGATGAAAAGTTTTAAGGTATAGTTTTGAATTTGCGACTCTAAGTTATGTGCCAGGATCAATATGAACTGTCTCAGGCACAAGGGAGGGTGATCTATACTTAAATGCCAATGGAACCAGAATCTATGTTGTAATTAATTTTGTACTTTGCAGGATAAGAGTCTCTCTGATGGCATATTTTTCCTTGAGTTGCTCAGTGCGGTGGAGCCCAGAGTTGTGAACTGGAGTCTTGTTACGAAAGGAGAAACAGGTAAACTTGCACACACTTTCGGCTGTATCTGAAGTAATAGCTTCTTCGAACCAACTCTTAAATTTCCTTCACAACATTTTTTATTATCTTGGGAGTTTGAAATTGGTGATCATGAAGCCAAACCTTAGTTTCTTTTGCTTATTGGCAGATATTCTTACACCTGTAAAACAATTACACACCATAAGGGAAGACCGTATGTATGATTAGTCGATAGCACCTTGTGTTACTAGGTTGTCAGTTTTGGGGACACATCCTTGTTCTTGAGCTTGTACCATGTTAGAAAAGAAAAAAGCCTTGTGCGTTTCTTTCATTGGTTGAAACTGTCTTACCTTCCGTTTCAAATTTTATTCTTTTGGGTTTAATGTAGATGAGGAGAAAAAGATGAATGCCACATACGTTATCAGCATTGCTAGAAAGCTTGGATGCTCAATATTCTTGCTACCAGAAGATATAACAGAGGTATGTGTACTTGACAAATATATGTCATGGATTAAGTTTTCATTCCTTTTTCATGTTAGTGTAAAGTCTGTAATACGAAGTATTGTTCACCAAATGAGTAGGAAGAAGCAGATCTTTGAGTCCTGTCCTCATAGGGAATTTCCTCCAGTTGAATTTGCGAGACTTGCCAGAGGGGACTACTCTGTTTAATAGAATTCCTTGAGATTTTTATGTTATTCTAATTTCTAACCTTATTCATATATGAGAAATTTATGCTTCAGGTGAATCAGAAAATGATGCTTACGCTTACAGCAAGTATCAAGTATTGGTTTATGAAACAACCGATTGAAGAAAGGCCAGGTGGAGCTTCAGATAGCGAAAACTCATCGGAGACAATGTCTAACTGTACAATGGACGATAGTGCTTCAGAAACCTCATCAACGGAGGACAATGTGAACCGATAAACAGAGGTGACCAATCCTAATGGATGTTCAGGCCATAAAGAATTTTACTCCAATTTTCCCCCTAAAATATTGTGTGTATTATTTTTCTGTCATAGAACCATAATGTAATGACCTGAATATCCATAAAAGTGTGTTGAGGCTGTTATATTTATAAGTCCGGTCTATAGGATGTAATTGTAGATTAGGTTTTGTTTCCTTCAACAGAATATATATTGTGTAGCTGAAACAAATGTACATGTAAATATAAACTTTGAATTTGTTTGTTTTTAAACATAAATGGGACAGATTTTACATTTTGTTCTGAACAGTAGTACTAGTTGATTCTTTCTTCATATTAGTATGTAACCATTGTGCTCTCTGCATATGTGCTTAATAATCTTTGCGGGATTTTGCGCTGTCTCATGTTCCTATACTTGCAGAACTTGATATTATATTATTTATTAGCTGATTGATTCAGATTCTAATTTTTGGTGAGGGTGTTATTTTCTTGGAAATCATGTTCACAGAAATTCAGCTTTAACAACCAAGTCATCTTATAGTTGATGATGGAATTCTGGGTGGCGCTTGTTTCTCTGAAAACATATATAAAAGCAAACTATAAAAAGAGAAAGAAAACTACTGAGGTAAAGACTAGATCATAAAAGAACCTTAGTTCTTCATCCAATTTCTGATAGGGAAACTGGAAAAGCAAACTATAAAAAGAGAAAGAAAACTACTGAACTTAAGACTAGATCATAAAGAACCTTGACTTGTTCATCCAATTTCCGATAGGAAAACTGAAAAAGCAAACTATAGAAGAGTAGATCATAAAAGAACCTTGAGTTGTTCATTGGACTCCTGACCTTCCTTGTTGACATTATACTTGATATGCTTTTCGTGTTGTAGCAAGACCTTGTCGACGTCCTCAAGTTGTAATCCTTTGGTCTCTGGTATGTAAAAGTAAATGAAAAAACCCACAGCCCATGAAAACAAATACAGTATAAAGAGCATATCCGCAACAGAAAAATATTCCCCCAGATTGTCCAGAAAGAAAACTTCCACCGATAGTTTCGCCATCCAGTAAACCACATTTCCCATTATTACACTGTTAAAGTCTGCGGGCATCCAACTCAAAACCAATTGGCAATGAGTGGAGTGGCCCTTCCATATTATATTTTAAGTTCATTATGGAGATATTAGCAATGTAGGACTATTATCCTTCATATGCCCCCTCTGATACCATGTTAAAGTCTGCAGACATCCAACTCAAAACCAATTGGCAATGAGTGGAGCGGCCCTTCCATATTATATTTTAAGTTCATTATGAAGATATTAGCAATGTGGGACTATTATCCTTCACATACACAAACGAATCTATACTTAACTGGATATTAGCAATGTTGACTATTATCCCATACTTTCTTGGTCGATATTGTACAAAAAAAAGTCGATTGTCATCACCAGCACAATTGATCCCAATATGAAACAAATAAGATAACAACCCAAGAGATGATATTATTAAGGATATACTAATAAGAAGAAGTCTTCTCCTCCCAAAACGATCAACTAAAGTGGTACAGACCAAAGTACCAGCTAAAACAAGACAAGACAGGATGAGAGGAATTTGTTGTGTTCTCTGAAATGCCGATCTCTGTTTTCCTACTATAACGAGTAGTCGTCAAGTGAAATATGGTGTAGCTGTAAGCCTGTAATGCATGATCATGTTCAAACCCACAAATTGCTGAGCCACAAAAAGACCGTAACCAGCAATGAATCTTCTACAAGGAACCATATACCAAGGAGTACAAAATGGATGGCAATTCCCACTCTCAACATCTTTTTCTTTTTCTTCTCTGCTTCTTCCATGGATTTTACTTCACTGGAAACTTCATCAGAAGAACGTAAGAGAATTAGTGCTTCCTTGGCTTTCTCAGTGTGACCCTTCCGATAGAGCCATCTAGGAGACTCAGGAAGTGCTCCACCTATTAGAAAAGCAAGATGAATTATAGGAACAACTATTGCAAGCTTCCAATGCCATGTCTCAACTTCCTCGAGGTGAAGGTGCGAGGAGGAGGAGCTTAGAAGTTTAAGAAGATGGTAAAGTATTTGGCCGACTGCAATCTGACAGAAAAAGTGCTGACAAGGGCACCTCTGATTTTACGGGGAGAAATATCTGAAAGTAAATAGTCAGAAATACGACAGATGCTCCTCCAGCAGAACCTGTACCATCCAACAAATAGCTCTTTCATATCATGGTGAGGTAAACTTCCCATGAAAACAGCCAGAAGTGGAACCAAGAAGATGAAAGCAGAATCTGCTATTGCAATTGAAGCTAATGGCCCAAAATGTTTATTAAAATAAACTAATCCGAGGCCACCGTAAGATATAGCTCCCAATTCAATAAAGGTGATGATCTGTTGACCTCTTTTGGGGCATAGGCAGTTGAGTAGATTATGGCTAAGTAATATCCAAAGATTAGGGCAGGCGTACTGGCTGCAAAGACTGTGGCAACAAGTCTTTTCGTCGACATTGATCACACACGATGAACGATGAACGTGCAGGAAGGAATCCCGTTGGTGTGATTTCTACTCTGCAGAGTAAGGAAGGGTTAATGGATATTTAAGAAAGAAAGACTGGTGATATTTTCTCGGTTCGGAATCATCTAAAGGAGAGTTTGATCGGCGGGTGTACACCTTTTGAGAATAAGCTCTTCAATGAATACACGGCTTGTCAGAGTAAGTTCCTCATACCTTTAAGGTATACCAGTGGCTTGTCAGAGTAAGTTCCCACCTCCCCATAGCTTCATCATCCTATAAAGGAGAGTATTTTTCAATAATATCAGTGATTCAGTATGCATAGTGTAAAGGTGTAAAACGTGCCGGTCCCGTACAGCACAGTTTACGAAGTCGCGTGTCTAGCATGTTGTATGCCGTACTGTGTCAAAGATTTATACATGATGTGTTGTATTGTATTAGACGGCGTGATGTGCTATGCCATGCCAAAAAAATAATCATACCGTACCATATTGTGCTGTGTCTGCCACATTTATTTTATATTTTTGAAAGAAAATATTTTCGAGATATTTAGATATTATATATATTGTTATACATATAAGTTAATATAACAAATATAAAGTATCAAAAATTACCTAGAATAAAGAATCTTTAATTGAATATACGAGAAAGTGATGTATTGTACCATGTTGTGTAGTGTTTTAGGTATATTATTAGGTGTAAATTGGATCGTACCAGCACGGGCACAACCCAGTCCAGCATGCTGAAATTTGAGTCCAGCCCAACACGGTAATTTTATGTCACTGTGCCAAATTTTAGTCTGGCACAACACAACACACGAAATTACCGTGCTGGGCTCAAATTTTAGCGTGCTGGGCTAGACCGTGCTCGTGCTGGTACGACCCAATTTACACCTCTATCCATAAGAGACCAGGATGTGGGTCTCGTATATGGACCTAATTGACAAGCCCAAGATACTTTTAAAAAGCCCGATATGTTCTCATCTTGTCTAGGGTTTAAAGATTAGAATCCACAGCATTTTAACCTTTCTTCTTCGGAGCAGAACCTAAAGAAGGAAGAGGTAGTAGCTAGGGTTTCAACTCAGACGAAAAAAAATGACATTCAAGGTTAGTTACCTTCTTCTCTCTACTGTTCTTCAGATCTCTTACGAATATCTTTTGTTTTAATTGTATTTGGATTTTTCATTTTGTTGTTTTTTTCTGTGTAGTATCATCAATATCAGGTTGTGGGAAGAGCACTACCCACTGAAAAGGAGGACACTCCTAAGATTTATAGGATGAAGCTATGGGCAACCAATGAAGTTCGTGCTAAATCTAAGTTTTGGTAAGAAAAAACCCTAAAGCTTGATTTCTTCATCTCTTTTTAGATGATTTTAATAGTATGCATGATGATATGTGGTTTAGGTACTTTTTGAGGAAGCTTAAGAAAGTGAAGAAGAGCAATGGACAGGTTTTGGCTATTAATGAGGTATTATTGATAATTTTGATTTTTCTTTTGAATCCCTTGATAAGTTGAGTGCTGCTGGACGTGTTTCTTTGATCAATATTAGTTAGTTGTAGCACCAAACTTCCACAATTTTTGTTTTAAAGCAACAGCAATACCATTAGATGACATCTGATTCCCAACTTATGTGATTGAGCTTTAAAACAAACTTATGTACTAGTGGTGGAATTTGCTAGAATTCTGCGAATTATTGGGTTATTGCTTATGTGATTGATTCAACAGTTGGCTCAAGTCTCTTAACAAGCCAACAGTTGGTATTGTTCTGTTATCAACTTACATTGAAAATATAGTAGTGTTCTATAGATGCGTTGTTGACTTGTATTAGTACGGATTCGAAAACACCTTCATATATGAAAGTTTTGCCAGAATCGATATAGCAGTGCTGAAGAATGTCTTGATTATATGGTCCTTTGGGTTTTCCACGAATGTTTGATATATGTTTCTTACATTGATTTAACTGATTTCAGAGTAATTTTATTGGTTTTGTTATGTTTGTTTGTGTTCAGAGTTTATGTTCTGTCATGACTAATATGATTCAAGTTGAATATGTTTTTTAGAGACTTTAGTTTGTAGTGCCCCTTAACAGTAATAATGTGTAGAGAGAAAACAGCATTAATTGTTCAAATGTGCAAGCGAAATATCTTACTTGATGGTTTATTCAAGTAATGTGAACTTTTAAAGACTCTAATTTGCTATGTTACAACGACACGGACGCTGTGTTGGTGTCTTGTATCCAGTACGTTACTTTGAACAACAACTTAAAAAACTAGAAAACGGGGACAATATACACAAAGTAGATATAGTTTAACATAGATAGCAGGAGAACTATCTAGAGAGCTGTGTTACGACGATACAGATTATTTATTTTTTGGGCCGTGTCGATACGTATAGAGTCGGACATGGCTCAGTTACCAAGAAATATGAAGAAAATCTAAAATACCTTAATTGCTCTAAAGTTTTACAATTAATAGCCCTTAGATATATTCTCTTAGTTGTTAGGATATTTTCTTAGAAGTTTTGCTGAAAAATTTGTTTTTAAGCTCTATTTTTAGTAAGATATTAACACAGTTGTAGGATATTCTCTTAGAATGTAACTTACTAAGAGATATTTTCTTTTAGAAAGATATTTTTTTAGCTTTATCTTTAGTAATACAAAGATATTTTCTAGATAATTTCTCTTGCTATCTATGTTAAACTACTTATCTACTTTGTTTATACCATGTTCCCATTTTCTAATTTTTTAAGTTGCCGTGTCAAAGTATCTTACTGGACACAAGACACCAATAGCGTGTCGTTGTAACACAGCTAGAGAGTATCTTTGTATTATTAAAGATAAAGCTAAAAATTGCTTTTTAAAAGAAATTACCTCTTAATAAAGTATATCATCCTACAGCTGTATTAAGTGGAGATCTATGTATCTATCTATTACTGAACATAGAGCTTTATAAGTAACTTTTGTTGCTTATATCTGAGCCTTCAAAAGGGGTGTGCTTTGTTTTGTCATCTTGAATGATGACTCATTATACTGTCATCACCAGTTTGAGAATTTGACCTCACATAGTTTGTGTAGCATTTTGGATATGAAATGGAGTTGATCAGTTAGTCTAGGAATACCCTAGGAGATGTCATGTGTACCTTGTTTTTCCGCAGTGCACCTAAAAGAGCTCTAATGTCATAAGGAGGACTGACTCCTCTGGGTGTTTGTCTGATGCAACCAAGAAAAACAAAAGCCACATTACTTTCAGATCAATGAATAGTGGCACCTAGAAATGTCTAGGTTGCTAGTTATGCACAACAGTTATTTAATTTCTATGCCTTCTCATAATTTATTTATCACGATCATTTTTGAATAGTTTTGTTGTTTTAGTTTAGAGAACATTTTTTTTATTTCTAACCTCCTTGATAAGTCTTTTATTGGCCTGTTCTAATTTAGTTTTCACCTGCAGATTTATGAGAAGAGCCCAACCAAGATCAAGAACTATGGTATCTGGTTGCGTTATCAAAGCCGAACTGGTTACCACAACATGTACAAGGAGTATCGAGACACTACTCTGAATGGTGGAGTAGAACAGATGTACACCGAGATGGCTTCCCGTCACAGAGTTAGGTCTCCATGCATCCAGATCATCAAAACTGCCACCATCCCTGCTAAGCTTTGCAAGAGAGAGAGCACAAAGCAATTCCACAAGAAGGACATCAAGTTTCCATTGGTATTCCAGAAGGTCAGACCACCAACCAGGAGATTGAAGACCACATACAAGGCAACAAGACCCAACTTGTTCAAGTAAGCACACTAGGTTACAGCTCACGAGTGCCTGAAGTAGTAGATCATTAAACTCGGCTACCCGTGCAATGTCTGCAAAGGTTTATTTTGGGATAAAACAACTTTGTTGTCAGCAGAACCTTTATTTAACTTTTGTTGGAGATTTGGAATGATGTGGATGATCAGAGTTGTTACAAGGATGTTTTTTGACAATGAGACATCGGTTCTATGGGTTTTTTCTATTTATCCGTCTGTGATGGTGGTATTTTATTGACTTCAATGCTGTTGAATTTTTCTGTGCCGGTCTGTTTGTGGGCATGCATGATCTTTACTTTCTTCGAATTTCAGATTCTTCTTGTTTGCTGAAGTCGTGACTTCGTGAGTTACAATATCAAAGCACATTGTTATTATTCAGACGTCTTACTTGTTACTTGAAAGATTTTTGAGGAATGATAACCGAAGTGTCCCCTGTAAATGAATATACATCCGTATCAGAAAATGAATCTAAATCCAAATCTTAAACTTAAAGTTAACTGGAAAAACCATTTTTTTTACTTTGGGTCATATTCAACATCTTATTTTGGGACTTAAAAAGAGTCCCACCACCCACGTGATGCTTGCGTTCCTACTGATCTCGCGTGGGCATTTAAAATTTTAGAAAAACAAAAGAGAACAGAGCCCACGTTTTATTCTCTGCTCACAAAGAATTTAGGCTTATCATATAAAAGGGTCAAAAGGGACACTAGAGAATAGCTCAAATCATACAATTGAATCAATTTTCATCAACAACTAATTTTTTTTCTAGAGAGACAGAGATGGAAGTAGTAAGCAAGATGGATCAAGAAGTCCAAGCAAAAATTTGGAAACAAATTTATGGTTTTGCAGAATCATTAGTACTGAAATGTGCAGTTCAATTAGAGATTGCTGAAACACTTCATAACAATGTCAAACCCATGTCTTTATCCGAATTAGCATCGAAACTTCCCGTTATTCAACCCGTAAATGAAGATCGTCTGTACCGAATTATGCGTTACTTAGTTCACATGGAACTCTTCAACAAAGATGCTACCACACAAAAATACTCATCAGCTCCACCAGCTAAGTATTTGTTAAGAGGCTGGGAAAAATCAATGGTTGATTCAATCTTATGCATAAATGATAAGGATTTCTTAGCTCCATGGCATCATTTAGGTGATGGTTTAACCGGTAACTGTGACGCTTTTGAGAAAGCGTTAGGGAAAAGCATTTGGGCTTATATGAGTGAAAATCCTGAAAAGAATCAATTGTTCAATGCAGCAATGGCTTGTGATACTAGATTAGTTACTTCAGCATTGGTTAATGAGTGCAAAAGTGTTTTCAGTAATGGAATCAGTACACTAGTTGATGTCGGCGGTGGTACCGGTACTGCTGTAAAAGCCATATCTAAAGCTTTTCCGGATATTAAATGCACTATCTATGATCTTCCTCATGTCATAGCTGATTCTCCTGAAATTCCCAATATTACTAAAATTTCTGGAGATATGTTCAAGTCTGTTCCTGGTGCTGATGCCATCTTCATGAAGGTAACTTTTACATTTTTGCTTACTTCATTCGCAACTTTTTAAGTATAGCTTCCTCATGACCTGACCTGACCACAACGCTATCGCCAATTTGCAGTGCATACTTCACGACTGGAACGATGAGGAATGCATTCAAATCTTGAAGCGATGCAAAGAAGCACTACCAAAAGGAGGGAAGGTTATTATAGTGGATATTGTCCTCGACATGGCGGAATCGACTCATCCATATGCAAAAATTAGACTCACATTGGATTTGGATATGATGCTTAACACCGGTGGAAAGGAAAGAACTGAAGAAGAATGGAAGAAACTTATTGATGCCGCTGGTTTCACTAGCTATAAAATTACTCAGCTATCTGCTGTTCAATCTGTAATTGAGGCTTACTCTTATTAAGGATAATTTTATCCTGTTTTTTCCCTTTGAGTAATTGTTGCCCTCTATTTGAATTATGTTTGTGTTTAAAATAACTGCAAGATGAGCGAATTTCCATCTTGCATTGGAATCAATGTTTTTCGTTTACTTAGCAATTTTGAGGGGAGTTTGCTTAAATTTGCTATTGCCAATTGATGTGCTTGTCGTTAGTAAATTAAAGAAGCACGACACGTGGAAGAAAATCAAGATAGGAAGCAACCAAATTAAAAAGAGCGAGAATCACACGATCAAAATTGAAAAGATCAAATATCAAAAAGATAAGGAACACTTTCCGAAAGCTGAACGATGAATTGCATGAAGGACAAATAAGATCGAAAAAATTGGATTACATTGAATAAAACAAACAACATTAAATGATGGGTGATCGAGAAAGTAAAAGTAATGATTATTCGTATTATTTTAATGATCGAGATAAAAGAAGTCTATAAAAGTAGGAAGACACGTGTTGAGTATGTAAGGCATCGTACCAAAAAGCAATTAAGAGTAATCTGTCAACATATGATCGCACCAAGCAGAAGATGAAATAAAAGAACGACGGATATATCGAAATAAAATGGATCGAACCAAAGAAGAATCGATCAAGAAACGATGACAAGTCTGGAGAAAATGACACGTTGCATAAAGAGGGACCCAGTAAATAAATCTATAAATAGAAGAAGCCAGACAACAAAGAAGGGGTCGGGAAAAACTAGGAGAGAAAACTTAACAAGAAAAACAAGAGGAAATTTCTAGGTATGAATCCATAGGGATTAATTGTTTTAAGTAAAGATTTTTGTATTATATCTTCTTAATGAAAGAATGTAAAGATTATAGATCGAAATGATAAGCTGAGTAATCATATGTATCGTACTTTATAGAAATGATTTTATAAAATTAATATAAGGATGTTTATCTGTTACTCGATTTAAATCTTTAATTGATATGTAAGAATTTGATTGGTTGTTTAGTCGAAAAGATTTTTGGCATAAACAATTTGGCGCTAGAAACAGGGATGATTAAAGGATTTATCCTACCTGACGAAGGAAAAATGGTTTTAATTTCAAAAACTAAGTCATGCAAGAAAGAAACTTTTTTTTTTTTTTTTTTTTAGTAAGAAAAGAACGGATATGGTTGAAAAAATTTAAAAGAAAAGGTTGGGAAATTCAATTTGCAAGATGCAAAAAATGAGTTTAAAGTTTATTTAGATAAGTATGTTTTAATAACATGAAAACTGTTTGTGAATGAAAAAATAGATAAAAATATGAAACAGAGGATTTTATGAAGTGGAAAAAATCAGATTTGTGTTAGGAAGGATTTACGGTTAAAGTAATAAATAGGATTTCTTATGATTTCGATGTATAAGAGTTCATTTGACTGACTTTCTAAGAAATTTCTAGATATCGAGGAAGGAAAGCAATCAAGAAGGCAAAAAATAGTTAAGAAACAACAGATTCTGAAAAATATGTCTCAAGACGCTAATTCTGGGAACCAAAATAGTATCGAAAACTTGGAGAATAGGCAAGAGAAAGGAAGTGAATCAGGACAACAGCAAAGTAAGGAAGGAAATCATACCCCAAATCGAGAATTAACACCAAATACAGTAGTTCAGAATTTCTCTTCACATCATGGGAACTCTCAAAGTGAGGTACGGCACATACAGGGTTTATTAGAAGAAATAAATGAAATGAGAAAGGAACAAAGAGCAAGCAATCATCGAATTGAATTACTAGCAACAGAAAATCAAGTTTTAAAAGATGTAATTCAGCGAGAGCAAAGACCATATGTGACAAAAATACGAAATCAGGAGGCAATGTCAAGTAGACAAATATCAAGAAGTGAACAACGGAATCCAGATCAAAGAATGGTGTTAGTAGGATCGACATCTCGAGCAAGAAGGCAACAAGAAAAATAGATTCAACGAACCCAATGGGAAACATGTTTGGAAGCGATGGAACAAATGAAAGAAGAAATTAAAGGATTAAAAAATAAAGAGGGGGGAAGAATAGAAGAGGTATTAAAAGAAGCAAAACGGACACCGTTAGCACAACATTTGACATGTGTATCATTACCAAGAGAATATAATATTCCAGTGTTCGAATGTTACGATGGCACCAAGGATCCAACATCACATTTAAAGTATTATAATCGAGTGATGACCCGGTGGTACGATCATGAAGCAATCATGTATAGATGTTTTCCATCAAGTTTAACAGGGACAACATTATTGTAGTACGATAGATTACCGGAAAATTCTATCCATAATTACGCACAGTTGGTGAGGAAGTTTCTTGAAGCATACATGTATAATAAACCAGTTGATTCAGGGGAGGACATGCTTTATTCTTTAACATCTTGGCCAGAAGAATTGATCCGATCATATACAGCTAGATGGCATGCAATATGTCAAGCAATAGGTGAATTAGACCCAATAACAGCTATAAACCATTACAAATGGGGGATTGTTGATTGGAAAAGCCAGCTTTTTGTTGAAATTCACCGAAATAATTCAAAAACTGAAGGCAAGTTAAGAGAAATAATAGAAACATGTGCAAGGCTCCAAGACATACAAGAGCAAGGATCGAGAATTAATTCAAGAAGCCAAGGAAATACAAGGAGAACAAATTCAGTTGAGGAATTGCCAGAACAGAAAAGGAAATTTCTTCCAAAATTTGAATCAAGAGAATTAAAACATCCTCGACAAGGGAATGGTAAAACCTTTGCTCAACAATTTCGAGAAAGAACGTTTACCAAGCTTAATGTTTCATATTTCAAATTATTCAATATCTTGAAGAATCGGCCAGATTTTCAATGGCCAATAACAAAGGGTAATCAGCCAGAGTTTACACAACATTCAAAAGACTATTGTGAGTATCATAGCTATAAAGGGCATACAACAAACAACTGTAGAAATTTTATAGCATTAGTACAAAGAATGGTCGATGCTGGAGAGTTAAAGGAATTTGTTCAGAAAGTTGAACCAACAAAGAAACATGATGAAAGCAAAGCAATACGCATTCCATATAATGAACAAACAATTAATATGATATCATATTCGGAAAAGAATGATACAGATTTGAATGTTGCAATCAATAAGAAATTGTGCAAGAGAATTCGGAACCATGAAGTCTTTAAAGTTCAAGGAAGGCAAGCAGAATTATGGGAAGATTGGATGGCATATCCATTGACATTTTCTGCACAAGAAGTAAACCAAGAAATTGAAATGCATAATGATCCTCTTGTGTTAACATTATTAATATCAGGATGGAATGTAAAGAAAATAATCTTGGATGGGGGAAGTTCATTAAATGTGATGTTCTATAATACATTTTGTAAAATGGGTTTTAAAGAAGATCAGTTGATCTTGTCACGATACATCATTTATGGGTTTAATGGAATATCTTTCAAACCAAAGGGAGATATTGATCTTGAAGTTTCAGCTGGACCGATCAACATTCTGACAAGATTTAGTATTGTGGATGCACCATCACCATACAATGCTATAATTGGAAGACGATGGGTTCACCAATTGAAGGGTGTAGTATCAACATATCATCAATATTTACGATTTCCACCGCAAGGAGAGATGGAGATAAAGGTTGATCAAGAAGATGCCAAGTTTTGTATAATGGCAGAGACAAGAATGGATGAGGAACGGGAGCATCTACAACATAAAAAGGAAAAGGAACGAAGAGTTAAAGCAAAGGAGGAAGAAATAAATCAATATTTAGAAAAGAATGCAAAAAATAAAACGGTAAGTGAAAAAGGAGAGAGCAGTCAGAGTCAAGAAAATCTGGTAAACCAACATCATAAAGGGACGATGTAGCAATTAAAGGGGACCCCAACTCCAATTGGGATTCCAAAACCAGTCTTCACCCCAGTAGAGGAAACAAAAATCATAAATATTGGCACTGCAGAATTGCCCAAACAAGTGCGAATTGGGATGTTAATAAAAACAGATTTGGAACAACAGTTAGTTAAATTGCTTTGTGAATTTGTAGATGTATTCGCTTGGAGAATGGAAGATATGCCGGGGATCGATCCCAACATCATACAGCACGAATTAAGTGCAAGATTCATTCGGGAAGTACGATACTCCACATGGATTTCTAATATGGTGATTGTCCCGAAAAAGAACGGTGGAGTAAGAATTTGTATAGATTTTACTAATCTAAACAAAGCATGTCCAAAAGATAGTTATCCGCTCCCAAACATCGACCAGTTAGTAGATGCTGTTGAAGGACATGAGATGTTATCATTTATGGATGGACAATCTAGATACAATCAGATAGCATTAGCAGAAGCAGATCAGGAACACACTTGTTCTTTACTCCACGGGGATTGTATTGTTACACCAGAATTCCATTTGGGTTACGGAATGCAGGAGCAACATATCAACGTTTAGTGGATGCAATTCAAACCATGGATCGGAAAAACTTTGGAAGTTTATGTGGATGACATGCTAGTGAAAAGTAAATTATCTGATGATCATTTACAGAACTTGGCTGAAATATTTGGTGCATTACGAAAATATAAAATGAAAATAAATCCAGAGAAATGTATTTTTGGTGTTACTTCAGGGCGATTTTTGGGATATTTGGTTACAAAAGATGGAATTCAAGTTGATCCAACAAAAATACAAGCAATAACAGATATGCCATCACCAAACAGTATAAAAAGTGTATAGAAGTTAAATGGGTGTTTGGCTGCACTAAGTAGATTCATTGCGAGATCATCGGAACGATGCAAGCCCTTTTTTGATGTACTTAAGAAGAAAAATAAATTTGAATGGAACGATCGTTGTGAACAAGCATTTCAAAGTATAAAATTACATTTCGCCACGTTACCAGCATTGCAAAAACCAGAGCCATAAGAAATATTAACTTTGTACATAGCGGCAACAGAAAATGCAATCAGTGGGGTAATGGTACGAACAACTTATTACATCAGCAAGACTCTGAATTCAGCAGAGAGAAATTATACCAAGATTGAACAACTTATTTTTTCAGTAGTATTTGCTACTCAGAAGTTACGCACTTATTTTCTTACTCATTATGTTCGTATATTAACCAAAGCACCATTTGAGTCAGTTTTAAAGAATACAGGAAAAGTAGGAAGAATAGCGAAATGGAATGCTCAGCTGGAACAATACAACATTGTTTATGAGATACAAACTGCGCAGAAATCTCAAATTCTAGCTGATTTTCTGGCAGATTTTCCAATTGAGGAAGAGTATGAAATTCAAGGATTACCAGGGTGCGAAGAAGAAGATCCATTAGATATTCTGGATTCAAATAATTCACGACGATGGGAAGTTTTTATTGATGGGTCACGAAATAAAGAAGGAGCAGGAATAGGTATCGTGATTACAGCACCAAGGGGAGAACGTATGGTACATTCATTTCGTCTTGAGTTCGAAGAGCATACGAATAACATAGTAGAATATGAAGCAGTGGTCCATGCGCTCAAACTCATTATTGAATTAGGAATAAGTGATGTTAGACTCACAAGTGACTCGCAGCTAGTAATTAGACAGATCGAGTTAAAGTATCAAACGATTGATGAAGATTTGGAAAGGTATAAAAACCTTGTGCAAAATTTAACAAATCGTATTCCAAACATTGTTTCTCGACATTTGTCCCGAGAAAAGAATCGACATGCCGACGCACTTGCGTATGTTTCATCCATGATAAATGATCCAACAGCTAAAGCAGTAAAAATTGGGAGAATATATGAGCCATCCATAAGAGCACATGCATTAAATAATATAGAAGAGGATGGTGCAATGGAAGAAATCGATGACCCAGTAATACGGAATGCCACACTTATATCGCAACAAGAAGATGACCAACCAAATGAACCAGATTGGAGAGTCCCGATACATCAATATTTGCAAAATAAAGTGTTACCAACAGATTCTAAAGAAGCAAGGAAAATTCAACTCAAGTCAAACAGCTACCAACTTCGGGATGGAATTCTTTATCGAAATTCTTTTCTTGGACCGTTATTTCGATGTTTATCTCAAAAAGAAGGATGCGAATTCTCAAAGAAATACATTATGGAGATGCAGGAAATCACAGCGGAAGACGATCGTTAGCGTTAAAAGCCAAAATGCAGGGTTATTATTGGATTTCTATGATAAAAGATTCGGAAAAAATGGTTCGAAGATGCGAAGAGTGTCAGCGACTTGCAAAGAAAATCAAAGCACCAGCTACAGAATTAAATTCGATACTTAGTCCATGGCCATTTGCAAAATGGGGAGTTGATATAGTTGGACCATTAGTTGAAGGAACAAAGAAAAGAAAATATTTAATTGTGGCTACCGATTATTTTACCAAGTGGGTAGAAGCGAAAGCGTTAGCACGAATTAGAGATATTGATGTTTTTACATTTCTATTCGAGAATATCATTTGCAGATTTGGGATTCCCGCAGTAATAGTTTCTGATAATGGAAAACAATTCCAAGGAAAGAATATCGATATGTTATTTGAAACATTTAATATTCAAAAGCATAAGTCCACACCTTTCTATCCACAAAGAATGGGCAAGCAGAGTCCACAAATAAAACAATCGCAACAAATCTAAAAAAAACATTAGATGGACACTATAAAAAGTGGTGCGAACAGTTACATAACACATTATGGGCATATAGAACCACAAAAAAAACTTCAACTGGAGAATCACCTTACCTTCTTACTTATGGAACGGAAGCGGTAATACCAACAGAGGTTATTTTACCCACAACCAGGACAGAAGCATGGGAGAATAATCTTAATTCAGATCTCATGTTACAAAAGTTGGATGACTTGGAAGAAAAAAGAGAGGTGGCACTCCAAAAGATGGAAAATCATCAAAAGGGATTAGCTCGAGAATACCACAAACGTGTAAAATCACGAAACTTTGTCCATGGTCAATATGTTTTACGACAAATAACGGAATACCAAAGGGACAAAAATGCAGGAAAATTCGCACCAACTTGGGATGGTCCATACATAATTCAAGCATCTGC
>JAJJMC010008872.1:656888-759050 GCA_023531435.1 Papaver californicum
TGTATTATATCTTCTTAATGAAAGAATGTAAAGATTATAGATCGAAAATGATAAGTTGAGTAATCATATGTATCGTACTTTATAGAAATGATTTTATAAAATTAATATAAGGATGTTTATCTGTTACTCGATTTCAATTTTTAATTGATATGTAAGAATTTGATTGGTTGTTTAGTCGAAAAGATTTTTGGCATAAACACTTGTCATGTGTTAGTTCACAACCAGAATGAGGCAAAAATATCAGAGAAACCCACCACCACCACTACGCAATTCAGTGTACTACCAAAAGTGTGTGTTGAAGTTTGATGCTCCTCTTAGGCCTGAAAACAGAAATGAAAGTTTAATACTCCTTCCGTCCCAAGAAAAGTGATACTTTTATTTTTTTCATTTTTGCCTAAAATATGACAAATTAAAAAGGTGAAAGTATCACTTTTCTTGGGACAGAAGGAGTATGAAGTTTATTTAGGACATAGATCAAATGGGGTTGGCGCTAAGACAACACATGTTCTTAACCTCTTTTGCATTCCACTTGAAACTATACGTGGAATTAGCTGAAGTTCAAAGAATGTGCATTCGACTGGTACCTGTAGAGAGTAGATGAAAAATACAATTTGGAAACTTCACTGTAATGCGTCAAGTTTTAGATATAAGTCATGCAAGATGACTTTCTTAACTGCATCTACCAGTTTAGATAAGTCACGCAGCATGCAACATAAAATTGGAAGCAAAATGTTCTGATTTTCTTTCTCAATTCTCCACAGCTCTGTTCATTATATAATTTCCAAGAGATATAAACTTTGTATGCACACACTCTACCAAAAAACTACAATATGGGAGGCTAGCGCTCTACTGATGCCACAATCAAGTCGACTATGTTAGGTATTTCCTGCTCTTTCTTTTGATTCAATCGCATGTTTCATTTGAAATGCTAATTTGTATTCACAATCCTCATATAAGCCGTCGTAACTGAATTCTATTAATTTCAGATCCCAGTATTCAGAAAATTCTATGAGACATTGGGGGAAACTGAATAATTCTATGGAACTGAGTCCTAGGAGCAGGTTGTACGCTTTGTTGGATCCACAGTCCATGTATACTGAACACTCTTGGTAATGCACTGGGACAGTTTGTTCCATTGTTACAAGAACTGAAGTGCTACTCTGAACTCATCGGTTTTGGCGTTGGCTGTAAATAGTAATTAGTTTCGTATTTGATTATTAATTACTGGATATGAAGCAGAAGAAAGGATGATGATTTCAGTTGAAGTTGTCTACAATCTTCCTAAAGAAGGATCAACTAGATATGAGATAAACTATATTTAGAAGATGGTTTAGTCATTGATGTTTTTCGATTTTTAAAATATCTATCTTATTCAATGATTGTGTTCATTAATATCTTCCTCATGTCATAGACTCATACCTGATTCTCCTTAAATTCCAGATATTACTAAAATTTCTGGAGATATGTTCAATTCTGTTCATATCATGCAGACTATTTGAAAATTCCCCGTAGACTATCTTTTTAATCGCTGGAAGCATATCATGAAATCATAGCATTCCATTGAATCTGGATATGTTCCTTCGTTGTACGAATAACCCGGACAGATTTCTCGATTTTGCCAAACTTTGCATACATATCGTGGAAAAATGTATTAGCAAAAAAACAAAAACTTGAGAAGAAGACCCTAGTCCTGAATCGGTGAAGCACCCAGTTTACCCAATTCAACAGCTTTCAACCCAATGCCCGAGTGTAACCAAGCCGCAATCCAGGAAAAACACATACTTTAGACATTTGGTCGTTAAGGTTTAGACATTTTTCCGTTGACATTGAAGATCTGAGGTTGAGTAAAACGGCTTGAGGGCTTAACGAGTTAGGCTAAAGGTTATTTTAGCTCATCATAGCCCGTTAATAAAACGTATTTCTGGGCTGCTTGTTTTTATTTTTATGAACCCTGTTTTTAGGGCTACAGGAGGATTATGGATGTTGGGTAGTTGGATAGAAGGTGTCCCAGTGAGCAGTAAATATCTAAGTAACCTTTTTATTCTTTTAAAATTATTTTATTATCCTTTCCAATATATAATTTTAATTTATTTTAAAATCACAAAATTATTTTTTGTTTACACATTTTGTTCGTCACTAGGCTCACTAAGAAAAACTAAAATTTTATCCAGAATTGACCAGATAACCCAGTCAATTCACCATAATTCACAATTGGATACATCGAAAAATAAAAAACCTAGCCGATTTTGGTTCTTGATAAACTTAGCTGATTGTGGCTCTTGTTACAAAATGGGTTATGAACGTTTTATTTCGATCTATCTGAATCCCTTTTTTTATTTTAGAAACATAAAATCCGCTAGGTCAAAAGAACATCATCCATAATAGACTAGATGTTCTTCAATTTTTGGACCGATTGTTTGGAATTGACTTGGATATTTACTCGACCTAGCCGATTTTAAGATATAAAAAGTTGAATAAATTTATGATTTTTACGTATTTTCACATATGCATAATATATATATCTACAGCAGTAGATTTTTCATATGCCTTATAACAATCTTTATTTCTGGTTTGGGTAAAAAAATTAAGATCTGAAAACTCACTTGTAAATTCTATCTACTAACACTAACTCTAATCTAACAACTAACGCTCGTTGATCTGATATAATATAATTTGACTTAGGTCTTGACCTTGGTCTACTCTCTGGCTCTTGATCTCATCAGAACTACTGTCAGACTTCCCACCACGTCAAGTCTACTCTAAGACCCTTCAACCTAATCAAGTCTATCATAGGACATCTCGGCCTTGTTAAGTCTGCTATCAGATCTTGCCGGCCTTATTAGGTCCGGCGCACTTTGACCTCAACAACAATTTTATGTTCTCGCACAAGACCCTCCAGGTCAACACTATTTCCATCTTGCATTGGAATCGATGCTTTTCATTTACATTACTTTGTTGTTATTTTAAAGGAACTTTGTTTAAATTTGTTGTTAGCAATTGATGTGCTTGTCATGCTTGTTAGTCCCCAACCAAAATGAGGCAAAAGGATCCGAGAAACATGAAGAGTGATGACACCCACCATCACTATGCAATTCAGTGTACTACCAAAAGTGTGAGTTGAAGTTTGATATTCCTTTTTTTTTTTTTTTTTGACTAAAGGTTTGATATTCCGCTTAGGCCTGAAAATAGATATGAAATTTTAATACTCGCCCTATAAAAAAATTGAGTTTTTTTTATATTTTTACAATTTTCAAAAAAATATGATAAAGAATCATTTTTTTTTCCGTATTTTTTTTTTATATTTAATCTTCGAATTAACGTATCCCATAAACTAAATGCCGAATAATTGTAAATGTTATACCTTTTTTTTAAACAAAGACCTACATAACGAGTATAAACATGAGTACCAAATCTTTTATATTTTTTAAAGAGAATTTTAACAACACTAGTTATTAGTAAGGATTTTCTTTATTGTTTTTTAAAACAAAAGAAAATTCATTGAAAGGATTAATTGGTTACATAAGTTGAATCCTCCAGCAGTTGTAAACTGATACTACTGGGGACAAAATTAAACCATTCCTCACTTATTCTCTCTACTCTTGTCGGTTTTAAAAGTAAATCATCTATTTTATTTCTCTCCTTAGGAACATAATAACATGATCATGATTTAAACTTTCTAAAGACTAATCTAATATCATTAACTAAATTATGAAGCCTCCAATCAAGACTTAGATTTCCCAAGTTCACAGACTCAACCACCGGTTTTGAATCAAGTACAAATTGCACTTTCTCATTAAGACGAGGAACATGATTCAACGTCGGGTGCTTTTCCTGCCAATGTTGTACCTGAACAATCGCCAAAGGTTGTTGCTTAAGTTAGATTGTCTCTGAGATGAGTAAATTTTACGATCTTTAAAGGTTTCTTATCACAATTTATATAATGTGCGGGTGTTATGATGAATTGGATTTGTTTCGCTTCAAATAATTTTTGGTGCTCAGCCATGTTGCGGTAATATCAGGGTGTCTCCCCAGGTCTATCAGGAACTTTGTTTTTTGTTTTTTTAGACAAAATTTGTACAACAGATTAGCAGATATCGATGTTTACCACCACTGTAAGATGTAATCTAAATCACTATCCATGTACTTTGGAGGTTCCAGATTAGACAAGGACTAGACAAGAATTATTAACCTTTAGGAGTTTGCTATTAATCCTTCCTGTTTGAACTTATATATATAACAAGAACGTAGGAAAAAGCTGACTCAGTGAATCCTTTCGGATGAAACAGTTGACTCACAGTCAAATCGCATCCGGCCCATTGTTATTTTTTCTAAGTTCGTGTTTGACCCAATTTTAATCCGTTTTACTAAGTAGAATTTCAAACTAAAATGATTAAATGTTCCTCAGCGAAAAAAATGAGAAAAATTGCTGAAAAATGTTCTATAACGATTAGGCTTAGGGGACGAAACATGCTTTGACAGAAGGTTTAAATGTCAATATGCTCAACAACTGCTGCACAACGATTAATGTTTTCTTAGGTTTATTTGGTTATTCATTATGACACCTTTCCCTTTGCTTTTAATTTTAAAAGGTGATAACTTTAATCTACTTCGTTCAGATCTATATCGTGCCGATTTAGATCTAAAAAAGGAACATCTAATAACATAAAAATCCGTGGTGTTTATTATTAATACAAGTAAATCTTCAACTAAATAAGGGTATGCAATACCTTGACCAGTATCACAAACAAAAAAACATTACTGGATTATATAAAAAGTTCATCGGTAAAACATCAAATAAGTTAGCATGGCTACACTTGGCAATAATAAATAATACTAACAGTCCAAAACCTATGCCGTAACGGGACAGATCATGCCCTAATCAAAGGCAAAATGCATCATTTATCCCTCTAGCTAAATCTGCAGTCTTATTAGCTATAACTTGAAATCATATTTTTCTATGTATCAATCATTTTCTTATGCTCATTGTACTTTCTTTGTACATCGTCCAGAGCAAAATGTATTGGAGAATTGGCTTGCATTGTTTCTTCTTGTAGGTTTTACTCGGTGTAACATTTAATTGGAAGTGGCTCATCGGCAAAGGCGGGTGATTTTTAACACGGAAATCATTTGCTAAATAAACACATAACGGTGGTTATGGAACCACTATACATTTTAATCTGTAGGAGTAAAATCGTTTCAGTTCCAATTGTTGTAATTTTTGGCTTTTATTTTGATAATATTTGTTTATTCTTACATTTGTTCCTAAATATCCTGGCTCCCTAACATATCTGAAAGTTTAATTTTCTATTAAATTACCAGAACCAAACAGTGATAACCTGAACCGACTTACCTTGGTTTAAAATAGAACCAAATAATTTGATTTTTTAAATATTAAAACCGAATTTATCGGTTTCGGTCTTAGTTGAGTCAAAACCCAGCCGAACCGTATGATATGCAGCCGTCCAGAGGCCTAAAAGTAACCTAGGGCACTGGTACGAAAGGAATGCGATATTTACACCGACAAGCACATTAGTAACTCCATAGCATCGTCCAGAAGAGAAACAGAAGAACCGGCGAGAGAGAAAGAGAGAGAAGAGAATCGCGGTTATTTACCAAACACACCATTTATTCCCATAGAAGAAACCCTAAGACTTAGTAAAACCTCGCTTAATATTTTCTACCTTCTGTTCTTCTTTCCAGAGAAAATAATTGAAGAATTTGAATTCTCGTATCTGAAATAATAAAAAGTTGGGTTTTTTATTAACAAGGTAATTTACTTATCCAGTTTTATGATTTTCTCTATTTCTTTATTTACTCATTCATTGATTCATAAAGTTGGGGGTTTAGGGTTCTGTTTGTTAATCTAAATGATTTTGGGTTTATAATTTTGTGTATAATTATGATACTGAGATGATTTCTGGTTCAATACCACCTGAATTAGGCTTGTGTTTAGAGCTTAGAAATATGAATTAGATAATTCCGGAGGTCAAGGCTTTGGTCTTCTTCTGGGGTCAGAATTATGGTTGGTTTAGATACAACTCTTTCACAGACTTGTTGATTAATTGGAAGCTGATCTTAGATAGCAATTGAAGGTTTCGGTTTGTAATGATTCTGGACTTTGGGGCCAGATTGTATCCTTTATTCTTTTCTAATAGTAAAATTTTATCCTTTTTGGCTCAAAAAAAAAAAGATCCATGTAATTTACTTACTAGTTACTGCCACAAGTATCTTCCCTGGCCACGTATCCTGGTGTTACTCAAGCGAAAATGCTAAGGAGTTTCCCTTTTTGATGTTCTTTTTAAAATTTTGATATAGACTAGTGCAAAGCTGAGGAATCTACAAAAAGACAATTTGGAGTCTTTGCCAATTTTTCTTTCAAAACACGACTAGTTAGAATTTGTGTTTAAAATCCTTTAATGCACCAAATGATTTAGCATTGTTAAAGGCATTAAAGGATTTAGCACAGCAACATGAGCCCTTCGCCAGTATACTCTGACTTCTTCCTTGTGTTCTTACCGAGCAAGACCGTCAACTATTAAACCCATATTCCTATCAAGTAGTTAAGTCTATATTTTACTAAAAACTGCTTCCCACTTAGTATGATAATGTACACTAGTTGTAATTCCTTGGCCTTCTCAGGCTTAGATTGCTCAATAGTTGTTGTAAAATGAATTCTTTTAAGCAAGTTTGTGGCCTGCAAGTTTGTAAAAAGAATTCTACTGAAGAAAAAAGAAGTTCCTGTCTTAGTTCTAAGTCTAGTCCATCCAAATGATAGATGCTGACTGCTCCACGTAAGTAGATAGCGAGAGGAAGGCTATAACGCTAAGTCTTGGCAAAATTCTTAAAACCGGAGCCTGTGACCAGTGACGCTCAATCCAAGTGCAACATAGCATCTCCTTTGTGTTAGTAAAAATCTTGAGCAGAAATGTTGGCTTCAAGTCCCAGAATAGTGATATCTTACAGTACGAAGAGAATAGTATAAAGTCCTTTCATAGTATAAAATCTCCAGTCTATGTATAATGTTGGAGGTGGGGCCTGGGTCCGTGTTGGCAAAATAAAACACTGGGGTGTGGGCTGGACCTATGAGGGAAGGAAATAAAGAACTCCAAAAGATGTGGAGATTTCAAGAAATGTATACAAATCACAAGATATTTAGTAGAATATTTATGAAATTTGGGATACTTTAGATCACAAACACACTGATTGACTTAAATCTCATACAGTTTCTCTTGTTTTCCAAGGATTTGTGAATTAACTGGAAACAGGAATTGTACAACCAAATGACAACATGAAAACTAAAAAGATGCACTTACATTTTATTTCTGGATAAGAGGAAAGGAAACAAGAACATGAAACTTTCAAAGCAAAGAAATAAGTACACAGACGAGAAAATAGAAAGTAGAAAACAAGGAGACTGAAAGCCTGAATCCAGATTGCCTTGGAAAACTTTGAATTTCCCCTCGTTCGCCTTAGTTAGCGATGCTTCAAGAAAGAGACTCCGGCTATTCTTTAATCTGTGTACCAGAGGTGTTGATCTCAAACAGCTCCATCCTTCCATTCCTCTCGCTAACACAGTAAGATCAGGGCAAGAATGCAGTCTCAATTTCTCCAATTTAAAGATATCAGTGATCGAGACAAGTAATTTATGAACCTCTGTATGTGAAATATCAAGGCTTCGCAGCTGTTTCAGGCTCTAATGTTTTCAGGCAATTCCGTAAATATATTGCAGTAAGAGATATCCAATTTTTGCAAGTCACAAAGCTCAGTCACTGACTTAGGCAACTTTGCTATTCCTGTATACGAAACATCAAGGTGCCTCAAGTTTTTCATCAATCCAAGGTCTTCGGGAAGTTTGGAATGAGAACTGCAACCGTGTAATATCAACGTCCACAGCTTATAGAGACTACTGATTGATTCATCAATACATCATATTTCTGACATCTCGAGAGGTTCAGGTATCTAAGATGTCTCGATTAAACTGGTTCTATTCCACCTCAATTAGGGAAGCTGCAACAACTAACTAGTTTGCATATGTGGCTTTAGTAGTTCTTCATGCTGCTGTTAATGAAATATCTGGTTAAATCCTGGCCTGGTGATCGGCGAAGTTGTTTGTTTTTGAACAGCTTCAGTTTGCGAAATCAGCTGTAGTTCTTAAACTAAAATGGTTGCTAGTAGTGTTGCAAAAGTTTCATTAAAGAACGAGTTGTCTGGTGGTCTAAGTCGTGAATGTTCTCCGGAACGTCATTGTGATAATGGAATGTAACCGTAGGTGGGAAAAAAGAATGAGTGGCATCCTTCCGGGTTTTTTGATTGTTTCTTAAATGTCTGCAGTTGAAAATTGATGGTTTTGCTCTAGGTGAATTGCAGACTTCGCAGCAAGTGTTCTTTTCCAACTGGCAGCAACATTTCATGGCAATAAGATTCAGAAACAGTTTTTAGATTTCACACCAAGCGCCTTTTTTGGTTCAAAAGAAAATGAAAACCAGAAAAAGGGTATATTTTGAAAACAGCTACAAATGGGTTTAGGAAACATTTTTTAAAAATTTAACCAAGGCTCTTAGTTTGTATCAATTTTTGTAGCACTTTTTTATTGAAAATTGGTGTTTGATCTCTTGAATTAATTTATTAATTTCTGTTGATAGGGAAACATGTCGGCAAAATTCTCACCAACTTTGCAGATCAGTGATCTCAATGATTATATCGCACCATCACAAGCTTGCATAGTTTCTCTAAAAGGGACAAAAGCATCTACGACTGCGAGGAAGCAGGAGGTGAATGTTTCAGTAAGGATTTATGTCATATGCATGTAATCATATCAAACGGGTTTTGACTAATTCTTTTTAAACAGATCCAAGTGGTGGTTGCACCTACTGTCGAACAATTAAATACAGAACCTGTTAAAATTTCGTTGAAGGACTGCTTGGCGTGCAGGTACAATGTCTGTTTTATCTGTATGACGCTGTTTTTTACTAGTAGATAATATCATTTAGTTTAATCAGTAACACGATAAGTGAAAATGATGTCATTAAGTTTGGATTGGTACAATTGAAAATCTGTAGAATAATCATGATGTCAAGTGTGAGAGCTTATTCACTTATTGACTTATTGTTGAGCCTTCATATGTATTCTGTGGGTACCCTTCTGCTGAGAAACAAGTTCTGTATCATAATTATCAATTTATCATGCATGAGTGTTTTGTATCCTGTCTTGCTGCACATAGGAACCAAAAGATGTGTACAAATTTTTCCTATTGAATCAGGGTTTGGGGTATCCTTCCATTTTCTTGACTAAAATTTAGAATGTTTTTATTCGGAATTTGCTACTTCTAGAATCATGTATACAAATCTGGCTAAGCATCATCTTTGAAGTACTTATCAATATTATTATCCTCTTTAGCGACGAATGTATTTTTTGGAAGCAAAATGCTCTTTAAGTATATTTGTTTTGTTGGCTTCTGATTTTTCGTTTTGGCTGTGTTTGTTTTTTTGGTAATCTTCTTGTAAGTGATATTATTGTTGTTATACATGCAGTGGTTGCATTACTTCTGCAGAAACCGTTATGCTTGAGAAGCAAAGCTTGGAAGAGTTCCTTACCAATATCAAAGATGGAAAGGATGTTATTGTGTCTCTCTCTCCACAGTCTAGGGCTTCATTAGCTGCACACTTTGGCCTTTCTCCATCTCAGGTAATATCAATGTTGCCTATTTCATGTTATCTAAAGATGAGCCATCTATAGTATATGTTTCTGCCAATTATTGTTCATAGATGTTGAATCAGATTAAAAGTAAAGTAGGGGATGACAAATTTTCATGAACACTTGATGAATTTTTAACAGTATCTAGGAAAAGATAGCGTAGTTAATATATAGTCCCCACTGCTCTCTGGGAACTTGCTTTAGAGATGCTGAGTTTTTAAAAAATCTGGAATGCTAAATTGGAGACGGTTCTTGATTTGACCATGTCAAGCAGCCAAGGGTATATCATTAGTATATATCTAGTTCAGCTGGGATTACATTACTTCTTAAAATGTTGCCAAAGTTACGAAACAAGTAAGGCTTAAAAGATGATCAAGTCATCTTATTGATATCGAGTTGTTAACGGATCAGCTATCGGTTCAAAGATGAAATCGTTTTCCTTGAGTACGATCTTTTAGTCTGTATTTTTTTAGAGGTACCAGTTGGATTTTGCTTTTCTTCCTCCATTTACCTTTTGTTTTTGGCTTCCATACTGAAATCGGGTGAAGTTTGTTCATATAGTTTCCTAGAACTATTTCCTTGTTTCCTACTGTTCCAGAAGCTTTTTCCATTATTAACATGATAGATAGTTTCCTTTTGGCACATGAAGGAAAAGTTTCTGATACACCTTGTTTTCAAATTTCCAGGTGTTCGGAAAACTCACAACCTTTTTAAAGTCATTAGGAGTAAAGGCTGTATTTGATACCAGCTGCAGTCGAGATTTATCACTCATTGAATCGTGTAACGAATTTGTTACTCGATATAAACAAAAACAGTCGTTGCCAATGATTTCATCAGCATGTCCAGGTATGTACCCTTCTTATTGCACGCCCCTCCATGAATGTCAAGGGTAGAGCTGGTTTTGGGTTACATGATATGCTACCATGTCAGATAGTGGTCTGATTTAGCAAGTGACATGATATTCTACTATTTTAGTATGGTATTCTAAGGGCTCTGATTTAGCAACTGACATGATATTCTACCATGTTAGATAATTTCATGATATTCTACAGGGTAAGTAATGTCAGTAAACTCTTCACCGGGTATATCATAGTAAAAGTAATATTGTTCTGTTCTGAAACCTTTTAACCTCCTCAAAACAGCCTTAGATGCCGCAGTTTCACTTTTCTCTGTTGTAATTTCTATTTTTGATGGAGTTATAGCATTGGCTGATTATAGAGCGTGATCATCTTTTGTGGTCCGCATGGGTCAGGTTGTTAATTGAGAATGCAGCAATAACCACAAAATTAAAAATAAATTAATACTGATTACCAAACTTTCGTGTGCTTAGTATTTTAGTACGACCGTCAAGAAATAGTAAGACTTGTACTTACTAAAAGTCTCGAGTCATTTCAACCATCGAGGAAATCCCTTATCAACTGCAGCTATTGTTAGCAATACCTATGTCTTGGGATTGGAAGAAGCTGTTAATCATCATTTTAATGTCCTGCATGGTTCTCAAGTTATAATGGTTCACCTGCTGTCTGAATCCATGATTTTCTGTTTATATTATTTCTGTGGATTCAGGTTGGATATGCTACGCAGAGAAAACTCTAGGATCTTATATTCTACCTTACATCTCGTCCGTGAAGAGTCCCCAGCAAACAATGGGAGCCACAATTAAGAATCATGTTTGTCAAAAAATGGGTTTCCGGTGAGTTCTTTTAACCTTTATTCCACTGCATTCATGAACATTTACTGCTGGGACTGTGAGTTCAATGTTTTTAAGCCAAAATTTTGGATCTGTTGGTAAGAAAATTAGACATCTGGAAGCATCGATAATCAGATGTGTAGGAATTGCATAATCTCTTACTTACAAAGATATCATATAAACAAAGAGAAAGGGAAATGAAAAGTTAGGTAGTGGTCTGATTTAGCAACTTTAGCCAAGTGATGGCAGTAAACTTGTTAACGAGGTGTACGAAAAATATTTTAGCTGGCAATTTAGTGCAACTATCAATAAACTTCATACAAAACTCTAATGAGAAAATGGTTCCATAATAGTTTCATCTCTTTTTCTTTTTTCTTTTTTCTTTTTTCTATAATGGGTATTTGTTCTATATTTAAGATGGTTTTTTTTAAACTAAATAGTGTCGTTGATAGTGCTCCTAATAGTCAAAACAACTTCGGTAAATATTATATTTGTCGGTTTCTATTTACTCTTTTCGATATGCTTTTCTGCTGCTAGATGTGGCCTTTGCGCTTAGGAAGATCAACCAAACCATATGTTCGGTTTAGACATTTTTCGTTTGTGTTTCTGGAATTGATTATCTATTTACTGTCATAGGCTTATACTGTTATTATTGTTATTTGGTTCATATGTTGGATCTTTTGTTGTTTTTAACCATTCTATCATTAAATCTTTCTGTCCCTAAAATGTCAAGTATTTTTTTGGATACGATCTAAGATGTGAGAGTCCATCCGAATTTCCCACTCCTTTCAACACATCGTCTGGTTTATTTTTCAATGATTTGACTGAGATTATTTGTAGGCCAGAGAATGTCTACCATGTGACAATTATGATGTGCTATGATAAGAAGCTCGAAGCATCGAGGGATGATTTTTTGTTTCCGTTGGACTCAAATGGAGAAACTAGGAATGAGGCTGAAAACCCAATGGCTGCAGAGGTAGATTCAGTCTTGACATCTGGAGAGGTCTTGGAATTAATACAGGTATTCATGGTGGCAAATTTTGTCTCTGATAGCAATGTATCATTTACTTCCTTTTCTTTTACTTGATATTTTACTAGTATCGTAATTATTATTGTTGTATTATTTCGGACTTGGAAGAAGTAGGTGGTGCTTAAACTTGTGCCAAGTTTTTAAGATTTTAAGCTTTGTTCTTTTTTTGTATTGGTGCAGCGAAACTCTGTAGATTTTAAGGCGTTGGCAGATTCACCGTTGGATAGACTGTAAGTCATTCATTTCTTTAAGATTCTCATCGGTTATTGTATATCTTCTGTACCAGAAAAGTATATTTGCTGTCCATCTTTTAACACATGGAAGTGCTTGTAGGCTAACAAATGTTGACGAGTATGGACGTCTGTATGGTGTCAGTGGAGGCTCTGGAGGCTATGCAGACACAATTTACCGGCATGCTGCTAAAGTACTAACTGGGAAAGAAATTGAAGGACCTCTTCATTTTGAACCAAAACGGAAGAATTCAGATTTCCGCGAATTAAATCTGGATGTGGAAGTAAGTGGTGTAACTTTGGGTCTGTTGTATAGTAATCTAACAATACCATGTTACAGGCCTTCAAATACCCTATGGTGCATTGCAATGCTGTAAAGCAAGTTTTGGATAAACAATGTCTGTCTAAATCCACCATATGGAAGCGGATAATGAACTTCCTTGTTGTCTTCTTTCCTGACATACATATATTACCAACCTTCAGATAAATTTTATGGATCTCTGTTTTATTATTTTTTGATGATGGCTATCAGTAATTTCTTAGATATTTTTTTTGTGGGAATTCAAACGATGGAGTTGTCCACCCATACTTTACCTCCATGTGTTTTCATTCTAAGAGTCTGCGGATTGGATACCTTCATTAACTCTATTGATTCATGCTTAATTACCAAATAGGAATACATAATTACTGCTGCTTAAACTATACTAGTATCTTATTTCTTAAGCTCGTCATTTTGATATAGGTGGAGGGGGAGAAAATAGTTCTGAAGTTTGCCCTCTGTTATGGTTTTCGGAACCTGCAGAACGTTGTAAGGCAAATTAAAATTGGTAAATGTGATTATCATTATTTGGAGATCATGGCCTGTCCGTCAGGTAATGTGCTTGATGAGAAGTAGTTTAATAAACTGAGATTTACGAGTCTAATGTTTTGAGAGAATCAGAAACTGGGTTTGGATGTAACTTTGTTCTGTTCATTGACAGGTTGTTTGAACGGTGGAGGTCAGATCAAACCAAAAGAAGGGCAGTCAGGGAAGGAATTAATTCAAACATTAGAAAGTGCTTATATGGAAGATGTAAGTCACTCATCTTTTTGGAGATATGAGGTTTACTAAACTGTTTTGGTATTTGGAAGTTGTCATCATTTCATCCAGTTATTCCTTGATTATCTTGAGCGGTTTGAAACACTTAAAATCATTGTCTGGAAAACGAAAGATCATCTCTTGTTTTTTCTGCCTTGTCGAATGAATCAAAAAAATTCGTCATCTTCCCCTCTTTTTTCTATCTCTTTAATGTGTACTGGTTTCATTTATTGTTTTCACATATTAATAATTTCTGTGTAGGCTTGCTGGGTCAGTTTGTTGGATGATTTATGAGTACGAGATGTTACTTTTGGAGTCACTTGTCGAATGTCATTCCCTTTTTGTTTGTTTTTCATCTTTGATCTTGATTTCATCTTTTCCACCCAATGTCTTCCATTTCATTCTAATATTGTACTGTTGGTGGATAAGAAGCAGTACCCTTGTTCTTTCAAAATTATTTTGTCTCTCTGCTTTGTGTGCACTTAATGATATTTGTATGTTTCATACAGGTGGTGGTGGCTAACCCTTACGAGAATCTGATAGTGAAAGGGTTATATGATGAATGGCTTGAGCAACCTGGTTCGGAGAGAGCTAAGAAGTACATGCACACCCAATATCATCCCATGGTTAAAAACATTACCTCTCAACTCCATAACTGGTGAGCATGGAAGAAACATTATTTGTTAGCTTTTTTTGCTTTATTCAACCATAGTCGCCATCCCTTCACTGCTGCTACTACCACGGAGGAGTCGAGTGTTGGAAGACTTTCTCGTGTATGGTGGTGGTTGTTCAATTTCAAGACAGCTTTCTCGGCACCTAACTTCCGTAGTGGGTATATGATATTTAGAGGTAAAGCAGAGTATCTTTCTGTCATAATGTCATTACTTTTAAGAGAGTAAGAATCAAGTATAAGTTATTTATAAAGTATGTGGCATGTAATGTATATGTACGGCAATCCTTGTGGTGGAAGGGATACCAGAATCCGGATCCAGAGTTTGGACAGCGTTTTTGCTGTTTCTTCAGCTGTGCAAACTTTTAGAGATAAACATATGAAATGAGTCTGGTACAGGGGAACGGCGGTGTGTTCATCTAAATGTCTCTGCCTTGTCTTAGAAGATCCTAAGAGGTGCCACGACAACTTGTTTCTGCCTTGTCTTAGAAGATCCCAAGAGGTGCCACGGCAACTGAGGATGATTGGTTATAGTACGGCTCCAAGGTTTTCTTTATGCAAAGACGAGGAAAAGTCCATACGGAATGCACTGTCACTACTGAGGTTTAGCTTTGGCTCACTAGAATCTTATCTAATAATACAGGCACAGTACTTGGTAGGCTCCAAGCTTCTTAATTTTTGTTCATCTAAAATGATCCCTATATACTCACTGCATACACATGTAATTATGACTAGACTTTTTGGTAGAGAGTGAATTGGCCATTGTAAAAGAAAATTGAATTTTTGGTCATTTTGTCCTATTTTCCATTGAGGTGTGATTTTTGTTTTACCATTACAATGTTGTTGAATACAAGGTGGTTCTCGCCTGAAAAAACACCATTCCCTCTAAAAACCTGGCCCCCGTAAGGTGCATTTAACTTTACGAGTTTTAGTTTTGCTGCGCAAAACAAATTGACAAGAGTAACACGATGAACAGTAACAAGTTGATAAATTCATGAACAAACTTCAGCATCATCCATCTCCATTGCTATGTTTGAGTCGAGATTCTTACCTTGTGTTGCCTTCGCGAAGACAAGTTGCATATATTTTTCTGGTTGCCTAACACTTATATTAGGACCAGCGCTCAACCTGGGCAGAGCGGAACCATAAGGGCAGGGCAAATAAAGTCGATTGCTTCACTTAGCAACGGCTTTTTACACTAGTCTTTTAAGACTATTTGCGCATAAAACCTCTGTTAAACTTGTGATTTTATTCTCTCCGAAACACAATAATTTTTTCTCTCCAAGTCTTTGAATTGACATGCCGAACCATGGCTACCAATGGCGCGGTCTTGTGTGAATGTAGGAAAGATAATTCCTTGTATGCCCCCACCAAAATGATAAGATCCCATTATCCACGTACGTAATTAACTAGTGGAAGTAGCACCAACTGCTGATTAAAAGTTTCTAACAAGATTGAAATGACATTTTAACTAAAGCTTATCTCAATTCTCAAACCATCATCTCATTCTTAATCAAGAGAGACCATTAGTTTGACCCTTCCATACCCTAATTCATTTTTTATATTTATAAATTCAGACAATCAGCAACTTGGGGTGGTGGCGCAGTTGGCTCTATATCGAGTAATCCTGAGGTCGAGAGTTTGAGCCTCTCTCGCCCCATCTTATATTTTCATTTATATTTTCATTATTTATTCTCTTATAAAAAGAGACACTTTTATTTATTTTTTTATTTTAGCCTAAACAACGGAAGGAGTATCATGTTAAGCGAAGAATCTCGACCTAGTTAGAGTTGTATTCTGCTTCAACTGCCCCTCACCACCCTTGGCCAGTAGATGACAAACCAAAATGGGCGTGTTTAGCACTTTAGCTTGACTTTGATTATATTGTTGGTTTCTACCACATGATGAAGGAATTCAATTTGGTCTGTGGGAGGAAAAATAATGCCTAAGCAGACTTTATATGACTTCGATTGTATTGTTGGTTTTCTTTTCTTTTCTTTATATTGTTTTTTCTTTTAGAATAATTAACATGAACGGCTCTTCAATCTATTCCTTTCCTTTTCGAGCTTGTTCAATAATCAATAATGCCCCACTAATATATCATGTACTGTATTTGTATTGTAGGAAATCCCAACAACATACCTAAATACAATTCAAAGCCCTTTTTTATACCTTCTACCTGGATCTTATGATTAAAACTCTCACAACAATAAAGAACAATGAACACAAGGGATTTACGTGGTTTAATGTTAAAATCTACATCCACGGAAGAAATTTTTACTATGATTTGATGATGGTTACAAGCTCAGATGATTGCTTATGGACATACGCAATAGCTCTCTCTCTCTTTTACTCTCCAACAAAATTGATCAACCATATTACAGTTACTCATAGGCCTATTTATAACCAAAATATAAAACTAGGGTTTGATTTACAAGCCCTTAGATACAATTTGTTTCGAGTATATTTTGCTTCTGACATAGTTGACTTCGCCGAGATGATCTTACTGTAGCTTGTTGGTGATTCTCTTTGCTTCGCTAGGACTTCACTTCGTTAGTAGATTCGTCTAATAAGCCTCCGCAATAACCAACGTTGATGTCCCACTCTTCATCTAATAATATCTGGACTCCTAAAAGGACTAGGAATACACAATTGGTTTCAAGTGCAGGGAATGTAAATAAAGGCAATGTTAGCTTAGCCCAGGGGACAACCACTAGTGTAACTAATGTTCCAAATGCTTCGAAGGAAGGGGAGTGTGAAGCAAAATCCAAGGGTGATCAGGGAGAAACTCACAAGGGTACAATTGCTGCTACTGGGAAGGATATGTTCACAGGGAGAGGTGGTGGAAACATTGCAGTTTGCATTGATGTGCAAGTTGATGGGGGTTTACATATTACTAATGGAAGTCCAGTTAGTGGTACACATTCTGAAGCAAATGAAACTGCTGTATTGGATGTAGTCAAGGGTCGGTGTGTTGGCACGTTTGAAAACTCAAATGCAGATACAATGAAAGAGATAACTTATCCAAATGCTACTGCAGTGGAATTGGTTTCAGTTGTGGGTAAGAATGCATACTCAGATTCTTCGCAAGGTGGATGGGTTGCAGCAAAAGGGAAAAAGAACACATCCTACAAAAAGGGATCCCCTAAAAAGAAACCCTTTATGGTGTATAGTTATTTTACATCAGATAACAGATTTCCAATTAATAGAAACAAGGAGATTCCAATAAGGAAGAATGGAAAATTTTGTGTTTCTAGTACATCATTAGTGACATGAAGTAGGGAGAAGGGGAAGCCTCAAGTCCCTCTAAATTTCCTAGCAGTGGAGCATCATCAAAGGTTCACAGTCCCTCTAAAAGGACTGGCAATAGACTTTCTGCAAAGAACATACAAGAAAGAGTTACGGTAAAAAGACTGTTCTAATGATGAAGATTGTTCTGATGCTGAATTTGATAGACTAACTAGTCATCTTTCTCAGGAAGAAAAAGCGCATAAAAGGACTCAACGAGAACTTAGAAGACTGAAATGGGATGGTGAAAGTGAGAACTGTAAGGATTGCTTGGGGAGAGGTCATAGAACCCAAGCTAAAAAGTCTTAGTTTAGTAGGTGGTTTGGATTGTCTTTTAGCTCTGTTTTGTAGGATTTTGGCTTAGTGTTTGTTTTGTGGTGCTGCTCGTCAGCTTGTTTCAGAGTAGACTTTTGGTCTCTCAGCTTGTATCGCCTAGGCATTCCCCATCTTGTTTCATTTTTTCTTTTATCAATAAAATTTTAACCTTTTCTCGTCAAAAAAAATATTGTTGGAGATGAATATTCTTTTCACTCTAATTTCAAGGAAAATAGGAAGGAAATGTCATATTTGTGTTTTCTATAAAGCTCTCAATTACTAATGGCTATGTCTTGGGTGGTGAATCTTCGTAAGCAAATTTTTTTAAACCCCACAAAAATAATACCGTCGACATTGTCCACGTATGTAATTAATTAGTGGAAGTAGCACTAATTGGTGATTATAAGTTTCTAACAAGATTGAACTGACATTTTAACCGAAACTTATCTCAACTCTCAGCCATCATCTCACTTAAACAAAGAAAGGCGACTTGTTTGAGTCCTTACGTTTTCCATAACCTTACTTGTTGAAGGTCCATATAAAATTTGATTATATATTTTGGATTAAATCAATCAACAACATGGGGCGGTGGCGCAGTTGGCTAGCGCGTAGGTCTCATAGCTATATCGAGTAATCCTGAGGTCGAGAGTTCGAGCCTCTCTCGCCCCATTTTTTTTTTCTTTTCTTTCATATTTTAATGCTGGGATTTAGCTTATCAGATATTGTTACCACATGATAAAGGACTTAAATTTGATCTGTGGGTGGCCGAGAATAATCCCTCAGCACACTTTTTTACAAGCACTGGGGTTTTTTCTTTTAGAATAATAATTGACATGGAACGGCTCTTCAATCTACTCCCTCCCTTACCTTTTCGAGCTTGTTCAATAATTACCCCACTAATCTATCATGTATTTTTAGGTAAAGAGGGACAAAGGATCTTGGAAGTTTATCCATGTCTTATCATATTCAAAATATCAAACTCTTATTGACTCGGAAAATCTCGAAAATAGATTGTTACGAGCATGTTGTGTTTTGCAGTGTCGTCGTGTATTATATATAGAAGTCTTATATAGGGGTTTTTCATTACAATAGAGAAACTTTTCATACAAAGATAAAATATGGACACTAGGTATGAATTTTAAAAATCTCTACCCCTGTTTAGTTAATATAAGTACAACTACCCCTGTTTAGTTAATATAAGTACAACTACCCCTGTTTAGTTAATTAGACTAATAATAATTAATCTAAAATAATCTTATACTTAATCAAATCAAATTTTTCTTCTTTTTGGTTTGGTGGGAAGAAAAAGTAAAAGAAATAAAAGAGGATTTTTTGTAGTTTTTTAAAAAACCCTAGATTTGATTCACTCAACCAGAGTAGTCAGGTATACCTCTAACTTAAACTCTTGGTCTTTTTATGGCTCAAATTTGATGAAATTACGTAAAAAAATATGATTTTTTTGTGATTCATGGAACATTACGGTTGAGTTTTATTGTCTAACCAAACCGTAGACAACATTTACAGTTAGGTGTTCATCCTAACCAAACCGTAACCTTATTTTCATGGCGGAAAACCAAATCGTAACAGTTTTACGGTTGGGTTTTCAGCATCGTACCCAACCGTAACTAACAATTACGATTAGGTGTTCAACCTAATCTAACTGTAACCATATTTTCATGGCAGGACAATCAATCGTAACAGTTTTACAGTTGGGTTTTAGCATAGGACCCAACCTTAACGCATTATGTGCATGGGTATTTATTGCACCAGTTACAGTTGGGTACGGTCCTCCAGACCTAACCGTAAACCTGTCATTTTTTTCCCTACAGTTTTACGGTTGGGTTTTTGAGTCCCAACCCAACCGTAAATGTTCCTGGACCCTTATTTTTTGTATTTCCTTTCACTCCAAATTTGGGTTTAAAAATCGATTTTTTAAACTTATTCATTCAATTTTACTAGATTTAAAGTAAATAGGGTCATTCAAACAAACAAAAACCCAAAAAAACGCAAACACTAGAATACTATTTTTGAGGATTCAGGAATATTTACGGTTGGGTTTTGATTCAAAAACCCAACCGTAAAACTGTCCTTCTTTAAGATTTTGGATGGTCTACGGTTGGGTATGGACTTGCGTCCCAACCGTAAATGAACCTGAGGTATTGTTTTTTACAACTCTGTGAATTATGATTAAATTAAAGGAATACACTAATGAAATAGAAGAGTAGGCAAAGACCTTATTTATTACATTAAGGAAGAACTAAAGGAAATGAAATAAAATAGATCATTAGATGATTACACTTGAACACTTAAGTACGAGGACCAGTACGACCATTTACCGGGAGCTAACCCTGTACCATTTACGAGAACACAGGCGGCTTTACATTCTTCAGCTAACGGCCAATGTTGAGCCCTTTGACGAACCAATTTCTTCACGGCCTGTGTATGATCCTACAAAGAATAAAAACAATGTTTTTTAATCAAAATCATACCAACAAGTTATAACTTGAAGTTAAACAAACGAAAATTTAACAAAACAAGAGAAGTTTTTAGATTAATACTCTAGTCTCAGCAACTTTGGCAGCCCATGAATGCGGATAAACAAATAATATTGCAGACATGTCTGGGGCCTCACCCCAAAGTCTTCCATTCCTTTTCTTAGGCAACAACACGTCTTTGCCTTTGAGAATATGCTTGCCTTTCGGTGATGGTTTCTTCCTTGTTTTTTTTTCCTTCACTTGAGATTGAGTAGAAGCAACAACAATTTCTTTACCTTTTCATTGATCGACAAATTGTTCTCCGTCCGTCTATTCTTCATCATATTGTTCCTCTTGTGGTGGTTCTCTAATCACAAGCGCACCTCCACTCACCACCGATAGATCTTCGAAGTCTTGGAAAACATTATCTTCCTCTTGAGGTAGTACTTCTTGAGTAGAGCTACCACCCCCTACCTCAAAATTCTTCTTCTTCTTATCGTTCTTTCTCAAGCCTCTATTATCTACCCCTAAATGAACTTCGTGGCGAAAGGTTGGAGTGTGATCAATTGGTGTTAAATTATTACCCCTCTTGTTCTTGGGTTTTGATCTATCCTTATTCCTACAACATACAATCAATACAAGTTAGATAATTTCCAAACAGTTCAACACAAACAATCAATCAAAAATTTAAAAATTCAGAATTCTTTACAGTTGGGTTACACATATCGAACCCAACCGTAAAGAATCAACAAAAAGAAGTTCAACTACACAGGAGAATTTACGGTTGGGAATTGACAATCCGACCCAACCGTAAATAATCATCAAGAATAAAATTGAACTAACCAGGAGAATTTACGGTTGGGAATTGACAATCGAAACCAACCGTAAATAATCTTCAAAACAAAAGTTTGAACTATCCAGGATAATTTACGGTTGACAATTAGAATTGAACTCAACCGTAAGTACAAATTTTTCTTTCAGTGCAAAATAGTTTATGGTTGGGTTCAGAATCGAACCCAACCGTAAAATATCATCTTCATCTCCTTCCTTCTGATTTACGGTTGGGTATTTAAATAACCTGAACGTAAAATTTGAAAGAAACCAGTTATGGTTGGGTTCCCAACCGTAAGTTCTTGAGAACATATATTTACGGTTGGGATTCCAATCAAACCCAACCGTAAATGTTTCTGGAAACCTAATTTTTGGACTTGAAATCAATCGTTCTAACACATTACAATCATAAAATGGAGAAAAATAACATGGGTTCTTGTAGAATCATATCTCATATACACCATTGGTTGTGGTTGGGGAGTTTGATCGCCTTTAGCACGGATTTCTTCTTCAATTTCTTGATGAGTTGGTTTTCTTTGTTTGATTGTTTTGGATTCAAATCACTGTTACATTCTATACCTTTAGTAGAGTTTGTCATCTCGATGAGTTAGGTTTTCTTCGTTTGATCGGCGATTATAAATTTCGAATCGACGATTAATCGAAGACGATGAATTTTAATGGAGAAGGAAGGTGAAATGGAGAAGGAATAGAAACCGATTAATGGAGAAGAATGTCTACGGTTAGATTTTAATGAATTGAAAAAGGCAAATTAGATTTTTTGTGAAGACAAAGGTAATATGGACATTTACTATTGGTTTGGATATTTCGTATCTAAAATTTGGATTAACCTGCAACCATAAAAAGCCCTCTATTAAAATGGAAACCTCTATATAAGGCTTCTGTATATACTAGGCACCCAATACTCGATTATCAAATTGTATGATGTGCCGACGCACGCCACTGTTTAAACCTCTCATAGGCTCATAGCTATGGTATACCAGTTGTGTTATTTCCTTCATTTCAATCTTTAATTGGAACTGAATGAGAAGTCAGAACTGGAGTTCAATTCGCACCATCTCTCTCGCACACACTGTAGATTTTGAAGTTGAAAGGGGATGTGTCTGGGCATGCATTTGTGGTCGGCTTTACCAATCAAATACACGCATGATGTAATGTGAACATCCAGCTATAAGTTGACACATGTCGAAAGATGTTTAGTCAAAATAGCGAAGCGCGACCGATGAATCGTAAGCAAAGCCTATCTATCCATTGTCTTTGCATGGAGTGAGCAGCATTATTATGTTTATGTGAGTTGGTTCGGTGGTCTAATTTGATGAGATTTAATATAAGTTGATTGATTTGATACTGGTGGACACCACAATTTGTGATCTTTAATCAATTCAATTCAATCCTTTCTAAAAAGAAAAGAAAAATAAAGAATTTAATGCTGGTTGAGCGTGCATCTTGATATGCTTCTTTTTGTCTTATGTCTCTTTCTGTTTCTTTTAGGTAGAATTTTCTTTTCTTTTTTTAGTTTTATAATTTTTAAATTAAATATATGGAAAATAAAATAAAAAGAATTTTCTTTTTGTGATAGATAAAATTTTAAGATGTCGTGTACCGACCAGCTGTTGGGTCTTTTGGAAGAGAATTATGCTTGTGAATGCAAAGGACGGCCGAAAAGCGCTTCTTCATTCCGATTCTTCTGATTTTTCTTTGGCAATTATATAGTACTGTACAGCTGCAACCATCGTTATCTAAAAATGGTCCAAAGCGATTACGTGAGAGCTACAAATAGGTGTTCTAAAAGCCCAAACATCACCTCTTTATAGAGTTAGAACTTAGAAGTAGGTAATTCTAGATAGATAGATGATTAATTCCAAGATTTGTAGTGTACCCACAGAAATGATTCTCTATAGTATGTACTATGGAGGATCTATAAGGATTTTGGATCACTTACAAATTACAATCATTCTCTGCAGGCAGAACTAAGCAAGGACAAAGTGGGGGCAATTTTAACTGCCAATTGGATTTCAAAGCCTAATTATGCATAATTTTTACGCAAAACCCCTATTGATTTGCCCTTTCATTCATATTTTTCCTTTGCCATTGGAATTTAGTTTACCGTTCTTATTTACAATTCTGATTCCGTCGTTTTACACTCTTTTAGTAGAGAGCCTGTTTCTATGTTTTGGGTATAAATCTTCTCGTGTATAGTGATATTTCATCACTTATTTACCCTTCATATCTAGAAAGAGGTTAAAAATTAATGTGTTAAAATTAAATATTACTTTAATAACTGCTGTACACAAGATGTCAATTATATAACAGAGGATTTATAACCAACATATAGAAATCAGCTCGACAATAACTGTGTGTCAACAAATTGTAGGAAGTAAGTTAAAGAATATAGTTTAGGTAGCATGATAAAGAATGAATGAATCCAGTTATAGAGATGTGTTGATGAAGGGTCGACAGGACTGTGATGGAATGGGAATATTGTTCGAGTTTAAGTAGAGAAAAATACAGTGTATTAGCATTCAGCCGTCATTGTTTAAACTTTGAATAAGAGAAAGAAAAACAATTAAATTATCAACTAATAAAGCAGATTAATGACTTAATTAAAAAAAAGAAAAGGTCCCCTCAGAGCCAATTAGGGCCATTCTAACCATGTGATATCATGTGGTGGTTGGTCCTCTTGGTGGGCCCACTAACCCACTTCTCCAACCCCCCCTTAGCCTTCCTTCACTTCATTCCCAAGTTTCATATTCTCCTCCTCCTCCTCCTCACTTTCTTCATCTCCTCCTCTACCTTAATTCTCTCCTATCATCTTTTTAATCCCCCCTCCTCTTCTTCACCCCTAGAAATTTACAAAAATAAATAAATCATTTTTTTTTTTTTTGGAGAAAACAAGGGCTTTTTAATTTAATTGATACTTTGTGTCAGAAACTGGTTTTAATTTTACCTTTTGTCTCTCTGACAATAGAACCCAATTGTGTCAGAAGAAAATCTCTGCTCTTTCTCTCTCACAAGTACTATAATTCATTCACATATATACTACTAGGAGTATAACTCTCGTGTTGTAGGAACTTCAAGAACCCTAGCTAATATGTTTTAATCCATCATATATCTTCTTACTTTCTCTTTTTCATTTGGTTGGAGACTCAAATTACAACCATTTTGGTATTCTAATTTTTTTTTATTGAATTATCTTTATGATGATGAATCAACAAAGCAGCATATCTCTAAACCGGAATTCTTCTTCGCGTAAGACGCAATTCGCTATTCGTTTTGTGAGGGCTTTAACCAGAATAAAAATGGCTACACCGATCGTATCATCATCAATCCAGAGTCGAAAGAAATGTATCCGGAGAATTAAGCGTGCAGCTGATACATCTATGGCAGCAACTATTGGGTCTAGAAGATCTTGGAGTCGTGCTATCCTTTTGAAACATCGAAACCAAGTTAGAAACCGTGTTTTGATTAGACAAAGAGTTGTTGATGGTAAGGGGAATAATAAGATTAGGAAGATTAAGACGAGGATGAATAAAGAGAATAAGAAGATTAAACCAAGCAAGATTGATAATTCTAAGGGGGTTAAGGGATCGGCAAACCGAGCTAATAAGCTACGAAAACTTGTTCCAGGAGGAGATGCCATGGATTTTTGCAGCTTATTGGAAGAAACTGCTCACTATATTAAGTGCCTTAATACGCAGGTACAGCTTATGCAGAAAATATCTGATATCTATGAAACTTGATAGATAGATCCTTTTGATTTTTACATCACAAATCTATACAAACATACGAACTCGATCGATCCAGCGATGCGAAAAAAAAACAAAACGAAAAGGAACAGAAACAATAGAAATCAAGAGCAGTGTGAGCATGGCCGTGGTGGTAAGTGATAATCATCAAAGTTTCTAAACAACTACTGGTTTACATGCATTTACATACAGTAGTCCTATATATATGAGCCATAGAAGAAAATTAATTAAGGTTTGATTGTAAATTAGACAGAGAGCTATATATATATATATAAATTTGTGAAAAACATATATACTGTTCTTGGGTGTGGTTATGATATATGTACATAAGTAATAACCTGTTTGAGGAAAACAACTCATTACTGTTTGTTTGAATTTTGTTATTGAGATTTACTCTCTTAAATCATCATCTCTCAATACTTCTGTTACCAGCAGGGTGTTTTACTTATGGTTCTTAAGATATTGTCTGATCAGTATATATATATATATATCTTGGTGAAAATCTAAGGATGAGGACACATAAAAACATACTTATACTTGTTATGTTCATTGCATTGATTATTGCATAATTAATCAACCAATGACTACATCCGTTCGGATTTCAGATCGAATTCCGATGTTGTGTGATATTTTCGGATGGGTCCGTTTACACTCTTAACTAATGTCGTATTAGCTAAGAAAATAGATAACCACCAAAATATAAATGGTGTAATACTAGTCAGGTCCTACTAATATGCACTTAAAAAACAAAATCTTTCCTTTAATTTTTTAAAAGCCTATAGAGAGCCCTAGCTAGGTAGATTTGCTATATATATCTTGGGGTTACTATGGAATAGCACCATAACTGATCATATACACATAACTATGCTAGATCCGTGGAGCAATTCAACAATCATTTGTTTACCTGTTAGGAGTGTAATGTTAGAAATAATCATTTGTCTTGTGCATGAATTATGGATATATAGATAGATATGTACATGGCAAGTTGCGAAAAAGAACAAAAACACACAGTATTGATTGATCTACTGAATACCTAGCTAGCTAGTAGTCTAAATTCGTCTGTAGATTCATATCATTCATGATGATAGTTTTCATGAGCCATTATTAGCAGTGCCTTTGAAATTTGCATAGTATACTGCAATTCTGCATTTAGTACTAGCTAGATAACTAGTGTTAGTGAAGGATACTCCGTATACTGCTAGCTCCGTCTTAAAAGAATGATATTTTTATTTATTCATTGTTTAAAATAGACCAAATTCAAAAAATTGAGTACGGAGGTAGTATAATACTGCACTAACTCTTGAAGCTCTCTCTGTAGGAACTTTGTTGTACATCTATAAGAAGGCAGACATAACTAAGCTATATATCAGTTGGTAGCACTTCCATTTTAAGAGTAAGAGAAAGACATGTATATACATGGATAATATTCGATATGTAGTATGTAAGTAACGCATGATCTTCCTCTGTGTTTATGGTAAGCGTAGATTATATTTATGCATCTTCGAATTAGAGCTGCATATTTTTGCACCTATAGCTCCAATTATGCGCATATATATCATCCTTGCACAGTACTGCAAGCTAGTTATGTTTGGCCATTTTTTGACACTGATTATGGGTGGATTGTTCCAAAAACCACTACAAACCGTCAAATTCCTAAAATACCTTTAAAAGGGAGAGTGATTTATCTTTTTGGAAAGTGGTGGATCTAATGTCATGAGACCTAGTAAAAAAGAAAAATATATATGTGAAAGACGGTATTGATGATGTTTGTGTGGGACGGTTCATTAAGCATTTTTTATTTTTAAAATAAAAATCGGTGGTTGCATGAGAAATTCAGAGAAAAGAGACAATAAAGGTAAACAAGACGATACTAGTCAAACACCAAAAACCCTACGCAAATTTATGTATGGAGCAGTTGACCTTTTTCTTTTGGCCTTGAATAGATCAGTCATCGGCCGGTCACTGCAACTGCTCTACATGGATGCCCAAATGTTTTGTATTGTCCCATGTCATGATGTTTGCTCTCTTGCATACCCGCCAGCCGCCACTTTGGGTGGAACTAGAAAGTACTCTTCATACTCCCGCAACATAAAAAATAATAAAATGCATAGACCCAAATTCATGTATCTTTCATCACAAATTTAATGCAAATTAAAAAAAATCCACATTAGATTTTGAAAACATTAATGAAGAAATCATAATGAGATTTTCTTTTCCAGATGAAGGTGTGTGTAAGATGTAAATGCAGTTTTGTTGTTTGTGTATAAATATGGAGATGCATACACAGCTAGAACCATCCTCACCTGGAAACAAAATGGCTAGTCTGAGAAATAACAAAGCTGTCTACATATTTGCTTACTTCCTTTTGTTTGCAGTATTATTTGGCGGGTGTTTATCATCTAAAGAAAACATTGGCGAAGTTACTGTGGAAGTTGCGAACCAAATTGAAGAAAACATTGGCGAAGTTACTGTGAAAGTTGCAAACCAAACCGAAGAGAACTTTGGCAACGTTACTGTGAAAGCTGCAAACCAAAATGAGGAAAATGGCTATGTTGAGATGGAAATTGCCAACGAAATTGACGGTGTCCCTGATTTGATTGTACACTGTTTTTCGGAGGATGGTGTAGATCGTGGTATAGTACATATTCCTCTGCATCAGGGTTGGTTTTGGAAATTTAGGCTCAAGTTTATCGGGAAAACATACTATTCGTGTAATTTTGCATGGTTTGATAATGAGAGTCGAGCTTGGATTAAACAAGGCTATCAGGTCTTTAACGAGAAAAGAGATAAGTCTTGCGAGGGTGGTTGTCAGTATGCAGGACGTCATGATGGACTTTATCGACTATATAACGAATGGGAACTTGTTCAATCTTGGTATGGCTAAAAACCTATCAAGTTAAGGTTAACAAGCTAAATTCAAGAATAAGAGTCGAGTGACAATGCCAAAAAAAAAAAAAAAAATTGCATGAGAAAAAAAAAGTAATAAAATTGATTAATAGAAGGTAAAATTTCGACTCAAATTTCATGTTTTATGGCATTTCTCTCTGTGAAATTAACCCAGTGTGTTCCGAAAGGTTTTTTGTTTTTCTCTTCATTTTTGATTTGTTTTTAACTTAATTAGTAACGTTGTCACACGGCCACTCAATGGGCTTCTTACGAATGTAATGCATCTTGCAAATTAATATGTGCAGCTACCAATTAATTTGGTAACCATGGGGCAACAAAAGTATGCAAAACTTAGTCTTGTTAAAAACACATAGCTAATGTAAAAATTCATTTTAGTACTTGCCCGTGGAGGCTTGGAGGGTATAAAATGTTTCGGCCTAGCAAAACCAAACGAAGTAGCATGCTTAACGTGCTACGTATTATGTTATGTTGTGTCTGAAGTTAAGGCATGTCATGTTATGCCATACTAGAGGTATGTTTTGCTGTGTTATATCTGAAAAATAATCAAAAAATTAATTACTAAATCTTTTGTGGTTCTTCGATAAAATATTTTTTCAATATTTGATTTGTGTAATGAGAATTTAATAAGCCTTTAAAATAATTAAAATAACTAGCAAAACTAAACGCATATAGTATTATATGTTGCACAAAGCTATTAAATTTAATTCTTAAAATTAAGCATAGATGATAAGATTTTTTTTTCCCCTCCGAACTCTAAAGGGAGCAATTTTATCAATAATAGAGGAACACTAAAAATATTTGAATCAAAGAAATAAAAAGAAAAAAATAGAATCAGAGGTGGACTAAACCTTACATCCAGAGAAAATAAGAGAGCTCAAAAAAAAAAAAAAAAAAAAGGAAAAATGGGTATATTGTCCAAGATTCACTAAATTATGGTTCTAACTTGTAAAAATTAGGGATGAGTGAAATTGGCACAAAAAAAAACAAGACAATTATGTCCCTCATCTTTAATTATTTTTTTTTATCCTTTCTCTCTCCAATTTAAAAATAAATCACAAAAACATTCATAACTTTCAAAACATACATCCGATTTTAATAAAACTTATATTTTTGGAAAGGGTTTTAAATTATCTACAAAACAAGATTCATTGTTGATAGTAAATTCAAAACTTTTTTTTCGAAAGAAAATAGCTAGGATGAAACTGGTTGCATCCTGAATTAAAATAAAATAGAAAAAATTATTCAAAAAATAGCTTGGATGAAACTAGATGCATCCTGTTTTAAACTAAGAAAATAAAAATATTCGAATAATAGCTAGGATGAAACTGGTTGCATTCTGGTTTAAAATAAAATTTAAAAAAAATATTCAAAAATAGCAATGATGAATCTGGTTGCATCCTAACTTGAATTTGTTTTCATCCATGTTTATAGTAGTACGAAACTAGTATCATCATGCTCAAAACACTCTCAAAAGATTGGTACATGGCTCAAAGTGCTTGAGAAGAAGAAAATAAGCTAAAAATAATAAAACAGGAAATCTGCAACGAATTTCTGGTGTTACAGATTAACTGTTGCAATGGAGCTGAAGATAAACGTTACAAAGTTGAAGATAAACGTTACAAAGTTGAAGATAAACGTTGCTGATTGGTTGAAGAAACCGTTGCAGGTGAAGATAAACGTTGCAAAGCTGAAGATAAACGTTGTTGATTGGTTGAAGAAACTGTTGCAGATGAAGATAAACGTTGCAAACCTAACGATAAACGTTGTTGATATGTTGAAGAAACCGTTGCCTTTTCTCTGTTCTTCTCGTCTTCTTCAGCGGCAGCAGCAAATAATTTTTTTGAATTGATTTTTTTCGCTCTTTTTAGCTTCCTGATCTCGACCCAACCTTCCTAACCTCTTTTGTGACTCAATCAAACCTTTTTATACACCACATGAGCAAGAATTCTCATTTGATTCAAATTTTCCGCAACACACGTACTCTGTTTAGAAGAGGTTTCAACATTCTCACTATTTCACTGTTTAGAAGAGGTATGTAATTGCAAAAACCAATTACATACCTTGTGCAATTAGCATCCCCAGTTGTATGGGATTAACCAAACTATTAAACAAAAAACAGTGGATTAAACTCTGATGTCTACTAGAATATTTTGTACTACTTGAAGTTTTGAAAAACTTTATCACGTGTTTTCATGTCTTCTGGGAAGGTTCTCTCGTCAACAAGTGGTCCAAGAAGTTTCGCCCTGTGAGTACCTGAGGTAATATTAGAAATAATTTCGAAAACAAGGATGCCTAAACTGTAGATGTCATCCTTGGCATCGATTTTCCCCCGTGACGCCTTTCAGGTGCAGAGTAAAGTTGTAGACCTCGACTGCTTTGATCCAATAAGTCTGTCCTATCGATTGAACTTCTCATATTATAGAGGATATTTTAGTCAAATGATAAACAAATATTTGGGGTGTAATATCCATTTAGGATATTAATAGAGTATCTTCTAGATACTTGGGTAATAAAAGAATATCTATCTTTGTTCGTCTTCTACACCCATAAAATTTTTTTTAAGGGTTATAGGACCAATTAACTGGAAAAAAAAAGATTACATGCTATCGAAATCTATAAGCAGGAGAAGGATATATATCATTTCCCAATGAAAGTCTGATGAAAACCGAGGTTTCACTGCACCATTGTGAACATCATTATTTGCTCACCATTTAGCTAATTCATCTACAACAACATTCCCTTCCCTGTATATGTAAAAATATCAAAAATTGTATTGTCTTTAAAAAAAACATACAATTCTCTAAGTGTGTATCAATAATCTCGATAGCTCCAACGAAAAATTAGACAAAGTAAGTATGACGGGCACTGAGTCGCATTGAAACCAAATTATTCCTATATTTCGAACCTTGGCGATTTTAAGGCATGAATAGCTCCCAGAATTCATCTGCTAGTGAAGTATCCAGTCTTTAATTTTTAAGGGTATTCGGTGATTTCTGAAACTGAACCACCTAAATATAATCCTAGTTAGAGACTGCCTTTAGTAGACAATAAATCAAGAAATAGTTTTGGTCAACTAACATTGACAACAAGCTTAACATACCTGAAAAGACGAAGGAAGGATACCGAGCACACCACCAATTATTATTTTTCAATAACCTATATCAGATACACCTTGTATAATCTTTTTGATCAATGAATATTAAAGATTACTTCAACAAGGTGATCTTGGATATAATCTTAATTCCGATCAAGGAATAGATTAAATGGATCGATCCAAGATGTTGTTAACGTGCAAGTGTGTTTACTTTAATTATAACTCTGATAATAATGACGCGCAAAGATAAAGTAAATCACACGACACAAGTTTTGTTAACGAGGAAATTCCTTGGTAGAAAAGCTTTGGGGTCTAGTCCAGTTTTGAAACTCTCATAATTAAACGGCTACACAAATAAATACTCGCAACCTCGTATAATTGAGACCGAATGAACTACCCATCATTATTAGTTACCTTAGTATCACTACACCTACAACCAATCTGTCCTACACATGTGAATCACCTAAAAGAATCCACTTCCAAGTGTTGATTTACCTTCATAAAAACTTTTTTAACCCAATTCCTTTAGGACGTCTTATAAAAAGAAAGAAATCCAATTGTTTGCTAACCACTCACTACTAATTACAAATACCAAAGTGATGTTTGTCGTAAGTGCAACATCATTCAAGATATTTCTCACTAATTAACTAGTAATATAGCGATACTAAGGATCGTTCCCACAGAGAGCTGTGTAATTGATAAGTTATTTGGATCATCAAAATAAGAATAAATACTGAAGAAGGGGGGTTGTTTGATAAAGTAAATAAAAATACAATAAGAAAAAAAGATGATTAAGAATTCCTTCGTCGTTACCAAGCGTTAACTGAGTTAGTATACTTATCTATCTTTCGTTAGAACCATTCATCACGAATAATAGGTAGAGCAGTGTTATCCCCAAAGTTCCTTGTGTAACCAGATACTGAAGCGCTCGCATATTAGATTCTATCCAACTGAACCACCAATTAGTAGCTCACTCAAGGTGTAAATCGATCGAAAGATTTAAGTTTTGTGAACTTAGGTTAATCCTAGCAGTTAGACTCTTAGCGCAAGGTCCACTTACTAGTGTTGTCTTCACACACGATTGCTCCGCAGCCGCACCCGCAAGACGCAAGACGCAAGACGCATGACGCAACCGCAAGCGCAAGCTCAAGTATTCCAGCACCCGAGCCTGAGCGTGCGTGCTTCGATGCGAAGCACCGTGCGTGTGTGAAAAGTATGTTTGCTCCAACTAGCCCATAGCCTTAGTCCTCTCCCAACCACAAAATAGTCTAAACCCCTAAGGGCCCTCCCTTAAATGCAACTTTCTTGGTAATAAGGAGAGGAATCATCTTTAGTTTCTCCAATGTGGGACTAAAGGTTCATTCACAAAAGTGAAAAATGAGCTAGTGTTCCTTAGTGACTACTTGGTCCTAAGATCCATTCCCACCAAGACCAAAAACAAAACATAATAATAGTTCATTTTTCTCCAACAATCCCCCACATGAATGAAAACCCGATGAAAATCAGAAAGCGAGAAATACCACTATAGGCAATAGGTGTCCATAAGGTCTTGAACCTTTGCTTAGTGAAAAATTACCGGAACTACTTGATGGACAGTGAACATGATGTCTTGAATTGCCATCGTTAGGTGTAGTTCATCAATAACTTCCACGCGTGATATTACTCTAGGTGCTGTCAAGTTCGTACCGTTGTGTCCATTTTGGCCCTGGATGTATCCAGTTTCTCAGAATGCAATAGAGAATCAGTTTAATTCTCATAGGAAGCAGCCCACTTACTCATTCAGATAGGTGAATTCCATCAAGAGTGTTTACTGCTACACCCCATTTAATTCTTAAATTGAAACTATAAAACTCATTAAGACTTAATAAAAAGTCATCCTTCACATGCAGTCACACTATCACGTCTACACTATAGGGAAGGGACAGAGAACGAAATTCTCTGATAGTGTTTCCTTTAACCCACCACAAATTAGTTGTCTCATTCGAAACCTTGATCGTGGGATCTCCAGTCAGCAAGGTTTGAGTATCCTTCATGGAAAGTTTATTTGATGAACTTAAGCCACATCCCCCTCGATGCATTACTAACTATCTCCTTGGACAAACCTTTCGTCAAAGGGTTCGCGATATTCTCCTTATACCTCACAAAGTCAACAGAAATAACGCCAGTTGGGATTAGTTGTTTTAGGGAATTATGTCTTCTACGAATGTGTATAGACTTCCATTATAGTTGTTGTTTTTGGCATTAGCTATTGCATCTTGACTATCACAATGTATAGATATAGCTGGCACAGGCCTATGCCAAAGAGGAATCTCTTCTAAAAATCATCTTAGCCAAGCGGCTTCCTCTCCTGCTTTATCTAACGCAATAAACTCTGATTCCATAGTGGATCGAGCTATACATGTCTGTTTTGAACTCTTCCAAGATATAGACCCACATGCTAGAGCGAACACATATCCAATCGTAGACTTAGATTCCTCTGAGTCTGATATCCAGTTTGCATCACAAAATCCTTCAAGGACTGCAGGGTATCTCTCATAATTTAACAAAAGTTCAAAGTGTACTTCAAGTAACTTAACATTCTAATAAGTGCATCCCAATGCTCCTGCCATGGATTACAGGTATACCTACTCAACCTACTCACAGCATAAGCAATGTATGGTCTGGTACAATTCATCAAATACATCAGAATTTCTATAACACGTGAATATTCAAGTTGTGAAACTCCATTACCCTTATTCTTTTTGAGTCTACAACAAGGATCATACGGAGTACAAGCAGATTTACAATCAAACTGGTTATATTTTTCAAGACATAGCAAGCTCAGAGGACGGCCTCCCCCCACAAGTTTGCAGGTAGTCCTGAACTAATTAACATGGCATTCATCATCTCCTTAAGTGTTCGTTTCTTCCGTTCAGCCGCACCATTAGACTGTGGTGAATAAGGAGGGGTTACTTCGTGTATAATGTCGTGTTCTATGCAAAAATATCCTATAGGAATTACATACTCACCACCACGGTCAGACCTAACAGTTTTAATGGTAGCACTCATTTGGTTTTCAACTTCTAGTTTATACATCTTAAAGGATTCTAAGGCATCATCCTTACCTTTAAGTAAATATATGTGACAGTACCTCGTACAATCATCTATAATAGTGAAAAACCATTTCTTACCACCTCCAGTTTGAACTGATTTCATGTCCATTAGGTCTGAATGAATTAGTTCTAAGGGTTTAGAATTTCTCTGAATAATTTTTCTATAGGATTTTTTAGCATATTTTGATTCTACACATACTTCACATTTATGTTCATTATCCAAACTAAATTGGGGTATCCAGCCTATGCTAGCCAGTTTATGCATTGACTAATAGTTTACATGACCAAGTCTACCATGCCAAATATTTAATGACACACAAACATAAGTAGAAGAATCAATTTTATTCATTTCAACATAGGTTACATTAAGTTTGTAGAGACCCTCAGTCTTATAACAATTTCCTACATAATCATTACCCTTAGTGAAATTAATTTTCCCAGATTCAAAAACAAGTTTAAATCCCTTATCATCTAAAACACCAAAAGATACAAGATTTTTTTTGCAGATGTCTGGAACATGAAGAACTTCATTCAATGTGAGAGTTTTGCCAGAAGTGAGATTTAGCCCAACCTTGCCTTTTCTCGCAACCTGTGATGCGGATGAGTTACCCATGTATAGTTTCTCCCCTTCCCCTACCTTCTGATAGGAAGTGAACATATCTCTGTTTCCACAGACATGCTTGGTAGCACCAGAGTCTACCCACCAGTCTCTCACATTGGTTACCAGATTGACTTCAGACACCGTGCCATAAAACTCGTTCTTATTATTTCTAACCAAATTAGCATTGTTTTTCTTATTATTAAAGTCCTTACGTTTTCTACAGTGCATTGCCATATGGCCAGGAGTTCCACAAACATAACAGGCACCTTTAATTTTACCAATGCCAGATTTGGGTTTCTGAAACATACCTTTCTTGTGATGACCAAGCTTAGGGTTGCGTTTGTTGTTGTCGCCCTTTTCAGTATTGGATGACTTGTGTTCAATTACATGAGATTTGTTGGACATGTCCCTTGCGGAAGATACGTTCTTGTTTTTGGTACACGGTAATTCTTCCACTTGAATCTTCTTACCCAATTCAACCATACTGACTTCACCAGTTTCATGTCTCAATATACGTTTGTATTCAGACCAGGAAGACAGTAATTTCTCAATCACAGCAGACACTTGAAACGTTTCATCTATCATCATACCTTCAGCAAGAATTTTATTGATAATACGTTGAAGTTCAAGGAATTGATCAACCACAGATTTTTCATTTGACATTTTGTATTCCAGGAACCTGGCAACCAAAAACTTCTTACTTCCAGCAGTTTCAGCTTCGTATTTTGCTTCTAAAGCATCCCATAAATCAAAATCAGAAAAGTTTTCTTTTGTATTATAAAAATCATATAGTGCATCTTCTATACAGTTCAAAATATGATTTTTTGCCATATAATTTTGTCTAACCCAACTTTCCAACTCCCTTTCATTTTTCCAGCATCATTCAAAGTCTCATCAAAGGATTTCAGAACTAATTCATCTAGCATATGGAAACTCAGAAAGAACAACATCTTGGATTGCCATCTTTTAAAATCTTTGCCATTGAATTTTTGTGGTCTGTCAACATCACTTTTACCTATTGTTACAGAAGAAGAATATTGTGTTAAGATTGTTGGATCTGCAACAATAGAAAGCACTAAACAGAAGAAGTTGTTAAGGTTAATGAAATACTCTGAGTTGATATCACACAATGGACAAATCCACCTGCTCAGCAAATTGTCCTTAACACAATAGTCCGCGGGTACTCCTCAAGAATGAGAGATGTTATACCCCCACAACGGAGATGTGTCAAGGATAGAACTGCCCGTTATGACTATTATAAGCACAATACTAGTCACCCTCAAACAAACTCAAGAACAATTTATATGGAAGGGAAATAAACAAGCAGTGGAAAAACAAAGCAAGAAGAGGGGAAAAGAAGACAGGATAGTAGCTGCTTCTGGAGTAAGTTGAAAGAATAATTCGTTTTTCTTTTATAGGCAAAAGAAGAGAATAGTTTTAATGGCAATTGAATGAGAATCAATTCTGTGCATGAAGCACGAACATAAATTTTGAAACGGAATTAAAACGGTTAATTTATTCTCTCTTTAATTCAGCTTAAATCTCGTCGGGTCAGACACCCCCCCATTTAAAACAAACTTTAATTTAGTTTTAAATTTTTTAAGGAAATAATTTATGTTCAAAAAGGTAAGTCTTGGTTGGCCCGCAGCCGCAGCTACGCCCGCAGCCGCAACCATACTCATGCCCGCAGCCGTAGCCATAACCGCAGCCGCAGCTACGCCTGCACCCGCAATAATACTCACGCCCGCAGCCGTAGCCACACCCGCACCCGTACCCATAGCCACAGCCGCACCCGCAAGCGCAAGCGAGCCCGAGCGTGCGTGCTTCGGTGCGAAGCACCGCACGTGTGTGAAAAGTATGTTTGTTCCAACTAGCCCATAGCCTTAGTCCTCTCCCAACCATAAAATAGTCTAAACCCCTAAGGGCCCTCCCTTAGATGCAACTTTCTTGGTAATAAGGAGAGGAATCATCTTTAGTTTCTCCAATATAGGACTAAAGGTTCATTCACAAAAGTGAAAAATGAGCTAGCGTTCCTTAGTGACTACTTGGTCCTAAAATCCATCCCACCAAGACAAAAAACAAACCATAATAATAGTTCATTTTTCTCTAACATATTATTATGCACTTAACATCGTTTTGGCATATTTGAATGTATCTTCTTCCATTTTGGATATAGTATTCTTATGTGTATGGAATTTTGAAATTGATACCAATGGTATCTTCAGAAAGGGGCTCAGAATAAGTTATTAAACAACATTTCTGATTAGACGGAGTTCATAAACTTTTATTCGCATTTATATATAGTCCTTTTGAGCTAAGGTCGATTCCTATGCATGGGATCAAATCGGCTAGTTTGCCATGCCATCTGGCAGAGATTTAGAATATCATCGGGCGCCAAACCAAGTTTGAATTATTTTTGAAAAATTTTGGAGGTAAAAAATTAATTATTTTTACACCGCTTAATTAATTTTTTATTTTTAAAATGTTAATTTATTAACTAATTAAATTTGGGCAATGTTTTTACAGTACTGGTAGTATACTTACTTCCGTGTTGGTGAACCTCCTCTATGCCAAAAGTACATGAATGTTTTTTCAATTATAGAGAAGTATCAAACTCATAATTGGATGCCCAATCAGATTGATGACGGTCAACACTCTACCCTGACGCGTAGACTTCAACAAGTGTGTAGACAAGTCATAACATTATTATCACATCATATGGATTATCCAGAGTTCCAAAGTGAAGAGGTTCGAAGAATGCTACAGTTAAGCTTACGTCAATCGGTGTTTTTCAGGTCTCCTTCTGGAAAAAGTGTTTAGTACTTCGGCGAAAGACACCTTCTTAAACTACAAGGCAGAGGAGTAAAGGCAATAAACTCATTTCCAAGCGCGAAGATTTCTTATGAAGATTATGCGGCTTGTTGCATACTGGTAGAGATTGTGAACATGATGATGAGTTGGTCATGGAGCCTGTTGATAATATTGATTATTTTCATTGGTTCAACATAATTTGCAAGCCTAAAATTGCTAAGAAACTGCAAAATTTGGGTGGGATGGATATGCAACTTTAGGTAGATTGTCACTTGATGTTGATATTCTTCTTTCCTAACATCCACCACCAACACCCGTTATCTTTGTGTATCCCAGTAATCATAAATGTTCATCTCCTCCGTCAGTTATTCCACCGGCTGTTTGATTGGGAAATGTAGAGTATTGATCTACATGGGGGAGACTATCACAGTTCCAACAATTACTTCTCAAGCTTACGGTCAGGCTTATCCATATTGGGGGATACAAGCTACACAGGAGGAGTTGCACAGTAGGATGAACGATTTTTATTAGCGATCACATACAATGCAGGAATATCACTTGCAAAAATTGACCCAAATAATGACCAATATGCAATTTGACATGCCTATTACAGAATCATCTAGTCGCGCAGGTCAAAGAAGTCGTCAAACAAGTCATACAAGAAACTCATATGACACATGGTGGTTATGGAGGCCTTGACGATGCACCGACTCTAGAAATTCCTGGTGATCGACCATTTTTTTGGGATGTTCCTTTTTATACAACGATTGCTACTCCAGGAGATTTTAGCCTCTATCGCCCGCTCTTCCCCCTCCCACCCCCACCCCAGGTTCCTTTTCAGAGTTTCGATGATTATACTCAACCTTCTTATCCTACTCAACTTTTTATCTCTGTTATGCTAAACAGCGAATATGATCAAACCGGGCTTTTCCTGGTCAAGGAAATCATTAGCTTAAATGTAATTTCAATTGAATATAATGGAGATTATTGATTTAATTGAAAGCATTTTGGCGATTACCCTAGTTCTTAATACATTTCAAATTTGAAAAGCAAAACTAAGTGTTGATTAAAAACAACTAGCAAAATCCGAAAAAATGATGCAGTAAAATTGATAGATGCATCAAAAACTAGTATGTTTTACTAAAATAGTAAAAATCATCCAAGGAAAAGTACAATAAATTTATATATTAATAAATTTACCTTGCTTGATATTCTTTGAAGTGTATATCACTTGCGTGAATGTTAATCTTGTACATCTTTCATTTAAGTGTATGGCTTAATAGGTTAGATGTGTGTTCCAATAGAAATTACATATAATTAAAATTAAACACTACCTTAGAAGCAAATTACATATACCAAAGAATATTCGTTGGATTACATTAATGAAAGTTCATAATTGAAACTAGAAGTTATATAGGAACATCAGAGAACCTTTGGATGGAAAATTAATCAGCAGTTGAGATTAAAATTCAACGACAGAGTCTCTATCACTCGATAGAGTCTCTGTCGCGATATACAAACCGACAAAATTTATCGATTTGTCCAATCAATTTGTTCATTTTTTATATCCACAGTGGCTCAAAATAGACTAAGTATCTAGTTTAGCATGTCCATATGACTTACCATAAGAAAATATACATTACTAATTATTACTAACTCACGTAAATAAATTTATTGGAAAGATAAAATTTGGAAATTGTTGGTTATACGATTTTAATGTAATGATAACTTTGGAAGTTTGTGGAAAATCACATCATAGTCAGCTAATAGTAATATGAGACATCAAAAAAAACAACAAAACAATCAAATAAACTGGGAAAGAGAGTATCGTTTTCAGGATTTGTTTGTTGTTTGATTTGTAGAGATATGATTTGAGAATTGATTACGTATATTGAATTTAATAATGAAGACAATATATCATATTGTGGTTTCATCTAAAACAATAAAATTAATTATACATATCCCAACTTGGGATAATGGTATTTTGGTCTGGTTTATTGAAGTTCAAGATATATTAAACGAGATACTTGTTGTTGAATCGAATTAATTGTTTGAATTTCTTGAATTAATTGGTTTGAATTGAAACTAGTTCGTGATAGTGTACATAAAATCGGACTGAAGTAGTAGTATAGTATCAAATTTATGTACGGATTAGACAACGTTTTCCTTTTTGCCTTGAATATATTAGTCATAAATCACCGCACTTCGTCCATATGGATGCCCAAATCATGTATTGTTCCATGCCATGTTGTTTGCTTTAGATACCCGCCACACCCATATTTGGTGGAAAATCTTCATACAACCGGAAAAAGAAGAAATGCATTTTCTTCGATAGATTTTCAAATCAATGCATCTCTCATCGTATTTTTAAGGGATAATGGGTATATTATCTAAGATTCCCTAAGTTATGGTTCTAGAATATATGTAAAAATAAAGAATGAGTGAAATGGACAAAAAAAAAAACAAGACAATTATATCTCTCATCTTTATATTTATTTATTTTTTATCCTTTCTCTCTCCAATTTAAAAACATATCACAAAAGCATTCATAACTTTCAAAATATATATTCGATTTTAATAAAACTTATATTTTTGGAAAGAGTTTTAAATTATCTACAAAACAAGATTCATTGTTGATAGTAAATTCAAAAGTTTTTTTTCCGAAAGAAAATAGTTAGGATGAAACTAGTTGCATCCGAAATTAAAATAAAATAGAAAAATTTATTCAAAAAATAGCTTGGATGAAACTGGATGCATCCTGATTTAAACTTAGAAAATTAAAATATTCGAATAATAGCTAGGATGAAACTGGTTGCATTCTGGTTTAAAATAAAAATTGAAAAAAAATATTCGAAAATAACAATGATGAATCTGGTTGCATCTTAACTTGAATTTGTTTTCATCCATGTTTATACTAGTATGAAACTAGTATCATCATGCTCAAAACATTCTCAAAAGATTGGTACATGGCTCAAAAGTGGTTGAGAAGAAGAAAATAAGCTAAAAATAATAAAACAGGAAATCTGCAACGTTTTTCTAGGGTTATAAATTAACTGCTGCAATGAAGCTGAAGATAAACGTTGCAAATCTGAAGATAAACGTTGCTGATTGGTTGAAGAAACCGTTGCAGCTGAAGATAAACGTTGCGAAGCTGAATATAAACGTTGCTGATTGGTTGAAGAAACCGTTGCAGCTGAAGATAAACGTTGTTTATGGGTTGAAGAAACCGTTTCCTTTTCTCTGTTCTTCCCGTCTTCTTCAGCAGCAACAACACATAATTTTTTTGAATTGAATTTTTTCGCTATTTTTAGCTTCCTGAGCTCGACCCAACCTTCCTAACCTCTTTTATGACTTAACCAAACCTTTTTATACACCAAAATGCTTGATTTAACCCTCTCACATTACACTTATTTAACCCTCTCACATTCCTGCTTACCCTTGATTTAACCCTCTCACATGACACTTATTTAACTTGAGCCTCAATGTTAAGAATGGTAAATAAATGGTAAACACAGTATTTTACCCATCATCACTCAAATGAGTATTCCATTAACAGGAAAAATCAAACCTTGATGTCTTTTTCTTTTTTGAATCACTGAAAATTTCACCATTTGATATAAACAGGGCCGTGGTGGCAAGTGCCCATACAATCCATGGCTAGAGCAGCAAGAACTTGGCTGAAGATGGTTGCACGTGATGAATTTGATCACCATCATGACCAATTACAAAGGTTTTTCGATGGAGAGATATAAATAAGGGTATTTTTGTACGTATGATACAAAAGTTAGCTATATGGATTGGGTGAGGTATTCAATTTGGATATTTGAAAAGTATTTTAACTTTTCTTGGGTATTAAAACAATATTTTTTTTTGCATGTTTTCTAAATCCATAAAAATCAATCCATAGATTATTGAACCAATTAATTATATATTTAATGTAAAACAAAAATAAAAAGTTCCCATAAGATTTTGAAAAAATTAATAAAAAATTCATAATCAGATTCTCTTTTCCAAATGAAAGCATGTAAGATGAAAATGTAGTTTGTTGTTTGTGTATAAATATGGAGATACATACACATAATTAACCATCTTCAATTGAAAAATAATTAATGGCTAGCCATATAAATAGTAGCGGCTGTGTCTATTTATTTGCTTAGGTCCTTCTATTTGCAGTATTATTTCGTGAGTGTTTATCATCTGAAAAAAACGTTGGCAAAGTTACAGTGAAATTTACGAACCAACTTGACAATGGCCAAAATTTGATGCTACATTGTTGGACGAAGTATGGATCGAGAGATATGAGAAAAACTGTTCATGATTATCAATCTGTACGGTGGTCATTTGGTATTCAATTTCTTGCGAAAACTTACTACAATTGTAATTTTGCATGGAATAAAAATGGACTTTCGGTTCAAAAAAGCTATCATATCTATAACGGGAGAGATCATTATTGCGTAAATGAGTGTTGGTGGGCAACACGTCAAGATGGAATTTATCGATATAATCGTAGTCTTAATCAGTGGCAGTTCGTTGTATCTTGGCATTAAGATATAACATAATTATTGTAATGCAATTGATTAATAAAATAAAATGATTTAATTTCAGACAAAAAAATTTCATGTTTTATCTTTATAGCATCCCCTGTGTAATAAGGTGTGTTATTTTTATTTTTATCTTTTTGCTTTGTTTTTAATTAGTAATATTTTTCGACGCATCGTAACTCCATGGACTTCTTATGCATGTAGTGCATCTTACAAATTAATATATGCAACATCCAATTTGGAAACTGTGTCAGTATCGCACGGGGGAACATAAAAGATGTATAACTTGGTTTACAGAGTGACTTCTCGCAATATTTAAGTATCATCGATGTTTCCTAGCCTTCTGGCTAGCTCATTTCCAGCTTGCCAATGCAGAGCAGGATGTTTTTGAAGGATCTTGTAGGTGGAGAGTATTTTTTAGTTCCTTTGAAAATTATTTATCCCAACTAGGGCTGTCAATGGGTATTTGATTATACGAAATCTGACCGGAACTGAGTGAATCATGTTCGGATATGAGTCCTAAGATTTTACCCATTATCAATAACGGTATCCAACGGGTAGAACCGTTAGGAACCGATAAACTTTCAAAAACTTCGTCTAGTTTTGCTTGTATTTTTTTTTATTAAACTTCAATTAAAATATTTATATAGATATAACAATAACTTTATATGAAAATTTATTAGATTCAAGCCAATATATAAAAATTAGCAAAAAATATAATTAATTTTAGAAGACTCATTAAATATCCGGATCCGATGGGTATTTAAGTTTTAATAGAGTCGGGTTCTGAGTCCACTAAATTAAGAATCAGACCCGAAATAATTAGGATCCGGATCCACTATTTTTAATTGAGTCTAGCTCTGGGTCCATTAATATCCGGAAAAAACCGAACCCATTATCAGCCTATTCGCAAGATTAATGGGACCAGTATTGGATAACGGTCAAGACTCTCACTGTTTGATGCTTGGACTGCATGGTTTGTCTTACGCTTTTGAGAAAAAAATATTTTTTGGGCTTCTGAGGGGTTGAGTCTGGATAAACCATTCTCTAATTCCGAGCCCGCCGGCATGTCTCTTACCTCTCAAGCACTGACTATACAGTGAAATCTGCGACGGGACCTGTGCCGGATAGTTAGGCTTGGCACTGACTATATGGTTTGACAGATCAGCCGATCTAACCTAACGTTGACTAAAACACGTGGCTATCATCTCTAAAGTTGATATCTGGATAACATTGGGAGGAGAAAAGGAAAACCAACTTCCTTCCTCTTTTTCTACTCAAAACAATATTCGGATTTCTAGGGTTTCGTATATTTGACTCTTAATTCAACATGAGTGTGACTCAATTTGCAATGGTAATTACTCTTATTTCTCTCCTCCTATATCATATCTCTCATCGGTTTTAGGGTTTCTCTGCTGTTTAATTTTTCATGTTTTATTAACATAATTTTGAGAATTATTGACTCGTATTTTTTTATATCTGAGGTAGATAATATTATATGGTACTACTATGGTTTCATCTTTAGATGAGATATTATTGAACTGATTGATTTTCTGGAATTGGTTTCAAACTTTGAATAGTAGCATTTCCATTTTTGTACTGAAAGGTAATGTTGAATTGCTGGATAATCAAGTTTAACGATGATTAACGTTACTAATAGTTTGCAAATTACTTAACTCGACGGCTTTCTTTGTAGTTGCCAAGAGGATTTTGTGTTGCAGTTTCTTCTAGGCTGTCGTTTTTGATAATATTCTTTGTTGGATTTCTTCGAGTTGGTTTGGGAACTTTGGATAGATACGTGTGTAAATACAATGCGATTATTTCTTGATTTTACAAACTTATGGTGTATCTTTATGTGTTATTTGTAGATAGAGGAGTTGGCTTTTCTTATTAAAGACAATTTACCATGCAAGCATCTTGTTCTCTCCATTGAAGAGGTCTTGGTGGATTTTCTTCTGAATGACACCAGGTATCTATGCACTAAGTGGATTAGGAAGGTTTGTTTTGTTGCTAGATGTGTTTTTTCTGAATATTGACTTGCTTGTAAACCTAGTTTTGTTAACTGTCATTCTACCTTCTGGTATCCTCCTTGATAATGGATATTCACGGTTGAATATATGAGAAGTTTTTTCAAGGCCTAACTCAAAGTAAATGATTACTTGAGGAAACCATAAAAATCATAAATTTATTCTTAGAGAAACCCGGTTAATTGGGGTGGTGCACAAGCACATAACAGATGTAGTCTTGACGGTGATTAGATGACAATGGAAACTGTCAACCATCTAAGATAAAAGTTTAGCACACATCAATAGCAATTTATGATAAGCTCAAAGTATACGGTTGTGTGTTTGTCAGAATTATGTTATCAAATATGTACTTCTAATGTATATGATGTCTCAAGGAAAACTCTGCATAACCGTTCACTGTGGAGATAGTTGGTTTGTTGGATTTAATGTTTTCATGTTGACAATAGTTTCTTGTACATGTTGGTTCAGTTTCACAACCACTATGGTGTATTATATTCTCCTGGTTTCAACCTCCCATTTGTGTCCAGTTGTTCCTTAACTTTTCATCAGTTGAATAAGACTAGCTATGCACCATAAAATCATGGCAGAGTAAAGCAATAATCTATATATTACTTCGGTTTGTTATGTCTATTGTCTTCTTCCCCCATGGTGTATGATGTTGTGAGTTATGAAATCATAAAGGAGGATAGTATTTTATATTTTCTACTCTCAAATTGCTATGGTTCAAACAAAGCTTAATTAGTTAGTGGTGACTGAAATTTTAAGAAAGTACAAATTAAAATGAAAGAGTATGATTGCAGCCTAGATGGTGTCTTGAAGTTGAAACCAATGAACCCATACAACCGCCTTCTCTTGCATCGTCTTGCTGATATTTTTGGGTAAGTTCATGTGGTGCTTCTTTATTGAAGCTTCGATTGGTTACTGTTTCACACATCGATTTAAATATGTTTGACAGTATTTCTCTCCTCACAATGTATTGGATTAATTGGGATGATATCGTGTGCTAGATTTGTACATGTATCTGTTGGTGAAGGAGATGATCGCCATCTAATCTTGGAGCGTTGCCTGGAATCATCAGTGTAAGCTTTTCTGCATTTGTACCAAGCACTACTTTTGTTATTTCCTCGTTTTGTTATAATGTTTAAGTTTTTTTTTTTTTTATATCATCTTTTTGTGTTGTTTTTTTGTTATAATATGACATATCCTTTCTCAACTCTACAACCTTGGTTCTACTCCCTCCGGTTCTCTAAGATAGGCCCATTAGGCTTTGTTGAATGGTCCTCTCCTCTGAGATAGGTTGATTTCCTAGTTCAAGATAAGTTAACCAAAATATTTCCAATTTTTTCCCTTACCTATCGTATTGAATTGGAAGGATAATATAATAATAAACGAGTGATTAACGATTATATCTACCGTACTGCCTACCTTTCTTAATCCATGTGCAAAGGCTAATGAGCCTATCTTAGAGGACCGGAGGGAGTACTTCCAGCATCAGTTAGCTGTCTAGCATACAATATTCATCATCCTTAACTATTCATTATCCCAACTTTCGTGAAACTTCATTATAGGAGCAATACCACTCCTATTTCAGTTGATCTGTGTTTAGCATCTAACTTTACTACTTTAATTACTGGAGTCAATAACATTGTTCAACTATCCTCTCAAGTCTCATGTTTCCAGAACTTTCAATTTGGACTTAATGCCTGAGTGATAAATAGTGCATGATGTTGGTTGTCTATTTTATTTTCTATGAAGCTCAGTACTTTTGCAATAACTATAAAGTATAAACAGTTGTTACATTATGCGATGCTTTTCTTGTTTCACTCCTATATTCAAAGTAAATTCTTTTATTTCTCTAATTGCAGGCCTCCAATTCTTGTTAGTGATATTCTCTGGCAACATGATGAGTATCCCTCTCCTACCGAGTCACATCAAATCTTAAGGAGGAAAGACACTTTACCTGGTAAGCTCTTTGCATTTCAATGATGCAGACTGAATCATAGGTATTATTAGTAAATATGGATATGATCATATGAGACATGTATAGGATAGCTATATCCTCTAAAGATTGTTAATTTGATTGAAAACCATATTCTTTAGACACGGTATCTCTTCATAACTCTCCTTTTTAAGTGAAACTGGGTTTTGAAGGTACTACTTATGCATCTTTTATCTGTGAAGATGAGGGAGTGGTAACTGTTCAGAAAACATGTAGCAGGATAGATTTTATGGCTAGGTTACGTCACATTCGATAGTTATGGAAATAATACTGTATTATATTATTTGATATATTTACTAGTTTTCTTATAATGTGAATTCCAGCAATCCCTTTTCCTAGCCCTAGGTATTTTAGGAAGTATTTCTTTCTTGATTACCAGGTCAGTTAATGAGCGACCTATATAAAGAGGCATAGTCTATAGGATTTATTATCCATACGAGTTATGTTTTTTAGTTATTCTCTAGTTTCTGTCAATCAACCAAGCTGTTGCTTGTTATCTGGGATTCATTAATATAAGTTATATGCTTCCACTACATAAAGTAGTAATCTGATCCTTGATTTAGAGCCTCTATGATCCGTTTTTAGGTATAGGCCCATCAAAATATCCTATATCCAGGTTTGACATTCAAGAGAATTACTTGGAGTAATTCTGGAAACAGATTTCTATTCCTAGGGTGCTGTTTATGGAAGATTACAAACATAGGGTAGTTTCCTTTCTTAGAATGACTAGTATTTTGATGTAGTCCTAATCTATAAATAGGGGTACAAGTAAGTGCCTGTAGAGAGAGGAAAAATCCAGAAGAATACTAGAAAGAGAAGGGAAAATAGCAGAAGAAAGATACAACGCCTAGGGTAGAGAATACCCAATCACTCTACAAATATGGCTAAAAGAAAGTTCGTAGAGTTGAAGAAGCTAGAGATAGATATCATGACAGAGATACAAGAGATGAAAAAGGAGCTTAAGTCAGAGTTAAGCAAAGAGATAAAGAAGGGATTTGAGGAGCTGAAAGAATGGTTAACCCTCACATATTCTGGACATGTTCCTATCTTAGATGATGAAAAATCTACGTTTCAATAAGATCTTTGATGTTTCTCCTACCATCAATTTAATTATGCTATATTGAGGCTTCCATAGCATCATATATATATATATATATTTTTTTGATTTTCCCTTCTACACATTGCTATATAACGCGCGTGAGCAAAGTCATTCCTCTGTTTCTCATATTGTTTCCTCTTAATACCATGCCATTTAAGTAACTCAATTGTTCTAGTCTACTTGTCTAATCTGCTCCTCTCTGAAAGTTTCACTGAAGTATACTTTTGTTATGTTTGTGTTTGCCTCTCAGCCTCCAAAACCAGCACTTTGTCTACTAAATCCTCCCTTGAAGAGAGGGAAGCAGCTTATTTGGCAGCCCGCCAACGGATCTTTACAGAGGATGATAGTGAGATTAAAGAGTCAGTCACACCAAAGCCACGAAACAACCCTGAGGTTGCACGTCGGTTGATAGTTACTTCCCTTGGTCTAAGGGTTTCTTCCAATTCATCTGGTGGGGTCACTTCTGCAACGCATAACGGACCTGATCAAAAAAATCAGAAATTGAGTGGTAGAGAGAATTGCGTAGGTCATCAAAATCTGAACTTGAGAAATCCACGAGAAACAGCTGCAGTTTCCATCCAAGAACTTAGCTCACAAGACATTAAAATTGTTGATCAATCCCAGGTGACACATGCTGCCATTAGTGAGAGGAAAAGTGAAAGGAAAATTCAGAAGAAACCAGCAGGCAGTGATAAGTCTGTTAATGGTGTTCCACCGCCGAATGGAAGAATGCGTCAAGCTCCTTCTGAGGACAATTTGAAACAAGAACATCTAGGAGCTGCGAAAAGGTTGTTTGCTAATGCATTGCGCTTAAATGGAAAAACCGATATAGCAATACCAATTGATAAAGGCTCGGAAGGGAATCTCAAATCCCTTTCAAGTAATCTCTTGCGACCCTCTTGAGAAGCAGCATAGATATTTCAGAGTAAAAGTTCTTTATTGTCTTTATATATAGTGAAGGACCCGAAAGATGACACATGGAATCACCAAGCAAGACTCCACGACATGCTACATGGGCCATCTTCATCAGCTCTGCCAAGGCCTAACAGTGTTTCCCTCAGTGTTTGTTCTCCATGTGTGGAACTAACAATCAAGCTGAATTCTCTACAGCAGTTGAGAACCCAAAACCAGCATCACCAAAGCATGGCACTGAACCTTCATCACCATCAGCTCAACTTTAATCCCATGTGCCACTCAAACTTTCATGACAGATAACTTGCAAATATGCAATAGCTCCTTACTGATGGTAGTTCTTACAAGACCAGCAGACTTATAACCTTTTTTTGTTTTCTTGCGGATCTGTTTTCCGTGTATCTTGTTATAATTCTGCGCTACTGTGCTTTCTTTTTCTGTTAAAGACTGGTGTTTATTTTCCTATTGTAATTCTTATGTGTTAGTATCATCTTTATGTATAAAAATCTTCTATTTATTATAACATAAGTTTGAGCACATCTTCTTCTGCATTTATCATGGGCAAATTAACAATGTGGGACTATTATTCTTCACACGCCCCCTCACGTGTAGGGCATTCTTTGTGGGTCTCTATCACGTGGATCATTGTATGTACGGATAGCCGTTGGACGCTCGTACGGGTCTGACTTTAATACCGTGTTAAAGTCTACGGACATCCAACTCAAAATCAATTGACAATGACTCAATGAGTGAAGTGACCCTTCAGTATTATATTTTAAATTTATTATGGGGAAATTAACAATGTGGACTCAATCTAACCAACTTTGGAGCAGGAGGTTCCAGTATGAGATACCCCTTTAGTATCAATTTTCTTCTTTTCCATGATATACAATGGTGTCTTTTGAAAATTGAGTGTGATGGCAGTAGTGTTTTTTGTAGTATGCGTATGATGCGTGCAAGTTAATGTATTGTAGGCTTTATATGATTCACATAATTAGGTGATAAACTCTCTCTAGATACTCCTCACTGATATAAGTATTAGTCGTTTATGATGATTTAGATAATATGCTCTTTAGCTTGATGCTCAGTGTTTTCCTAATCTGTTGTGATCAAGCGCCTTACATTTATCTCCCTTGTGGCAGTATTTGGCTATCCCATTGCAAAGTCATCTACTATACACTTTTTAGCTGGATGTACGGGTTTGTTGGTTCATGCGCTCACCTTGCAGTGGTCAACTCGTCATGGACGCAAGCTCATATAGTGAAACTTTGGGGGATTCCGAGACGTACGTAGAGAATTTATCCACCTTGTGATACTAAAGGCCTTCAGGTGTGTTAATGGTCTGGATTACATAGCTTCATCTGCATCGATTTTGATTGACTTCCATTTTGTCTCATGCAATTCGTTTCAAAAAATTTATGTTGCTGAATTTGTGCAAATATTAGCGAGACTTATGAGATATTATTCATACAGGAGCTCCCACTGGAAAAACCTATTAATACACCAACAATCATATCTGTTGCGCAATTTCGTCCAGAGAAGGTGGGCATATCAATACAAGCAAGATATAAATTTACAAAGAGGTAGTTTAGTCGTGGATCTCTGTGTTGGTAACAAGTATAGTTTAGACTTTGTTGAGTATTTCCTTATACATGGCAGGACCATACCCTTCAACTTGAGGCATTTTCGGTTGCCATAGAAAAGCTAGATCCAAATTCTCCTAGACCCAAACTTCAATTTGTGGGTAGCTGTAGAAATCCGGAGGACGAACAAAGGTTACAGAAGTTGAAAGAAAAAGCTATTGAACTGAACGTGGAAATGGATGTCGAATTCTATAAGAATTTGCTGTACAGGTATAATTTCAATTACCACATCCCTATTACTTCTCCTCAATCTTGAGGTTAATTTTCTAAATGCATACATGGCTCAGCATTCTGGTTGGTTGTGAGAGTGATGATTTCTTCCCTGTGATCATACGAGCTGGTGTTTAAAACAGATTCTCTCATTCGTATCTTTCTTTATGATCTCCATGTGTCGCCCAGTCATTTTTGTTTTGTGTGCTTTACATCTGGTACAATTCCACAATGAGCAGGGATTTAGTGAGACTTCTGGGAGGTGCCATTGCAGGGATCCACTCTATGGTAGATGAGCACTTTGGTATAAGTATCATAGAGTACATGGCTGCTGGAGCAGTCCCTATTGGTGGGTCTTTTTCTTGAATCTGTGATTCACATATCTTTTATGTTTCCTCATGAACATATCTTGTGATTGTTTCACTCACATTTTTCCTACTATATATTTACAGCTCATAATTCTGCGGGACCAAAGATGGACACCGTTTTAGAAGAACAAGGGCAACAAACAGGATTTCTTGATCAGAATGTGGAAGAATATGCAGATGCGATTCTTCAGCTACTAAAAATGTCAGATGCTGAAAGGCTTGAGATGGCTGACGCGGCCAGAAGACGTTCTAGGAGATTTTCAGAGGAAAGATTTTATGAGGACTTCAAGGCTGCAAGTTCACCAATTCTATCTCACTCTTCCCTCTCTAAATATGAACACAGAGTACCACAGGTTATTCATAGTTACAGCGAATATGAGAAATGGCTATATAGGAACACAATTCTTCAGAAGTTATGTTCAGTATTTTATAGCAGACAAGATAACTTCAATCCAGACGTTTTCTTCTATTAGATAGTTATTAGTTATCTGCTTATTTGCTGTATATCAATCTTTTTGTTTTTTTGTACATAATGAGAGATCAATACATTTAGATGTACACCTGTTTTGGATGCTAAGAGTTTGTAGATATGTTTGTTGCTCATCATCAAAAGGATGTGGAGAGACTCCAAATTTGCTGCTTATCAGCGTAGAAATATGTGCTTCACGGTGGCAACCAACAAGCACATAATTTCATGGTGTTGGGCAAGCGTATACTGCCTGCAACTCCTCAAAACCAGTAGTGGTGAAGCTCCGGTTTTTCGACGGCCCTAGTTAGCTATTCGGTAATTCGAGAATTATTTTACTGGTAAAAATTGCAGATTCAGGGTCAGGGATAACTCGAAACGGCATGGATGATTCATTTTATGAAATCGGTACAAAGACACTGCCCCTGAGCAGTTGAACGAAACTAGGGTGCCTACTCTTAAACGAAGGTGTCAAAATCTTAGGGCAACAAGGGTACTTTGGGTAAGTAGCAAAAAAAATGAAACAAGCTATAAAAATTGAAATATAAAACCATAAAGGTCATTGAGTTATCCCTGCGGCCTCTTCTTCTCTAGTTCACAGAAACCCTAGAAAACCTCCATTAGCGAGTAAGAGAAGGTACAGAGAGCAGCCATGGGTCGTGTAAGAACAAAAACGGTGAAGAAATCCTCTCGTCAAGTAATCGAGAGGTACTATTCACGAATGACATTAGATTTCCACACAAACAAGAAGATTTTGGAAGAAGTAGCAATCATTCCATCAAAACGTCTTCGTAACAAGATTGCTGGATTCTCTACTCATCTTATGAAGAGGATTCAAAAAGGACCAGTTCGTGGTATTTCATTGAAGCTTCAAGAAGAAGAAAGAGAGCGTAGAATGGATTTCGTACCTGAAGAATCAGCTATCAGAACTGATGTGATTGAAGTCGATAAGGATACTATTGATATGCTTGCTGCTTTAGGTATGGCTGATCTTCCTGGTGTTGTTAAGGTAGATCCAGTTGCACAAGATGCTCCTAAGTTTGGTGGTGGCTATGCTGGTCGTGGAGGAGCTGGTGGCGCAACAAAGAGATACTAGAGAAGATTTTGACTTACGGTGGGTTTGTAGTCATTTTTCTCCCTCTCAGTATTTTTCTTTTAAGTTTTTGTTATAAGATTTGGATTTAGTGATATATAAATGAAGCTTTGAGGATTTAAGGATTATGAATGTAGTTGGTTAATTTGGGATCTTTGTAGTTGACCTCCTGGATCTTATTATTAGATGGATTTATTGTTATTACGAAATTTTGGGGCTACTGTTTTATGTGTGATTTTGTTAGTTAAACTATGTGGTTGATTTTGATGTGGATTTCATATGGTTTTGATGATAAATTGATAAGGATTAATCCTCTCAGTTAGATTAGCATTATTTGGGTAGAAGCTTTTAATTTGTTCTTCAAAATTTTAGACTGTTGGGGGTTTTGGTGACACAAAATGTATGGTTCTCTCAATGTGCTTAAACATTCTTGCACACCAGATAGATGTTTCATTTTTTGGGAAGTATCTATCGTTGCTTGGAATTTATATCTACAGTGTTCTGAGGGACTGACATTTTGTTGGTAGATTAGACTCATGAAAATAGCGCCTTCAAGTTTTTAGTTCAACCTTTCCTGCCCAGGTATGTTGTAGTGTGTATGATTGGTTAGTTTTCTGCTCTTGCTGGTTTTCCAATAGATTTGTGGTGTTTGTAAATTATTGATCTAGCAAATGTTGGGGTTTCGTTATTTGGCTAGAAGCTTATTGTATGTTCTTCAGTTTTTCTATACTGTTAGGGATTTGGTCTGTGTTTTCATGATGCAAATTTATTATTGTTTACGTGCTTATGTGCTTAAACATCCTTGCACAGCACCAAAAAAAATGTTTATTGTTGATTGAAGTTGTATCTACAGCTTTTTTGATTGAGTTTTATTTTGCACATGTTTGACAGTTTTTGATAGATGAGTTTCTCGAGAGTAGTCACTTCAAGTTCGTAGTTCAACTTTTCCTGTTCAGATATGTTAAAGTGTGTATGGTTAGTTTTCAACTTTTGCTGTTTTTTCAATATGTTGGCGCTGTTTGTGATTTGTTGATCTAGGACATCATGGAAACTATAATGTCTGAGAAAAGACTTGACAGGCCTGTATGTTTCTATATTCTAACTTGATATTACCAATGGTCTTTTGATGCATCAAGCCTTCAATATAAACTATGATAGTACTTCCATGGACTTTCTACTTGTTCAGTTTTAATGTATTCCTACTCCAAATGCCAACAAGAGTAACTTCATCTTTTTTTAGCATTGTCCCTGTAGGATTTTAGTTAACATGATCTGGATTTTTGCTTGTGAAGAACTTCTGTGAGGTTCTTTCTCAAACTTTGCTATGAACTGGTTTAGGCTTCAGGGTAGCTTTTGGCTGAATCTACTTTCAAGTGGGAAGTAGAATGCAATCTCATTTTCAGTTTTCTTTAAATTTTATTTTAATCCTTCTCCATGTGGTTACTGAAAACTTTAATAGTACTTCGGTGCTAAGGTTTTTGCTAGATGAGATTCATGAGAATACTGTCTTCTAGTTTTTAGTTCTACTTGTTTCCTGTTCAGTTATGTTTTATTGTGTATAGTTGGTTAATCTTCAGCTCTTGCTGGTTTTCCATTAGAGTTGTGCTTGTGATGTATTGATCTAGGACATCCTGAAAATTTATTCAGGCAGTGCGAGAATGACTAGACATGTCTGTATGTTCCTATATTGAAAATTGAGATTAGCAAGAGTCTTTTGATGCACCAAGAGTCTTTGGATGCTCTCAAATACTACTACTATACTGCTCCCTGAGATATTCTCCTCGTTCGATTGTCTTGTATTCTTACTTGAAATTTTAACCAGGGTAGCTCCGTCTTATCTTCTTGGTGTTGTCTTGTTAGGATTTTAGTTAACATGTTCTGTGAATTCAGTCGGGGCATTTTGCTAATCGAGAACTTTTACTGTTTAGAACTGTGTATAGGTACCCAACATAAGGGGCAGAGATAAAAAATGGTTGATTTAGGCTTTATTTTGTTGCTTATGACTAGCAGGCTAGTAGCTATTTGTTGAATTTACTTGAGTGGGATGTAGTCATCCTTGCTAGGGTTTTTGGTGGATGGAACTTTAATTTCAGGTTATGCTTATATGTAATTGATGTTGTTTGTCGTTACTCATGTTCATTGTTTTCAACTTTTCGGTTACTGTTTTCTCTTTTTTTTTGTGCAGTCTCATTTTCAGTTTTCTTAGTCTTTATCCTTCTCCATGTAGTTGTACTTGTGATATTTTTTTTTTGTACTCCTGTCTAATCTCAGAGGGTCAAACTCGTTTCATCTTTGATTTTGTTTGTACTTTGTAGTTCCGCTGATCTCTTCTTTTAGGTTTTTTTTTCTAGTGTTATTTTCTTCAGTTTTCTGAAGGGGTATTTTCCAATCCCTTCATGTAATTGTTGATAATTTCAGGAGTGCCTCTGCTAGTCTTGCACATCTATTAGCCTCCTTGTATCCCTGTTTTGCAACTTGGATATTGACCTTTTGGGCGATTCCAAGCAACAGATCTTTTGATGGGGTTCATATTTTCCCAGCGTCTTTCAGGGTTTAAGCCTTACGATTGTGTTAATGTGGTGGTGTATAGACTCTAGATGCATAATGATTGAGATTAAACGTTACCGAAGCCTATAACTGATCAGCGGTTATTAGTTTTAATGCTGTCTTTTAAGGTTCATTTTATGGTTTAGCAAAATCCACTTAAAGCAGAAGGAAAAAGCCACATTTTCTTTTGGCTAATCTTTCTGTTATAGTTTTTTTTAGCTTTTTGAACCTTGAAAAAACAGAACCTGGAATATGATTAATGCAATAACACTATCCTGTGGTTCAAGTTGGAAATGAACTCTTATACTATCCGAGTGTTCTTTCACAATCTATACCCTGCAAAATACTGCTCAATGAGGCCCGAAAAAGATTTATGTGAAGTGGCAGTTAATCTGAAAATGGAAGCAGAACTGCAGAATGAGCCTCCTCAGATTTATGATTAAAAGAGGCAATTAGACATTCGAAGGATACGTCTGATCAACTTTCAATCTCAACCCACAACCTTCGGTTAAAAGACATATTTTAATTTTAGCTTCCTCCTGTCAGTACCGGACTCCTCAAAATACAGCTCTATCTCTAAGAAACCACAACTCCACCATTGTACAAAAAGAAGCAGCAATCCGAATTGCTTAACAACTAGACTCTTATTCTTAGCCACAGAGAAGTTGTCAGAAAAACCACCAAGATTTGAAAGTGAAACACATTACAAGCCGTCTCCAAATATCCTTACCAAAATTTCAGACTCCAGTTTGACATCAGTACCACAAAAATCTCTGAAGACTTTCCATATATTACCCTTTACTGTTGGATGAGCTTTCCAGATATTAGTAGCCCATTGTATCTTAGGGAATTTACATCTAAGCTTTTCCGCAGCACCAGCTACAGAGAAATTCCGCTTAAGAGTCAGAAGCCCAGACTAACTGATCACTTCATCCCAAGCTGTTGTCGAGCGTAAGAGCAGAACAATCCACTTCCTCAAGTAAGGCCTTATTCATTAACCAAGCATTGTGCTATAATGTTATCCGAGTTTCATCTCCAACGAACCATCTTAAGTCTTCTTTAAGATCACTCCAAACCGGCTTTTTAGCCCAGGCCAAACTCACGGCTTAAGCAAAATTGTTAACCTCTTTGTAGAATAACACTTTCAAATGCGTTCTCTAAACACCCACATTTAAAATACATTTTCAAGTTTATAACCATCATCAGAGACCCAAAGACCCAGTTGTAATCAAAGAAACAAAAAGCTTTGTTAAATTTTTTTATCGCGCATTCTCTACATTCGAAAAATTTACATGACTTAATCTTTATCAAACCCAGACTTGAGATAGGAACGTAGACTCATCCCAACGAAGTTTGCACTCACACAGACACAAAAAATCATTTAGCACTCAGTTTGAGTTTGCTAAGTGTATCAAATCTTCAACCAATCAAAACCCCAAATATTTTGAGTTAAAACCAATCGAACAAAAATAATTAGAATTAAAGCTTTAAAATACCTAAAACATCCACCAAAAACCATTTAAAACCCCTAAGTACATGCTTCTACACAGTAGTAAAACCCCCAAATTTATAATTTTATACATAAGTTCTAAATCATATGTTCAAACTTCAAACTACAAACTTAAACACCACATCTGAAAGAGAGAAAAAAAAATCGAACCCATTCTGAGTCTGACGAACCATATAACTTTGGTGTCCACCGAGGGGTGTCCAACATCTTAAAGGCCGAGTGCCTTAGACATATTCATATCGGGGTTGCTTCCTCACGTGACAGAAGTGTTGTAAATAAACCGTCGTCCACAAATTCCCTATAAAAACATGAGTGTAGACTGTGTAGTAGCATCAATCACTCTGCTTCTTCAGAAAAATTCAATCAAGAACCTTCAATCAAAACCCAGTACATAGTGAAAGTTAGTTTCAAAGATCTACTTTGAAATTAACCAAAATCCTTGAAGAAAATCGTCCAAAATTAAACCAGAGAAGCAGCTTCGTAGATATATTAATTCAAGAAACATTGATAATGGAAGAAAGTAAAGGTGACAATATTGCTGCTGAAAGTGAAAATCAAGAAGTGGGAATTACAATACCATCTGTATCCTTGTCTCAAACCCATGATCAAGAACCTACAAATAAGAAAGATGATGGTAGCAGTAGCAATAGAAAACAAGAATCTTTTATCACTAATGAAGCAGGGAGTAGTTCTCGTCAACATGATGATCGTGATACAAACCCAGAGAAGAAACAAGAGTCTGCTTATGTCATGAAGATGAGAGCTCATCTTGAACCAAAATTACAACTGTTAAAGGATTGCACAGATGAAGTGAAAGATTTGAAAAAAGATATAGAAGCTCTGCAACAATGTTGTGAAATGGGTGATCAAAATACTCTGATGCGACTACATGATTCTTCTTCTTTTCTTGAGGTGAGTTCCGATCTTGATGCAGATTTAAAATCTTTAAAAGATAGTATTAATAAAAAGAAAGCACTGGAAGATGATTATAAGGGTTTAGTAACAGGTGAAAATTCTCTTGAACCTTCTGTAAAATCTTGGGTAGAAAGTATACCTAAATTAATAAAATCGCAAACTAAGGAAATTCAAGCATTCAAGGAACGAGTAAGAACGGGTTGCATTCTTATTAATGGGGGTGGGTACTATGACAACAATTCTAGAAATTCCAAGGATGGTATAATTGATCTTGATGATACTCTTTTCACTCAAAAGCTTGAGTGTGTGGGAAGCGACGATATTCCTGATAATTTAGGGTATTATGTTGCAATGGAAAATCATCTCAATAGAATATCTGGAGCTAATATTGAAATAACTGATGAGGATACAATGGAGGAAGGAGAGGAACAAGCGATTCAAGCACCACAGCCGGGATTGGTACCACAGCCGGGATTGGGAGTGCCTGAACGTATGTATAGTACCATTTGTGAACTTGCCGGAACAAATGCCCCTAAAATAGTATGGTTAAGTGAAAAGACTGTAACCAATAGCGACGAAGAGCCAAACCGATCGTATTACAAGATTCCCAAATCTAAAGACTTGATCAATTTTATGGACGGACAGGAAGAATATAAGGTATTCGATGTTACAGTAGTTGAACCAAATGGTGAGACATCCATAATGAAGTTCAACAAATGGAAGAGTAGCGAATCGTTTGTGTTACGAGGAACTTGGAACACGTTTGTTAAAAAATTCAACGTTGTAGCAGAAACAACTAAGGTGCAGCTATGGTGTTTCAGAAAACCAGACGATTCTATTTGCTTTGCCATTAATGTAATAACCAAAGGTGAAGGTTCAGGTTCTACTACTGCTTAAGGTCCGATTGATGCTGCTGAAAGTGCTATGGCTTCTGAAGGTCCCTCAAGATAAGATTTCGTATTTCGAATCAAAGTTAATGATGATGAAGCCAGTTTTTGTTTCAGTTTTATGATTTTTTTTTGTTCTTCTTTCATGAGTATACCTGTGTTACTCAGTACCTATAGCTAGTTATTTCATTGTGGAATATCTTAGTTAGTGTGACTTTTCTTTTCTTTTGAATTAACACCAGTTTTGATGGCACTTTTCTTGGTTCCATTTATACAATTACTAAATTTGATAAACTCCAGATATTAGGCTTGTCGATAAACAATCTCTACAGTCCGATTCCACGGAAGTTAGGGAACCTGAAGATGCTAATAAGCTGACCTAATGACACATTTTTTTTAAATTATTTTCTAAACAAATTTATTGAAACAACAGCAAAAGGAAAGGAAAGAAAGAGTTGTCAGACATACCTGACAACACAACAGCTAAAGCAGAAAACAAAATTGAAATAAGAATTGTAGGGAAATTCTAGGCGAGTTACAAAATCAGGTACAAAATTGACTGACCGACGATCCGCTGAAAAATTAGTCTCTCTATAAGCATGTCTAAAATTTGGGACGAGCAAAACTATCACAATGCTAAGAAACAACATGTATAACAGACTGCACAATTACTTTGGTTTCCTGATTCTCAAAAGCCCCATTCAAGACATCTAACAATCGCCAAAAATTCTGCTATAAATTCTGAAGCTACACCTGCACTTCCAGACTCTGCCACAACAAAATCACCCTCACCATTTCTGCCAATTAAACCATATCCAGCTTGCCCTGGGGTTCCTCTCCAACACAGACTTATCATCTGGTATTGTCGTCTCCTGCGAGCATTGATGATCCTGCTGTTTGTCATAAAAGCCTTCCAACAAGCACTTCTTAAAGATACATGCCTAACTGTTATAGAAATTTTGCTGAGCCCCATGTTGCACGTTTGTCGTCAGATCGAGTGGAGGACCTCTGGACCAGTCACAACTGAGTCGCAAACATTTTTGGCGGAACGTTCTACTCGCTGTTGCTCTGCAACTTGGCTCCGTTCTACTCCTTCTGCCTGAATTACTGCTGGAATAATAATGTTCTTATCTGTATCAAATATCAATATTCTCTTTCCTTATAGCAAGGTGACACCCAGCATTGTTGGCTGCACCGGTGAAACATGAACGTTGAATCAACCTGATATGCAGGTATGTTCGTTGAAACCCAAACTTGAATTGCACAAATAGACAAACTAAAACATTGCAAATTCGTTGGAACATAAAACTGATCTCAGGACAGAGTCATACAAAGTTCTCAGCAACAGCAAACTCAAAGTTATTGCGAAGGATTTTAAACTCGAGGACAAAAAATAGAAAACGACAATCGAATAAAGACTGACATTGAATTAATTTCGCAGTGTGTTAGCTCCGCACACTTCTAATAAGTTCTGCACATTGCAAAGTTGACTTAAACCAACTCGAAAGCCAACTACGGTAACAAAAACACCACTCCAGGTTTTTTGCGCATGAAAAGCTCAAGACCAAAGCTGCTGCAACTATTTTTTTCTCCATCTATGCCAAATTCGTAAAGCTTGTTACACCCATCCCAAATAGCTTGCAACCCTCTATCACATAACTGTTGGCACCCCATCACGGCAAGCACTTCCAATTCTTTGCAATTCAGACCAATAGCTTTCCATCCGTCTAGCTCTACCTCCTCACAACTTGATAGGGCCAGTTCCTTTAATAAAGGGCAACCTTTGGAAATCGTCATAACTGCTTCAGTATTAACGCACCCTTTTTCATTCTCGTCCGGTTCATAATGTATTGAGTGCAGTAGATATAGCTGTTCAAGTCCACCACCACTGACAATAGCACGGAACCCCTCTGATTTAAGTTCGCACCCGCGTGCTTCAAGACAGGTTAAGGTCTGTGCACGCCCTAGAAAGCCCATACATGTTATATTGCTGCAGTAATTAATAGCAAGTGAAGACAGTTTTCGACAGTTTTGTAGGAGAAAACTTATTCCTGAATCAGTAATTGCGCAACACTTGGAGAGGTTAACTTCCTTTAAGGATGAACAACATTTTGCCAGGGCCTTTAAACCGTTATCAGTAATATTAGAATTATACAAACTTAAATATGTCAAACGAGGAAACCAAGAAAATATTAAAGACAATTGCATATCTGAATAGTCATTGCAACAATAAGAGCGATTATTCAAGTACAGCCTTTGAACATTGGAGCTAAAGGATTGTGACTTTAATGTATCAACATCCGTTATCTTAGTAGGCAACTTTCCTAGACACAATTTTTTGAGGTGTTGGAATCGAATCAACAGCCTACAAGTAATTATGGCAAGGTTTTTACGACTAATTTTTGGATATTCATCTGGATAATAACTATTATGGCACCACAAGGATTCATGATTCTTGTTCTGAATATGAAGCCATTGATGACAAGTTAATCCAAAGGAATTACGATCATGTTTAGTTTGAAGGCACTTAAAATATTAAATCCAGACAGTCAACGGGGAGGTTTGTAATACAAGATAAGTTTGTACTGATTTTGCAAGGACGATCATCATGATCATTGTTTGCCCCTTCTTCTTGTAACGTTTTTGAAGAAAGGATATTACCCGACCTTTGCTTGTACTTGTCATTGGGTGATAAACTCATCATTAAGCAACGCTTGCTTGCGACAGCATCAACTGAACAAAGCCAACTAAAATCAATTCAAAATACCTTTTATAATTAAGCTTATATAAATCAAAATCAAAAAATAAATAATAATAATAATAATACCTGGTTGATTTTGCCGCAAGAGGGATGAATAGAATTTGAAGAACCCTAGCCTAGGGTTCTTAATAAACAGTTTGAGTGGAGAAACTTACGGTGGATAAACACTATAAAAACTGCTATGATCACAGATCCAGTGGCTTGGCATACACATTGATGAGGTGGGTGTTAATGCTGCTGCTTGCATGATACATGATGTCAAGGGTGTTGCAAGCTATAGACCGGTTATTCCAATGCCACGTAAAAGCGCCTAAATATGTAAAGAGTCAAGAGTCAAACATGGCACAGTGGTTCGGCACTTGGACAAAATACCTTTGATTCATGTTGATGAGCTATAACGTTTTTGGGAGAAACGAGTTTTTGTGAATATTTTTTGGGATAGGTTGAATCGTACCTTAATAATGTTGACCCAAAACGAGTTAGATTTGTACGATTCGGAGTTTACCGCCGACTGTCAGTCCGTCACTTAGACGGTAATTAAGGATTTGATCCGGGAGACACCCAGGTCAGTTACTCCTTCAAAGAGATAAACAAATAATGGGATGGAAAATAAATAGGTAGCACAATACGTTATTTTTTAAATTATATAAATAAAATAATAAATATACGCATACTAAATTATATAATAATATTTTACAATTACGAATAAGATTTACTTTTCTAAAAGTGTAACACAATTGGTATATAAGAATATCCACATCAGCTAATTATTATAATCGTATTTATGAAAAAAACTATGCATCGATTCCTATTGTTTTTTGTGATTGAAGAACACCAGTTCAAAATCGGCATAATAAGTCATCGTATCCACTGACTTTAGTTTCATTTTTTTTAAGGAAAAATCAAGTTTTCACAAGTTTTTTAATGTTTTGAAGTTTCTTTAACATTAATTAATTTTACTACTAACATGATTAATTAACATTAATTAATCCAGAACATATTAGCCATTAAAAAATATGTGGATAAAAGATTTTTTAAATTACTTTATAATGATCCTGTTTTAATTTATTGTTTAGGGCTACAATAATTGGAGTAAGCTTTAAATTAGTCAGGTAACAAAAATAAATCAAAATTTTAGGTCACAATGACAGATTCAAGGTCATGATGTAGGTATTGGATCATTACACAAATTTAGGACACATAACAATTGTAGTAATAAACTAATAATGCTAAATTTCAAATCAAGTTGTAGATTTATTTGAAATAAAATTCAAAGATTTTAGGTCATCAAAATTAATTTAAACTACAACAATATATCCCATACCGAATTTTATTAGCACAAAATGAATTTTTGATCACGTGATAGATTTCCAATCACAATGGTTGATTTTAGGTTACAATGCAGATTTTAAGACGGAAATGACGAAATACGTTTTATATTACAATGACAGATTTTGGTATATATTAGCATAACCTGAGTAACAAGTTAACTTTTATACCACAATGTAAATTTTGAATCACTTACGCAAACGGTAAATTGTAGAATAACCGATTGATTTGTGTACCATGACGTAAATTTTGGATCATCAACTAACTTTTGTATCATGATGTAAATTTTCACACCAAGGGATAAAATTTAGATCACCATGGTAGATATAGGGTCATAATGCCGATGTCATTGTGGTCTTAGGGCAGATTTTAGGTTTGAATGACAAACTTGGTTTAAAATACAAATTTTGGATCATGGGATAATTTATAAATTGATTTTGGGTCATTGTGGTACGATCAAAATATCGCCGGTTTAACCGGTATCGGGTCTCACCCGATATGAAACAACATATATCGGTGGATCGGTTTTTGCCTGAAAATATCGATCGATATTGACCGATAAGGTTTAACCGAAATGGTGGAAATGGACATGTACAGCCGAAAGAAAAATAATCCTTAAAACAACCAAATAAAGCTTGAAAATCTCTCATAATTTTCCTTTCTCTCCAACCTAAATTAATATTGAATTATCTAAGTGATTCAATTACGGATTTGCAGTCACCCACAAATATGATATCAGTAGTTATCTTCAGCTTCATTGCCCAACTAATAGCATCTTTCAGAGTAATACTTTCATCTTTTTCAGGGCCTTGTTTTAAGCCATATGAAGCTCTGGATTGTAGGTATCCTCCACTTCTATCCACGAGGGTGGTTGTTGTTGATCCATAATTTCCTATAAAATGATCATAAGAAGCATCAATAAGTGTAATCCTTTTTTTTTTCTCAATAAACTCTGCAAACCATTGAAGTTATCATTTTCAGATAATGGACAAGAAAGGTTATCTCTACTGGTAAGATATGATAGTTTAAAATGTATGTCTCTAACTAGTTTTGATGGATTAGGTTGTTATTATAAAAAATCATATTGCACCTATGTTTCCAAATAGTCCAAACAAAAAAAAACATCCTTTTCTGTCTTACTTGCATCATGATCATAAAACAAAGAATTTATCCAATCTTGAATGGAATTAAAATTGGAACCTGTGATTAAAGGAGTTAAACTCATAGCAAACCAGACATCACTAGAAAAGGGACACTTAATAAAAAGATGAAGAACATCTTCAACATGGTTATTATTGCATAAACAACAAACATGTGAAGCTTTATGTGTAAACATTGCCATCCTATTTAAAGGAAGAACATTAGGATACAACTTCCAAAGGAATAGTTGCACCATAGGTTGGCAGTTTAGATTCCAATTTTTTTTCCAGATTGGATTAGAATCTCCTAGATCCTCAGTTAATGAACTTTACAGACAGATTTAACACTAGGTATTCCATCTTTTGTATGTGTCCACTTCATCTCATCTATATCAGCATCTGGAATGGGTAAAGTAAGAATTTTATTAGAAATCACAGGATCAAAATAGTAATTATGTATATCTTTATTCCATTCACCATTTGCAGTAATCAAATCAGAAGTTTTAGTCGGTGTTTCCTCTTCAATGAAAGTAGGATATATAGAAACGGAGGGAGTAATTCATTTGGCAATGCTTATATGAAAAAATAAATTTTTTATATTATAAGAAATTATGTCCTTAACACTTGAAACACATTTAACTTAGTATTAATGAATGCATATGATAAACATATCAGGATAATATAAACACGTTAATATGAACAAGCTTTTCATGATTTTTGAACTTTTGTTTTGGTAATACTTATATGTTAATAGAACATACTACTACAAATAATATAAAAATATATTCTAAAACCCAAAAATCAAATTTCAATTAATCGAACCAAAATTCTTAAAAAGTAAAGCTTGAAAACCCCTAAAACATGTCACTTACATCTATCAAAAACCATTTAAAACCCCTAATTATAAGCTTTTACAATAAGACCCCCAAATTCGATAAAGCCCTAAAATCAATTTTACACATAAACACTACATTGTATGTTTCAAATTAACAAAATTAAACTCAACATCTGCATTAAAAAAACCTATAAAAAATGGAAATGTGTTTGACGTACTTAACCTTTCTGATGAACCATAGTTTTGATTTAACCCTTAACTACAAATGTGATGGAGAAGTAAACCACCTTAAATTCTTTCTTATTCAATTTTAACTACACAAAATCAAACTATAATTGCAAACCCTAAATTTCAGATAATCTCTCTTTCTCTCGATCTCGCTTTATACACTACAACTAACTCTCTCACCATGAAATACTCTGGTTGTTTTGTTTTAATTTCTGATATTTCTAATGTGTAAGTTAGATGATGACACATGTTGGATTTATAAAATACGAACTTGGTGGATTTAGTAAAGTTTTAATCTATCTTAGATTAATCCCGCCCTATCAACTTAAGTGAATCTATTAAATAAATTTTTTGTTTCTTGGAAAGAAAACAGAGGAAAATCAAAAGAGAATAGACTAGTTTTTCGGAGAGCAAATCAATATATGAAAAATATATAAACTAAAATGGATAATGACGATCATCATCATCATGATCAAAATCAACAGGCTAATAATAATGAAGAAGAAAAAAATGTTTGTGTGCATGATGGTGAAGGTAACAATGCCAATCTTGGGTTTTTCAATCTTGGAGGCCCTGTGTTAATATAAATGGTGTAAATGATGATGAAAATTATCTTGAAAATCTTAATGATAACCAAGGAGATCCTCATCTTTACAATTTATTTCATGAATTGAAACTTATTAATGATGATGATGGGGAAGGGGATTTAGGTGAACTTATTGCTTCTCCTGAAAAAGAAGCCAAGGAAATGCAGGTGATTTAGGAGAACTTAATGCTGCACCTGAAGAAGACGCCAAACTTGTTGAAAGGATGATGAAGAAGAAAATCTTGTTGAAGGCAATAACGATGGAGGTAACAATAATCTTTACCAACAACTGTTAATCCAGATGGCACTAGAGAAACCTTTAATAATCGTAAATAATGACGTACTGATAAAAGATTGGACGATACGGTTTGATCGCAGTGAAAGTGTGTTGCAATTGAAAGAAGTCATTCAATGTTACACGGGTTTCTTCATTCATAATCAAAATGTGAGAGTGTATTATAACGACTAGATTTTTCCATGTGGTACGCACCGATCCTTTTATTTACCTTTTTTTTTGTTGTAGATAGAATAATTTTTGGGTTTCCCGTGCTTGACAATGAGGACATACTGTTGTTGGACCTTCGATATTATGTTTTATCAATCCATCACTGGCACAACTAAGAAGTTTACCACTGTCGTAAGTATGAGAAACAAATTATATATATGTTTAGTTTTGAATAAATATCATCAAAATAAACTAACTTGTATATGGGAATTCTTCGTTCGAATCAGAATTTTAGCTTCAGCTTGCTTCATGTCATCGTTTTTTTGGTTTAATGACAATACAATAATATAAATTAGTAGCACATATTAAATGACAAAGAACCATCTCTAATTTTCTTATTACATATGTTGAGAAGCTCTTAACATTTATCATGTAATTGTAAATAAAAGGTTTTTCTCTTTTATTTGCATCCTGAGCTACGATTTTTTGTCAGATATGATCACGTATCACTTCGCGATATTTGTTTTTTTTATTGTGTTCTTTTCGATTCACTATCAGATATCATGATAAGCCTTTTACGATCTTTTTCCTTCAATTATTTTTTTTTGGGTAAATTCCACTTTGAGTTACTGGAAGTTTCATCTCTGTCACTGTAAGACAATATATGTTTTCTCTTTGGTGTCCTTGTAACCTGGAAATTTCAACTTTTCTTAGAATTATAATTACGAATAACTAAACATTTATGTCAATTTGATGTTTCAAAGTCAATACCTTATTATGTGTATTAGCTTTTGGAGTTTTTACTTTGAGAATTCTTTTTACTTTACAACATCTTTCTCCCCACGTTAGTTAGCTTGGTAATCTCTAAGTGAAATACACATTCATATCTTTTTATTTTTTTTAGCTATCTGGTCTCTAAATTATTTTTTGTGCAACTGTTTGTGGCGACGGGTACTCTTAGAATTGAAAACCTATCTAGCTATATTTTTGGAAAATAAAGTTTAGTAAAGATTAGTTTATAATGAAATTAATGCCGTGAGCACATTATATATGTTTTTGTGATTAGATTTATTTTCTCTAAATATATTTTGAGAAATAAAACAACTATCCTTAATTTCCTTTGCCTTATGTTTTTTCTTGCATAAAAGTCCACATTCAAAAGCAGGACATTGTATCTTTTCGACCTATAGTTTTATGAATTATGAAATCGATGCAGGCCTAATGGTGAAATCACAGACATATCTAGCTATCAGTTATCGTAATCAGTTGAATTAATGAAAGTGTGTTGCTTTTACAACATAGTAAGGGTCCAAGGAAATCTGACTATGTTGTATGTTTTGCTAGTGTAGCCTACGGTAGTGATATTTTCTCGTCTCATTAACCCTATGCATAATTTTTTATATCCTGCAATAAGTTGTTAATCTCATTCCTTTCAAGCTTGGAAAGAAAATGACAGAGACATGGTTGAGTTCTCCCTGTTGGGAGTTGGTATTATTTATCAGTTTGTTTCAGAATAAAATGTTTCTTTTGTTTTAACAAATAATGTCGGCAGGATTTAACATGTTCCACAATTTAAGTGTCAGAAAGAAAAAGCTACCTAATGATAAAATTTCATAACATGCTAATCTTTATATACTCAAAAAATATTTAAAAATATATAATTAACTATAGACGTTTATTAAAAACGATTAAACATAGATTGTCGATTCGAGGTGTTGTCCACCCAGTGTAGGTGATGTCGATCCGGTACAATTAAGTATGAGGTGTAAAAGAAGTGTAATATTTTTTAAACATAATAGCCAATAGGAGACTGGGTTTCCTTAACCCTATAATATATGCACCAATAAAAATTTGTCAAATGTCCTCACCCAAATTGCCCCATCACAAAAGGCCTCTTTAGACCAATAGAAAGCGAGGATTTGATCACCGTTCGATATGGAGGCTTTATTTATCTAAACCTTTTAGTGTTTAGATATATTATAATTTCTCGATTAGTATGGTGGAAATTTTGAAGGTTTAAGATTACATACAAGATATGGATGTGTTTGTGGGGGGAAATGAATTGAAGTCTATTTCGGGAAAAGCGGGGTGAGCAGGTGACAATTCGCCAATCCTTTAAACATTTGTGTTCTTGAAGCATTTTGTTTAGATTTGAGAGATCAATCTATACAATCCTAGATTAAACCAAACAATGGCCGTTTTAGTCTTGCTTCAGTCGCAAAATGAGAAGGAGAATGGTTGGTCTTAGGGAGGGAAGCGAGAGAAGAATGAGGTCAGAGTATCAGAATCTGTAAGATGTAGTTGGTGTGGATAGCTATGAACAAGTCTTTTGAAAAGAAGGTTGAATTATCAAGGTTAATTAACTTGAATTTCTCTGTTTTAGAGTAAATGTGTTGTCATGTTTCAGACTTGGAACTTGTTCTGTAGTCGTGTTTCAGACTTGGAACTTGTTCTATTGTCGTGTGATGTTATTTGTTCAATTCATTGAATATCTATTTATATCATAGTTATTATAACCACTCAACCTCTTTTCTGGAATAAATTTTCGACGGTTGAGTAGTGGTGAAGTGGAGAGGATGGATAAGGTGTTGACAACTGCTCTCTACTTCGATTAAAGTTGAATAGTCAATTATTCAACCTCCCACTTCTCTATTATCTTTCCAGAACTTCTCTTTAGTAGGCGTACTGCTGCACCACATGCCATAGACCGCCATATCAAAACCCTAATTAATATCCCCATTTGTAACATTTGATGTCTCGTGTAATGTTGTAGTATTAAACAATACTAATGTTAAGTCGATTGAGACCTGCTCAATGGGTCTCTTAACTGAAGACTCGTCTTACTTGACTAGCAGATGAGTCTGTCTTGTTTGATTTGACAAGTGAGTCTAGCAGAATTGAAATAAATGTGTCTTGCTTGACTAGCTGATGAGTCTAACAGACTTGAATAAAATAGATATGTCTTGCTTGACTAGCTTATGAGTATAGCAGACTAGAAATATATACTTATTTGTGTATAAATAGTAGTATATTCCTCTAGGTCAATTTTCATTGATAAGAGTATGCAGCTGAGCACGAAAAATCATATGTGAAGCCTCATACGAAAAATATACATGAGAGAAGCCTAACATAGATTAAGGGTTTGTTAAAACCCTACTTTATTCACGTTGAGAAAAAAAAAGGAGGTGTTTTTCAAACCATAATTTTTTCACGTGAGAATAAGAGAAGGGAAGAGTATCTAGTCTATTATTCACATAAAGAAAGGGAAGGATGACCAATTTCGGTTTTCATGTGAAGAAAGAAAGAGACCAAACTTGGTTTTCACGTGAAGAAGAGGAGGAGACCAAACTTGGTTCTCATCGTGAATAGAGGATAGGAGGAGCGTCAAGCTCTAGTCTTGGAACAGAACTCTCAGGTTTTACTCTCTGTACTCAGTCTCACACGTTGAGGGTAAAATAGTAAATCTGTCAAATTTTGACAAGAAACACAATTCATGTAAACTTGGCTTTATTTTGAAGTCTTGTCTTGAAAGTAGTCGTGTAAGCTTAGTTGCTTGACTAGCATACACATTCGAAGCAAAAGAGGTAAAGACGTATCCCTCTCTTTAAAAATTGGGGTTTGAAAAAGTCTTTCCAGAAGGCTAGAAGTTCATGTTTTACTCTTATACGCATCCTCATATGTTGAGGGCAAAAGATTAAATTTAGAATTTTAGAGAGGAGCATGATGTCCATGCTTGGTTTTTAGTAGTTGTGCAAGCTTGACTCTGGGAAGCAAGACGTGTGAGCAAGAGAGCTAGACGCATGAGAAGATTAGGGTTTGAGATTTTTGGCACACTTTTACAACTTTTTTTAGGGTTTGCAAAACCGTTTTTCAAACCCTAAAAAAATTAAAAGCCACTTTTGTCACACTTTTGCAACGTTATAAGTGTTACTAATACATCGTCAAACCCTAATTAGGGTTTGGAATACTTTCAGTCACGTTTTTGGAACATTTGAAAGTGTTGTGGTTTTATTTTCAAAACCCTAATAAGGGTTTGAAAGTATTTTGACACGCTTTTAACACATTTATAAGTGTTACGGAGCCTTTTAAAATCTCAATTCGAATTCGTTTGCATTGGTCATCTCTTTAAACAAAGGATCAATGCAACTGAGTATGATTTTTAGCTAATAGAAGTTATAAAATTGTGTTTGTCATATTTTATTTAATTTAAGCACAGCTATGGCACTTTAATTAATAAATAAATACGTTATTTTAATATGTTAATATTGCAATTTGAATATAAATATTAACGTAGATAATTTTGGGGATTCAACTGTGGAATATAGCACCCAAATATAATATTCAAATTGCTTTATACTGGTGTGTATTACATCTAGGAGCCTAAGAGATTTTATGTAAAAATCATAGAATATCTGGGAAGGTTGTTGTGTGCACCAGTGTTGTTCTGATGTTTTATTTCTGAATAGTCAAAAATCATCTGGGGACGAACTACTATCAGCACCAGTGATATTATGAGGACAATATTGTTATATACTAGTGTGCAATACATCTAGAAGCTTGAGGTTTGTAATATAAAACCATAGAACATTTGAGAATGTTGTTGTATGCGCCAGCATTGTTCTAATGATTTTGTATAGTGATGAATATTGATTAAATTCATCAATTTGATCATATATGTCGGCCAGACATATAAAGAGAGGACAAGAATATGCGCCTGAGAGATAGTAGGGATAAGCGCCTACCCGAGAATTCTTTTACAAAAATTTTAAAGTCGGGTATTTCTCAGACCAGAGTCTTGAGAGTGATTTACTATTTTACCCCTATCAAAAACCTACCATCTATATTAAGTCCCATGCTTAGCACATAACGAGTAATGTTACGTGGTAAGCACTAGATGGTGGCCTGACATGTAAAATAAATAAACGAAAATAACTTGATAGTTCAATGGTTAGATATCACCAGAGGAGTAGAGGTTGCTTTGAAGTTTTGAGTAAGTGAGCATAGAAGGATGTCTTGTAGTGTTTTGATAGTAAAGCAAGTTCTTGATGCTGGATGAACACACATAGTTTATTAATGGATGCACGAGTAATATCTCGATGTTGAGGTAAGGCATAGGTCCAAATTTAAGGTGGACGAACATGGTTTGATTGAAGCCTGGTGTATTTGAACGAAGTTGGACTAGCAACTCTAAATGAAACTAGACGTGAATAGAGGAGTTGGTCGGATTAGTTTGATAGGATCAAAGGACATGTACATCTTGTATGCATTGGTAGTGAACTACATGTAGTGGACTAGAGGAGTTAGTCTTTGAAGGGAAAGCGTACTAGCTTGTTTATTAGTGAACAATTGAGCACAACTTGAAAGCGTGGTGAACAAACTTCAACTTGGAACCAAGTGGTGTGAGTGAAACTTGATTGAAGTTGGAAAAACAAGTTTTGACAAAGTTGGGTTGGTAGCTTGGCTTGAGGCAGCAAGACATACGAAAGAATTTTCTAGGGTTCGAGTTAGTGAACAAACGAATTATGTTGGAGTTGTTCAATCCTTGAAAAAGAGGCGGAAAAGATTATTTGACTGCGATTCGAAGTTGAAGTAGACAAACATATCTTGGCAAGTCGAGCGCTACTTTGAGGTGAACATTGGAATTTGCATGAAACACGTCTTGATTATTAAAGAATTCGAACAAAGCAGAGAGTAGACGAGCAAGACTTAATTTATGCTAGCCTCAGGCGACATTGAACATGCGAGCAGCAACACCCGTCGATGTTGAATTCGATGGATTTGGTAGACACATGCGTTCTTGGGTTGTAGCTCTACAAGAGGCGAAGCAAGCTTGATCGCAGTTTGAACAAAGAAAGCTAGACAAAGTAAGTCAACTGAAGGTGGACAGACCATGAGGTGGAGGCTTGTAGAAGCAAGACATGCGAATCCTTTTTGGGTTTCGAATTTGTGAATCAAGCGGACTAGGATTTAAAAGGTTGGCGGACCAGTTTGCTTGAGCATGACTTCGAAGTTGAGGTGGATAGACACGTCCTGGCATTGAAGGCTTCGAACAAAGTAGAAGGCAGACAGATGAGCAAAAACTGGATGAGTAGGCTTCGTACCAGGCTGATCGAGTTAATAGACATATGTGTCTTGAATATAACTGAAAAAAGTGTGAGACAAGCGTGGTCGAAACTCAATGAGGCGGGCTCAATCGAAGATGGGAAAGCCATGGGATAAAGTTAGTTGTATAGTTTGGAACGTGTTGATAGACGTATATGTCTTGGATGGGATCATATTGACAAGTTCGGCCGGTATTAGGATGAACAAGTTATGACTGAAGGGTAGTTGTGATAGGAAGGTGTACAAGGGTGGGGTCTTGCTTTGTTGTACGGACCAAAAGTGAAGTCTGTTCCCTTCCAAAACTCCAAATATCAGTCAGTTATAAAGAGAAAAACCCCAGGAATATTGTAGTCGTCCTGAACTCCCTTGGCAGTCATATAAGTGAAGAAGTTATCAGCCCACATAAGGGAGGTAATATCAAACACGTCAGGAGAGTTTGTTCATAACTAATATGGCTTGTCGTAACTAATAATGTTTGTTTGTTCTCACAGATTTGTGTTTCTGGTCCAGAAGAGCAGAATAATAATGAGAAGATGACCACATCAGGACAGCCTCTTCGAGTAGCTAGTGATGTCAAGTAGTAGAAAACCTCAGTAGATCACCGAACACTTATTATCACTTCAAGGATACGCCAACATAGATATGCTACCAAGGTACTCCCTTTATAACAGTGGAACGATAATGATATAAGGATGATGACGTTTTTGCATATGGTGATATCCTTTTGAGGATGAGTATCTTCAAATCCCGTCTGGAAACCCTAGCTTGCACATCATTTACTCCATAAAATATAAAAATTCATACTGCGTTGGGTTTTGATGTTTGACCCTAAATTTTGAAGTTAAGAGACTAAGCTATCATGTGCAAAAATAACCACTCAGTTTGGAGTTTGTATAATCGGTCAACCGTGCTTGTACATTTTTGATTAGTAATTCCGTGTAGATTTTTTGAATCTATAGTCTTCAATATAAGATTCTTATTCATATCTCCCGGTTCATATGTACGATCAACGTTCCCTTTGAATATGTCGTAGTAGAGATGTAGACGAACACCTCTTATGAGGGATGCATTACTCCGTTCTTCACCGATTGTTACCAATTTATGAATTTGTATAAGGTAGTGGTAATGGTATGAGCGCACTTGAAGATATTGATGTTGGATCCATGAGATCTCTAAGAGGAAATCATGTTCTCAGAAGGAGGTAAGGACTTCATGTCGGATGGTAAATGATTCACAGAGTTGAGTACCACATGGTGGTGGAGTCTTCATGGTGGGATTGTGACGTGTTAGTGAAGTCTTCATGGCAATACCGCGTGTTGGTAAAGTTTTCATGAAACGATGATGCAGTCCCCATGTGTTATTGAAATATGAGAGTCTTTCATAACTTCATATTCATGTTGCTGAACATTTGAGCATGTTAGAGAAGTAAATACATGCTTGTATAAATCAAGACTTATTGTGAAAACTCGTCATCAGAAAATTCAGATATAAGACCCTTTATTAGAATTGTTGTAGAATCTTCGTGCGAACTCGGATTTATGCATTCGACCCCAAATTTTGAAGCTAAGAGGCTAATATATCATATGCAGAAAGAATCAATTAATTTGGAATTTTCTAGGTCAGTCAATCATGCGTGAACATCTGTGATCAGGAATCCCATATAAAATTTCAGATTATAGATTTAAGCATAAGAGTCATATCTCTTGGCTCGTGTATCTAATTGACACTCCTTTTTAGTATGTTGTAGCAGAGATATGTACAAACAACTTTCGTGAAGGATATGTTGCCCCATTCCTTGCACATAAGTATGCTTTTCAGAGTTAGGAGAGTAAGTATGTAATATCTTAGGTGTTCAAGAACTTAGAATTCGATGTAGTTTGGCTTTGTCATGGAGTTGATGTTGTAAGGAGTCGCAAACAATAGCAAGTAGTTGCAAACAAGGGATGAAACGCCAATGAATGTGAGATAATGACTCAAGTTATAGCTGGTAGCAACAAGGTGGAAGACAGAGAAGTTGGTAATGATAACATGGCTGGAGTACCTTTGCTAGTTGAATATTTATCCAGACTTGAGATGATTGCGTCTTCCTTGTTATCATTGGTAGATGAAGTTGTAACTTCAGTACAACGTTTCTTTGTCAGTAGATTAGTGTCTCCAGAGCGTTGTAGGCGGCATGAGCGCAGTCTTCATGTGTAGCTCACTTGAAATCTACCATCATAGTAAATACTACCCCTGTTTCAGGAAAAGAGTTACTATCACTTTTCAAATTGGCCTATTTTTAGGCTAAATGAAAAAGTGATAGTAACACTTTTCCAGAAACGGAGGGAGTATAACTTTATTTGATGGAGATGATGGACGTGATTTTTTTTTTTGATTTTAGTAGGAGGAAGAGGGCTTTCGATTACTGATAAACAAGGTAAGCTTGATCGTAACTTGGGCGAAGGTAGCTAGACGATTGAGCGGAGAGATTTATTATGGTTTGAGTTGTTTGGTTGAATAACCTATGAGAGGCAAGTTGGTTGGAAAAGTATTACGTTGTTAGACAGGTTGTTAAGCATTTCTAGGAGAAAAAGTCGGAGTTCGGTTAGTATGAAGGCAGACGAACGTAGTTTGATAGCAAGATAGGAAAGTTAAGGTTGTAGTGTCAGGAAAACAGGCTTGGTCACGAGTTTGAGTGGTGACAACAAGCCTTCTCTTTTGTTTCAACGTCAAAAGGGCTTAGTCCTCATTGATAGGTAAGGTAAGTCCTTTCATACTAAACTCTCTCACTCCTTTCTCTTGCTTAAACAACAACAGTGGTTCCTTTTTTTGATGCTCCCACGTCTCTGTCACCTTGGTCGATGCTACTCGTTTCTTTTTTTTCTTGCTAACGGCTCTTCTTCACAGGTACAAGAGCTCCATCTTGGTGACTACTTCTAGCAACAATCTTGCTTTCTCTTTCATTACTGGTGACGTGATTGTTTTCTCTCCTTTAACTGTTGTTAATAGTATTAACAACACTGGTCTTTGTAACCCTAATTTTGTTTGAGGTGTTGTTAACTAACCCCATTCAACGAGATTGATTTTTTATATTTTTTTTGTGTGGGACGCTCAGGCTTTTGTTGTGAAGGAAAACGAGATTCAAGGGAGGGTAATCTCACACACTTCCATCTACCTGTCTTTGTCCATAATGCAGTGTTCTCTTTTTTCGACAAAAATAATGATATAGGAGGCACAAACCTTGTATGGTTAGGTGAGAAGAGGCTCACAAATATAGATGCATCCCGACAGCAGTCACGATTGAACTTGCTTTCATTTACAACATTGATCAATTATCTGGGAATGATGAGGATAAAATCAAACATGATCATGGTTAGAGTAGTTGACAAAAAAGGTGATACACCCCTGATGGGGTTCGTAAAAGTGGGACATAACCAGTTGGTTTTAACAAGACGCACCTGGAATGAGTTTGTTACAAAATTTAGCATGGAAGAGTGAAGACCAATTCTATTGTTCTTGTGTTTCAGAATAACATCAGAGGGGGGCGGGCTCTGCTTTGCCATTAATGAAAATGTATAGAAAAAGAGTTCACCTAGGGACCATAGTAGTTGAGAAAATATATCATTTTGTTTCATGGTATGCCCTTCTTTTACAATTCTATCCTATAAGGGTAATGGGAACCTTTTTTTTTTATTTCTAGACTATGCTTTAAACAAAATTACGATTTCTAAGGAAAATTGTAAATGTCAGGAGAAGTAGCAAAGCATGATAAAAAGGTATATGTGCAAGTCTAATAGCCTGTCTGGATAACAAATGAGAAGTTACTTTTTGACTTCTAGAAGTCGAAAAACCAGAAGTCATTTTGGATATCAAATTTCAAAACGACTCCTAGAAGTCGAAAAGTTAACTTTTTGTAAAACAAAATAGTTTTGCTTTTGACTTCTGCTTCTAGAGAAGAAGAAACATTTCTGCTTTTGGTATCCAAATGTGCTATAATAAAGATGAATGACCAGCGTATAGGCCTTGTTTGGTAAAAAATATGATTACTATTTATGATTATAGATAATCATAAATTGAAAAGTAATTATGCTTTTAATCATTTTTTCAATAAATTTTAACAAACACATTTTTTGGAAGAATTGAAAAATGATCTCAAAGAGAAGAGGAAATAATAATGATCTAAGATATTTTTTTAAGTTCATTATTGTTTTTTTTTTTGTCTTTTTCTTGATAGTTTAGAGAAAATAAGGAAAACAAGTCTAATTCAATTTTGTTAAAAAAAATTAATTATGATAATTTTTATAAACAACTTTTTTCTACTTATAAAAATAATAAGTTTTTTCAATTATAATTAAAATAATCAATTATTATAAATTTTAACAAATATCCACATAATGGATTATGGGTTGGACAATTTATTATGAACTCATAATCCATTATAATAACGGTTACCAAATATTCCCGTAAGGTTTGATTCACATGATAACAATTAAATTGTTGCTTCAAACAAAAAAAAAGTTATTGACTCTGTCAATTTTATATCCTTATAAATTTTGTTTTCCGTCTGTGGGATTCGAACCCACGACCTTGAGGCAAAACGCCGCACGACCTTCCACTTAGCTAAATCAATAAATTTTTGTAGGAGAAAGTTCCCTACTCAGTAGACCATATGAATAGAGAAACGTGTGTCCTTAACGCATTCAAAATCACTTCCCATGAAACGTGAACCGTTTGCATCCACCTGATCGATTATTCCTTCTATGAGATGAACCTACAACAAAATTCGAAGGTGCCTTCGGTATAACCAAGTCATTGCATATTTCCAAATGTCCTAACCAAGTGTAAAAACACAAGAAGGTTTCGAAAAAATATTCGATACAAATAATTTCATCAACAGAACACCAAAAACTCACTGAGGCCAATCATATTGTGATATTTTAATCTTAAGTAATACTTTAAGGATTACACAATTGTTTTACTGCTTAACAAGTACAACACTTGATTTTGGGTCCCCCACAAGTTTTTGGTGTTTTGAGAGGGAAGGGAGAAATTATTGTACTTTTCCAACTCACATAAACTACTTATATTTGGTATGTTAAAGGGTACAGACATAGTACGTAATTTTTAAATTGTATCCATAATTCTCTTGGCGTTGTTTTATTAAAAGATATGGAATCTATCTTTGGTTGATATGTCTAAGGGCAACTGCAACGGGGTGAGTAGAGTAAAAGACCAAAAAGTAAAATTTTTACTCTTTGGTCCGGCCCAAGAACATGAGTAATATAGTCGGGCGGTGTTCTAGCAACGCGTTTGGTGTTGGGCGCTGTCCCAGCGATGCGCTTGAAAACACGGGCGAAATCTTAGGATAACGCTTGCTCGAGACGGTATTCCAGCGCAACGCTCGAAATGGGGCGAAGTACTAACATAATGCTTGGTAGTGGACGGAATTCTAGGATCACACTCGACAGACGGGCGGTACGCCAAAGCCACGCCTGGTGGAGCGAAATGCTGGAAGCTCGCCTGACTAAGTTGGACATGTGCGAAACTACCGTGTAATGGGAATGGGACGGGCGGTGTGCTAGCACCACGCCTGGAATTCCAGGCGGAATCCTAGCATCCCTCCACATTCCCATTTTCTTCTTCATCCCAAGCAAACCCTAGTTTTCTCCTGAACCCTCTTTTTTCACCACCAAACCCTTTTCTGCCTCCACTCTTCAACCCCAAGCTTTCCAAATGAAACTCTAAAGACCCGCCTACCATTTTGAGACTCCGCTCAAACTTTTCTCAACCTCCAAGCGTAATCAAGGTATTTTGTTTTGTTTTTTGAAAGTTATATAAGTTTTGTAAATTAATTTTAGAGTTCATTTTATTATTAGGTTTTGTTAGTTAAATTGGTTATATATGTTGAATGATTAAACATGTGATTAAGAAATTGAGATATTTAGTTTTTATTAGAAATTGTAATTATGGAATTGGGACAATTTTAGGGTTTAAATGTTGTAAATAGGGTACAACAAATTGTTGATCATTTGTTGAATTGAAGATAAAATTGATTAAGTTGTTGTTTAATATGAGTTGGGTGATGGTTAATTTTTTGATGAATTGAGCTGATTGTCTTCAAAATTTGGGAATTTGGAATGTTTATGTTTTAAAACATATGATTATGTAATTAGATAATTACTTATGTAATTATGAAATTATAAGGTATTTTCTTGATTTATTGATTATTGTAGATTTTTTTCTTTCTGTATTGTGAGGATTATTCATGATTTTCAATGTTGTATGAATTATTTGGCGAGATGTCGAGCAGTTTGACGTTCAGATTCGTTGGCCGAAAGAAGAGGGCCAAGAAGACTAAAATCGCCGAGGCTTCAGAGGAAGACCATATTATTGAAGAAACAGTAGATGTTCCCGAATTGGAACACTATACACTCGTGGAAGATACTAAGGGTCACGCATCCACCAATATTTCGTATTCAACCGACGCAGAATTTAAGTTTTCACATCGTGGTTCCCTCAAATTCGTCCTACAAATCTACCAAGGTATTGTTAAACATGCCCCTAGGGTGAAATATATTATTGAAAATGGAGGATGGGACCGATTACTGACCTTATATGTAGTTGATTCATCACATGCACTTATTGACTATATTGTTGAGCGCTTTTGGGATAGGATCAACACTTTTCACTTCTCGTTTGGTGAGCTTGGGTTCACTCCCCTTGATTGGGTAATGCTGATAGGAATTAGTATTGGTGTTGGTAGTCCTTTTCTGTATGACAAAGGGAAGTTCCAATTTGAATATGTCCGGCACAATATATTTCCCGAACTTAAAGACAGTGCGGTCTGTAAAAGAGAAGGTATTCCCCAGCAGTGGGTTTCAGATGCAATTACGGTTAAATTTTTGAGCAGCACTTATTTTGATAAAGAAACCTTGATTGCGGCTAACAATGATAGTAGACTTGATGATAGAGTGGATAGAGCCTGCTATATGTATGTTTTGGGTCAATTCTTCTTTTCAAATGCAAAAACATATATTGATACTAGATGGTTAGCTGCTTTTGAGGATCTAAATGCAGTTCACGAATGTGATTGGGGTTCTCGTGGATTTTCTAAATTGTATTTCGGTCTCGCCGCATCTGGCAGGGGACAAAAGTCATTGGACGGACCCTTCCAAATTTTGGAGGTAAATTTGTTTGTGTTATTTATAATTCTATTAAATTGTTGTTGTTTTTTGTTAAGTTATTTATTCCACTGGGTTTCATGACATTGTAGTTTTGGGGGTACGAATATCTGGGCATTTGTCGGCCAAATAACCATTCGCCTGAAAGTGAACATGAATGGCCTAGATGTCGTAGGTGGTTGCGTAGCCGGAGGAAGGGTATTGACATTGTTCGTTCAAGGACTGATCTGAATCAGTTGTGTGTAGACTCTGTGACCTGGCAACCGTGGGCAAATGAAGAACACGTCCTGGTGCCTGAAATTCTACGGAGAGCTGTAGAGCTCTCAGGGAAAAGGGTTATATTCACTTGGATAGGCACGGTGAGTTTATAATTTATTTCCATTGCAATATTTTTTAGTTTCTTTGCATTTTGGTTAACTGATTGGTTTATTTGTTTTTTGTACTTTTCTTGAATAAAAAATAACATGTATCTCGGAGATCGGTGTTGGAGGCAGAACAATCCAACATGGGGCGTTCCTAGCAACCCGCCTAGTTGTATTTCCAACTTCAGCGGCGACGTATTTGAGGAGATGAGTGTAAACTGTCTGGTCCCTGCTAGTGAATTAGTACGTGTCGTTAACTATGATTTGTAGTTTGAGTATTGGCGACATGTGACTAACCTGTACAAATATTCCACCAAAGTCGATTGGGAGGTTGAAACATACGGCTATGATGGTGACCCTATTAAACACAACATCCCACGTCGTCGTGAACATGTACCCATTTCTCCCCCACAATAGCTACCATACGTAAGTATTAAATAAAACACAGTATATTTGATTTTAGTATACAATGATGGTTTAGAATTTGATTTCATTTTTTTTATTTTAGGTCGCGGCTTATGATTTAGTTCAAGATTTGTCTGATTTTAACCAAGAGTTTCGTGAATTTACATTAAATGAAACTAAGGATGGGATGGACGCTTTCATTGCCAAAGAAGTAGAATTACAGGGTCAACGAAATGAGGTTGGCATGTTGAACTCATAGCTTTCCCATTATCGTCAACAACAACCACCCATTGGGTTTGGCTCCTATGCTCAAAATATGCCACCACTGATGTGGAACACCATGGGCCAGGGATCTTCATCAACAATGCAATCAAATAACTATAATGCCAGACCATTTTTGCCTCTGTTTATGCCACCGCGCTCGGCGTCCGATACTCAAGATCAGGAAGACTAGTTATTCATTAGTATTGAATTGTCAGTTGGACATAAAAATTTTTTTTGTCATATTTGAATTGTCTTTTAAAATTACTTTTCTTACATTATCTGTTTTGTATTGTCAATTCAAAAGTCAGTTTTTTTTTTACTTTGTCGTTTAGTCATTTGGTATTGTCTTCTCATACTTTAATTGTTAGTTGAATATTAAACTTTTACTTTTCTCAGATTTGAATTGTCTTTTCAAATTATTTTTCTTACATTTATAATGGTTTATTTTATATTTTAAATTAGTTTTGTATTGTCAATTCATATATTGTTTTTTATATTCTACTCTGTTTTTGCATTAAAATACCAACCATGTCTTGTCAATTCAAAACTCTGAATTTTTTTTCCCGTTTTCGTTTTGATCACTTGGTATTGTCTTGTCAACCGACATTTCATATCTCTAATGCATATGTCCACCCTACTTGCATATACTCTGTTTTTGCATTAAAATACCAACCGTGTCTTGTCAATTCAAAACTCAAGACATTATCTCAATTTTCCTATAAATTGAACACTCGATTCTCCAATTATACAAACCAAAAAACAAACATCAAAAAGCAAATGGCATACTATCAAAATAACAATCAGTATAATGGTTCATGTTCTTATATTCCTCCCCATTCTTCTTCCTCTTCTGCTTCTTCTAATTCTTCATCGTGTGATGATGATAACAATAGATTGTACTCATCAGACGAAGGTTCACTTGCATTGACCCTAAATAATCAAGCAGCCACTGCCGGATTAATCGGTTCAAGTATGAACTGGCCTCAAACTCGTAAATTTCGAAAGATTACTTTAGCAAAAACCCGACGTTTCCTCCCCATAAATTTCGTAGAAGATTTAGAATGCGGCGGGAATTATTCACACGTATATTGGGAGATGTTGTAGCGGTAAATAAGTATTTTGTTAAAAAAAGAGATGCTTGTGGTATTCTTGGATTAACCCCTCATCAAAAAATAACTGCAACTATTCGAATGTTAGCTTACGGATGTGCGGCAGATGCAATCGATGAGTATTTACAGATCGGAGAAAGCACAGTTTTAGAAGCAACTCGTAGGTTTTGTAAGACGATTGTCCATCTTTACGAGAAAGTATATTTGGGCACACCAACTAAGTGTGATTTTCAACTGCTTCTTTTGCATGCACTGGAAATGGGATAGATGCCCATCGGCTGAATCCCGTGCTTACACTGCATATAAAGGTAGTGAAATTATTATTCTCGAGGCTTTGGTGTCATACGATCTATGGTTTTGGCATGCTTTTTTTGGTATGCCGGGTTTTAACAATGATATAAATGTGATGAACCATTCGTATATCTTGAAAAAGCTAATCAACGGGAAATGACCGGCTGTGAACTTTGTTGTCAACGTACATCAGTACAAAATGGGGTATTATCTTGGTGATGGAATATACCCGGAGATATCAACTATTGTAATGTCGATTAAACATCTAGATTCTCAGAAGAAACATAAATTTTCTGCTATGCAGGAGGGTTGCCGAAAAGATGTAGAACGAGGCTTCGAGGTACTGCAAAATCAATTTGCAATCATCAAGCAACCAGCACGAATGTGGAATGCAGACGTATTAGCATATGTAATGAAAACTGTCATTATTCTACATAATATGATAGTGGAGGATGAGCGTTTACCCGGTGAATGGCCGCGTTAAGTATGATCAATGTAGTCGTAGTGCACCCGTTAATATTTCTAGACACGACACTGCTGAACTTTTTAGAATGAGAATGGACCAACGCCGACGTGAAGTATTCGACAAAGATACTCATATTCGTTTGCGAAATGACTTGATCGAACACATAAGGTCAGATTTTGGTGAGGATTAAAACGTTGTAAATCCTCTCCAAAGGTTTTGTGGGTATATCTCTTGTAAACCCTCCCGAGACAAAACTCGGCCACTAGAGGCACCTAGGGGTTTAAAGGCTTACTGCACATGCTAAGTGTAGTCGCGATGCCTGCGAAAGTGAGTTTAGTTGTACTTGAGAATACTAGCCGTTATATCTCTATTTATCTTATAAATACATCTCTATCATATACCACAGACACCTAGTTTCATACTCTCTACAAATTTCATTTAATCATCTCCTCTTAGTAATTCACTTAATAATTGTACCTACAAAAATGGCAACATTTGATTCAGCAGAAGATTTGGTTATAACCAAAACATGGCATAACGAAACCCCTACGTGAAGATGTCATAGTTGGAAGGGTTGAACCTGAAACCTTTGGGGGAGGATCTATATCCAATATGCACGAGAATATGGAAATCCAAAGCAAAGATCTTTTGAACAAATTCATTATAGATACCAACTTATCCGAATAGGGATAGCTGATTATATAGCTATACAACAACAGATCTTTAACCCTACCCATTTAAGCTTGTCGATCCAACAATTTGTAAGTATCTTTTACTTAACCTAAGTTGTTTGGTCTTCCAATAACAACATAGTAAACTTGATGAATTATGTTTTTTTTCCCTATGCTTGTGTAGGAGAATCTCGCAAAAATACACTACTATCAGGAAAAAGGAGAAGAGTTCAAATTTGTAGAAAGTTACGAGTTCATTAAGTCCAAACTGTAATCGGAAGTAACTGGTAACTTTATCCACCAATTTTGAGAATTTTTCAAACTTTTGTAAGAGTTTGGTTGTAATCGGTAGCTTATGTATTATCTATATATTTTAATAGATGGCCACATTTCATTAGTTAATTAATTTTGTAAAACAGTTGAACATAAAATCATTTCATTGAATAGAAAGGCATACATCGCGTAACATTAAATGAGATGAAATATAATAAATAATATATTACACTTAAACACTTGAGCAAATCTATTATCAAACCTTCAACGGGTCGTATGACGACCGGGACGACGTTCTTCACTTCTTGGTAGAATAATCAACACAAAAGGATTGTATTCTTCCATCACCCTTAGGATCTCGAAATGAGGTTGGTACCTGAAATATGAATGTTTCCATATTCTTCATTCCTCTAGAGATATGGCAACAACTTCATCATCAGTTTCATTCCTAATTCTTCTTTCATTCACCTTAGCGGTTAAAGAAGAAAATTCTAGTACTTCCTTTGTGATTTCCACATATCGACAAAAAACCTGCTATGTTGCGGCTATTGGGGTTACCGTTTTCATTACAAAAGTTAGCATGAATATCATATAATCATTTCATGCTCATTGAACCATTCATCCGACGTTCTTGACCCCTTGCTGGATAATGTAATACCATGTTTCGACATAGGGATAAATCTTCCTCCATGGTAAAATTCTCTGCATTAAGCCTAAAATTTTCTTAAGCCATGATTATAAAAATAATAGATTATAAATTTTCTATTAAATGTAATACATGTGGATTTGAAATGGGATTGATAGATATAAATTCATTTATTTATAGATGTATCAGAATACAAATTACAAATTATAGTCGTTGAACTGTAACAAAACGGTAACAAATGAAGCAGGAATTAACCAGGTGGACTCCTAGGAGCACGCCTAGCAGCCAGCGGCGTCCTAGCGCCTCGCCTAACGCTGAGCAAAATGCTAGAGGTTCGCTTCGATGGAGCAGTGTTCTACCAGTCCGCTTGTCATTGGGCGTTATGCTAACACTTCGTTTCACCAGGCGTTGCTCTAGCTTGCCGCTTGATCAGGCGAATTTTTAAGATACCGCCCGTGTTTTTGAGCGTTGCCCCATGACTTTGCTTGACTCCAGGCGTTACACTTCAACTTCGCTTGGCTGCAAGCGTTACACTATGACTTCGCCCGACTATACCCTGTTTACTCCAGGTTTTTTTCATAAATTTAGTCGTGAACAGTTGATTTGGGCGAGTATAACCCAAATATACTTGCGCCACTGAGGTATACAATTATGGACGAAAGAGGGAATTTGATCTTTGGTTTGTAGTATAATCGCGCTGCTGCAGTTGCTCTAAGGGACAAAAATTAAAACAATTCTCCAAACACCTCACTTTACCTAGCTAATCAAAAAGACATTAGAAATCAGTCACCATCCAAGGGGTTCATAAGGTACAAAGCTGCAAAACAAAATGACCAGAAATTTCCTTGGTAATGCTCAGGTCGTGTAAAAATGTTTTGTAGCTATAACAGCTTTGGATTCCCAACTTTGCACACTGGATCTGTATTCATTATTCTCATATGAGAAAGGAAAAATTGGGAATATATCTCGGATTTACTAATTTATTTGGAAATCTATCCCATAACGTTTAAAATTAAGAAATATATCCCAACCATCCAAAAAATTGGTAAATAGTCAATTTTTCAAATCGATCGGTTAAAATATTGTCTAACGATATTACCCCTGGTTAAAATTACAACAACAACAACCTTATCAATCTAAACTCATGCGAAATATACGTACGAATAATCGAGAAGAAGACGGAGAAATTAAGTGAAAAGATTGTCGTGTATGTTGTTTTGAAAGAAGATTTGATATCATTGAAGGAAGAAGAAGGAAACTCAGTAACCTAATTGGGTCTTTTCAACATTAAAGTTGAAAAACCGAAAGAGAAGGCTGTAATAGATTGTGGATCGTCAAAACGGGTAAGTTCTTGAAACCCACGCATCATTTTTCATTGTATTTCACATATATGATTTTTTTTTGGTTTAATCGCATCACTGAATTTAGGGTTTCTATATAATTGATTTTAGAGTTTTAAGAATTAGGGATTTTGTTTGAAACAAAAAAATTACGGGTTAATTAATATGTTGAAAACATATATTATTGTTGTATGCTATAACAATTGAGATGAAAGTAGACTTGGTTGCACTAGGAATATGTGCGTTTAACAGTCATCAAGTTCTTGTCTTTTGTGATTTTTAAAAAAATTAAAGGTAAATGTGTCATTAGGAATATGTGTGTTTAACAGTACTATGAGGATTATCACTGGTCTCATCCGTCGAATTTACACGATACATGTCAGTCATCCAACAACAAAAAGGGAAGTGGAAATCATTTAGAATGGTAAGGGTATAGACGACTTTTTCTCGTATTTGTAAAACCACATGTGTCGAATCTTGACTACTTAACTAAAAATCTTAACTGTTGGGGTAGATCCTTTAACTTTTACCGTTTGAGGACAGATCCCCAACCTAATTAGTGAAAACGCGACATATTCCCAATTTAGTTAACAACACTAGAAAAATACAAACATATACTGATACAAACATCAGGCATTTCGGCCTCCACTGGCACTAATAATAAAGCAGTGTTCACTTTGTCAACAACATTAGGTATTTCGGCATCAAGGATTTGATCAATACTCGAGTACTGCACTGATGAAAACATGAGTGCAGTCGAAGAAATAGAAAAACATTGTAAATTCACTACAATATCAAACTGATCTCAGAAAATAGTATACAAAAGTTCTCACTTCTCAGTAGTACCAAACACAAAGTTATTGCCGAGGATTTTAAACTCGAGGCGAAAAATGGAAAACAACAATTGATGAAGCATAACAAACTTCTAAGTTTTGCACACCCGGCAAAATTGAAATGAAACCAACTTCGGCCACAAAATCACTTCAGGTCTTTTGAGCTCAAGGGCAAAGCTGCTGCAACTATTTTTTTCTCTGTCTATATATAACTCGGAAAGCTTATTACACCCAGCACATATAGCTTCCAGGCCCACATCACATAACCTTTGGCACCCCACCACGTAAAGCGTCTCCAATTCCTTGCAATTCAGACCAATAGCTTCCCATCCTTCTAGCTCTACCTCCTCACAATTTGATAGGAACGGTTTTTTTAATAAAGAGCAGCCTTTGGAAATCGTCATAACTGCTTCGGTATTAATAATGCATCCTTTTTGAACCTCGGCTAATATATCATCGGGTACCGTCTCGAGATATAGATATCGTCATAACTGCTTCCAGAGGTTCACCGTCTTTAAGAGCATCTCTAACAGGAGATGAGAAATTTATTTTCTCATGACATATAGGATTTTTAGATTTTCATTTGAATTAAATTTATCTCCAACAGTAGGTCCTACAAAGTTGGGAGGGTGTTAAAATAAATACAAAGGTCTTAGAAAAAGTCTTATCTACACCTTCGGAATGACCTTTATGTCATTTTTTTAACTATTTTTATAATTATTATTTCTAAACAAATTTTTCTAATCCAAAAGGAAAAAGAAAATCACAGTTATTCTTTATGCATAACTCAAATTATAAAAATAAAATCCCACACCATTGGAGATGATTCATGAACAAAACATTCTTATTTTTATCACATATATAAAACCTCACAAACAAAAGTCTAAATAAGACTTTCATATTGAATTTTAGCACCTACTATTGGAGATGCTCTAAGGATGAACAACATTCTGCCAAGGCCACTAAACCCTTATCATTAATATTAGAAGAATACAAATTTATACGTGTCAAACGAGGAAACCAAGAAAATAATAAAGACAATTGCATATCTGAATACACAGAGCAACAAGGCAAGTCCAGAGATCGAACTTTGGAGCTAAAGAGTTGTGACTTTGATGTAAGAATCTCGTTTGTTTTCTTCTTTTTGTTTCCCAAACTGCTACCTGTCTACCCGATCTATATAACTGATTTTTACATCCCTAAGTGAAACTGAATCCCTTTGAGATTCCCGGTAGGTCCTATTTTGAATGTTGTGGATCAGTATTTTTGTGACATGTAGGCGAGGTATTTTCTTAGTGTACAAGTCCAATAGATGAGAAGCAATTCGTTTTCTTTTCTTGCTAGGTACAAAGCTCCAGGTCTCTGAAGTCTTAAAAATCATAGAATGCCTGGCTAATCTATCTGCCGGCTTATTTAAGCTTCTTTTAACAAATTTGAAAATCCAGTTTGGGAATTCTGTAGATATATAGCTTTAATATCTGACAGGATTGGTTGATATTGCCATATGGTATTAGTGAAGTTTTCCTCCAGCCCTTTAATCACTTTTTTTTGCATCCATACAGAAACATACACTTTGAACAGCTACGGAAGAGAGTGCTGGAGCTACTAGCAAATTACCATTTTTGGGATCAAGATTGAATTTCCTGTGTTTTTGATGCTTGCTTACTTTCAGTGTTAGAACAAGCTCTTTAATGTACCCTACAAATCCAATTTTAAATTGAAAATTTTACTCGACTACTTGCAACTATTTTCATTGTTAAATGTCTTATAGCTTTTCTCTTGGCATGTTTTCTTATATATATATATATATATATATATATGCTAAGTAGTGTAGAATGGGTAAGTTGTGGAGATTCTCCCTGTTTGGGGTTCTATAATCGATCCTTCTATCATAAATTTGGTCTATTCCAGGTATCAGTTGGTCAGAGGAAAAACCCTGGTAATGCTCAGGCCGTGTCAGATTTGGGAAGAATGGGAACCCATTTAGATACAAAGGGGTTCCCCCCACCCACCTTCCTTAGGCAACACTATAAAAGTCTCATACTATTACAAGCATACTTTCCAAGGATATAACGAGGAAAAGTAACAACACTACAAAATGACGGCGTTGTTTATGATTAGCTTCAATATATCCAAATGCTGTGCTCAGATTCTAATTGAAAAAAACAATGGCTAACGCCTTGCAGAACACGCAGGAACCAAAAGAGGAAGTCATCCTTCAGACTCCATCGTCAGGGGAGGGCTCTTTCCTTCACTTTCAAAATATATCTTAAGATTGTTATACAGGTCAATGGAAAGAGAGAAATTAACAAACAAAAAACAACTCAAGATGCAACAAGATCAGGTGTTTCGGCCTCCACTGATAATAAAGCAGTGTGCACTTTGTCTACCCAATTGTCCAACCTATTCCTCAAGGATTTGATCTGGGTGATACCCAGTACTCTCGGCTGCACCCATGAAACATGAACCGTTGCCTCCACCTGGTCGATTATTCCTTCAATGAGATGAACCTGCAGCGAAATTCAAAGGTGCTTTGAGTATAACCAAGTCATTGCATATATCCAAATGTCCTAACCAAGTGTAAAAGCACAAGAAGGTTCGAGAAAATATTCGGTACAAATAGTACCATCAACAGAACAATCCAAAGATTCATCAAGGACAATCACACTGTGATACTTTAGTCTTCGTAGCCTCCTAATTTTATACTTGGTTTTGGGTCGCCCACAAATTTCTTGTTTTAGGAGGAAAGGAGAGATTACTGTACTCTCCTAACACTAGCTACGTATACTTGGTCTGTTGGGTACAACCATTGTATGAAACTTCAAATTGGATCCAAAATTTTCATCGTGTTGTTTTATTAAATGATATGAATCTACCTTCGGTTGGTGTGTCTAAGTTCAAGCAACAGAACTGTATTTTAAACTGTATAAAAAGGTAATTACTAGAATATGAGCAAACTCCTATTAATTTTGTTAAGATTCACGCTTGCACAACATCAATCTTACAATCGCGTATACAAAGAGTTTCAGGCTTCTGGGCTACAGAAATAAAAGAGCTCAACCCACATACAAGCTCTCAACCCAAGAAAATATGGCACCGATGGATGCTGTAACCATAATGTTTCCGTGTAGTTACTCCTACCAAAACGATATGCCTATAGATTGTCTACAATCATGTAATCATGTGAAGTGAACCACTATACGAGAAGTAATGTTGTCAAAGTAAGGCTGCAGCAAATATCTAAGCAAAAAAAAAAAACCGTAGTATCCAGCCAAATTTAAGCTCTGGCTAATTGCATCAACCAGCATAATGAGATAGTCACAAATCAATCTGTAAATGCAATTCCCTAAACTATTTGAGGTCAACGAAAGAACCATCTGTTTGACCCTGAAGTAAAAACCAGCATCCCCATTACGCGCAGTTACTTATCATGAATAAATAACGGATAGAATGGACTTACAGATAGGCTCTTCATGAGAAGAAGTTCCACATCCTCCACTGAAATTTTGGTGCGTTCTGCAATAATGCTCAATGGAATTGTTCGATCCTCCGCGGGCCGGCTAGAGGAGACAAAAACAATGATCAGATTGGCAATTGTAATGAAATAAAAATAATGAATCTAATATGCATTCTAGCACTGGTACGTACCTGAATATGATTTCCATCAAGCAGAGAATGTTAATCTTTTCCAGTAGCTTGTTCTCGTTTTGTACCAATGCAGGTTGAGCGCTCAAAGCAGCCTTGTGAACAACACAGAGTTCTTGGTATCGAACTAAATCACCAGAGTTGAAGGCCTGAAGGATATAGTATAGCCATTCCACCTTAGTCCCCAAAAGACTTTTTATCTGGAATTATACAGAAATGACGAAGATTTCAATTAGCAAACAGTACATGGAGTCCAGATTAAAAGATGTAACTGATCAGTAACTGGTTTACAATTTCAAAATATTTTTGAAAAAGAAACTCAATGGAATGATCCGGATGCCTAATTAAAAGGTTAGCTTTCAGCATTCTGAGAAAATTAGTCAAATTATAGCTGTATAGAACTGATATGAAACAGTGAACTCAGTACATTGTCTACAAAATTCACTTGTATTTGTCATTTTAAGAAATTGTAACTTCATTAGGTTCATAATTCAAGTCCAACATTCAGTAAAAAATTATGATTACAGCTTATGCTCATAATCCTTGTAACTGATTGCAATTTGCCGAAGACAGAAAAATGAAACATGCACCCTAAATCTACTTGAATAGGTAGGCAATAAATGCTTAAGACCTACTTCACTTATGAGCTTTATATCTTCGAGATCAGACACAAACACAACTTATATAGTCTTCTAGAGCCCTTGTTCTTAATAAAATAACACAACTGGATGGAAATCCCATGCTCAATCATATACCTCTTCAATAGCTCAAAACCAGAACTGCACGTAGAGGCACACACAGATTTATTGGTAACATGAGTGTCGTCCACATTTAATTTAAGTGGTCAAGAAAATTCAAACGAATAAAAACAGGCTTCACCAAAATATGACAATTCACTGATATACACAGTTACACGAGACAGCAACAGCATAAGTGCAGTTAACGCAGTATTTTCCCACAGCTACACTGGTTAAAATAGTTAAATTAAATAATCTGACGTAGATGGACTTACTATTGGGTGTGCAAGCAGCTCCCCAAAGTTATATATGTTATCACCAAGCAAGGCAGCAAGGGATAAGTCGAATGCCAGGTCCTGAATAACATAAATTCAAACATTAGCATGAATAGACCGCTCACGCTTTTAACATGTACCATAAAAGAAAATACTTAGAGATTTAAAGAAACTAGTATCTAGAAGATCAAATATGATGGAACAGCTTATATAGCCTAAACTCATTCTGCCAACCAATGATAGACACATATTTACTCCTATAAGTGCAGTCCTCTAAAGATCACCAATGATCTAATACTGCCTTTAGCTATTGCTACATTGGAAAATTAGCAAGCCCTCAAAGGCAACAATGCACATTCAACACAAGCTCAGGAAACTGAACAAGGGTAACCATCTAAGCATGGTTTTAAAAAACGTTTTGAAGCGCGTATTGAAGCGCACTTTTTAGCGCTTCAAGGGAAGGACGCTTTAAAACGGCCGCTTCAATACTAGGTCATATATGTTAGAAAAAAAGGGTTTTAAAGCCCAAAAATAAGTTCAAACGTTAAAAACCCTAAAAACTATTATTAACTCTTAACAAGCCAACTATTTATAGACTAATGTCTCATCTTCTATTCTACAACTTCTTCTTCTTCTTTTTTTCTCTTCTTCTTCTTCTGTTATTTCTACACTTCTATTCTTCTGATCTAATGGCATATGCTTAGTTAGCTAGTTAGTTTACTTGTTCCCTTTATCATGGATTATTACGTTAACAACTTCTTACTTTCATATGGTTTGTGTTAGGAAGTTTATATAGATCTATAAGTATTTATGTCTTAATTTATATACTTTTTGTGAAGCTGCGCTTTACGCTTTACTAGGATATCATACCGCTCTACGCTTTTGCTTTTCGAAACATTGCATCTAAGGCCGCTAATAATTACCTCTACTACATCAACTTTCTCCTCCAACAATTACTTTACTATTGTTTTCATGTTCAAAGATCTATAGAAATAAGGAAGATAAGAAAACAAAACTAAAAGATGTCTACCCGATACAAATCTAATTCAGCATTCAAAATGAGAAATCAAATTCCAGAATTTCTTTGTAACATCAGCTTTCAGTAGCATCTACCAGAGTGTCTCTAACAACATAAGTTCAGCTACATTATACGAATTCAGGGTCCATGCTTTTATGTAATGACTGATCAAAACAAGAGTATAGCTCATTAAATAGTTTTACTGACATACCAGCTTGAATGTTTCAGAGAGGGACTCCACGGGAGTGTATGCTAAATAAAGAAGACCACTGTTGTAAAACTCAGCAAATTCCTGACGTGACTTATGATACTGAGACGAAACCCAGTAGTTGCTTGCATAAACAGAGGGATCTATATCAGTCATGCTATCGAGTGTAGTTTTCCCGTCATCCAAAAGATTCTTGCACTCTTTTTGCTCTCCTTTCTCAAGTCTGAAGGCAGCAATCTGCATCTTTATATAGAGAATGGGTTCCTCTATACGTGTTTCTCTGGTTGCACGCAGCTTCTCAATAATTCCCTCAAGATAACCAATGGCAGCTTCTTTTTCTGCATACTGCCGAGACACTATAACAGCAAAATGGGCAAGCTTGAGAAGATTGATCTTAGTCTCGAACTCAGTGATGAAATTGTGATACAACTGTATTAAAGTATCACCCGCCTGGAAAAGGGAAAGAGATAAGAAAGCAATAGAATTCAAGCCATGATTGTTGACTACAGAAAACAACATCCATGCAATGCTGAAAGTGGGGTTTTAAGGAAGCACACGGCGTAACTGAGGCACAAATAAAAGTTACAAGTATCTAATCCATTCCCCATAATTTGGCACAGGGGAGAGTCTCATACATCAAAGAAGAAAAATTCATAAACACCAATGGTCATATACAGGTTCGGGTTACAATAGGATGGAGAAATATTGAACTCTTAACTATATTTCCTTCTTCTATTTTAAAGTGGGGTTAAGTGTGTGCTATCTCATGATCCTCATTACACCAGAATTACTTCACCTTTAAAGCCCAACCCAAATTCTAAAATCACTCAAATAGACAGCCATAACTACAGTCAGTGTACAAATAAAAGAGCATCTTCTCTTACTAAATCCTACAGGTTTATCAGTGGCTAGTAACTAAGCCTGCACTTAACAAACAAACATTTGGAATCACCTTACTTGTTCAAAGTTATTAACCCTAACAGTTCCTGCAGAAAAATCTATAATCTCAGTAGAATTCATCAATTGTATTTTATCGAAATATTAACAGCATTATTCACATTTTCCATCAAAACTAAACAAAAATCTGCATAGGATATGCAAAAATAAAGGCAGCAAATAATACTATTCAAAGCTTCAATCCCCATGAATCTCCGGATCTGGTTTTCCTCAGCAGAATGTAACAAATCTTGAATCACTAGTTTTCACTCTACAAAATCATTCAACTATTATTGTGAAACCTACAATTCTTAGTACAAAGTAAGTTCTATTCTACTCCAGCTCAATTCTTCGGTACATACAAAACAATGAAAGAATAAAAAAACGAAAACGTAAATTTTGAATCAAACTGAACTAAAAACCCTAAGATCCACAATCTAAGAAACCCTAAAATTTACCCCAAATCAAAATTCACAAACTGACAAACCTTAAACTCAAAGATCTACAAGTAAAAGAGCACACCTGAAAGACGGCAAGAGCAACGAACTGATCAAGCTTAAGAGTAAGTTGATGCCATAACTTCCTCTGATACAAATCAGCCAAACTGTTGTACCATTCAGCAAGTTCTGGCTGAGCGCTACGTTGAGATTCTAGGTATTGCAGAGCTGCCATGGCTGCTACTGCTTATCGGAGGAGAATGAAAGGGTTTTTTGGTAGTGATGATGATTTCGAGTTTACTTGTAAGTAGAGGAAACCTCGAACCAACCCGATGTGTGTGAATCACTTCGCAATAGGATAAAAAGCCTTGTTGCGAAATATATAAGGAGGATTTCCAACCGCATCTATTTACAGCCGGCCCACAAAGCACGAAGATTTTGGTAATCGAAAAGTAATACTTCCTTCGGGAAAAGAGTTATTTTTCCACGATTGTTTAGGTAAGATGAGAGAGAATAACTTTTGTAATTTATTTCTAGATTTACCCTAACAAAAAGTTTAATACTACATATATCTTTATAATGATAATAATAATATTTTTTAAAATAATAAGGATAGTTTTTAAAGTTTATTATATTGAAAATGAAAGTAACTTTTTGTTAGAACAAAAATTTAAAGAGAAAATAACTCTTTTCCGAAACGGAGAGAGTATTTTTTTTATTTTTATTTTCTTTTGTTTTAACTCAAGAAGGGCACTAAATTAAAAAGAGAACAGGGTCTTTACTCTTTACCAAAAAAAAAAAAAAAAAAAAAAACACATAGTAACCACGAAGAAGTGATTGCTCTGTAAAAAATGTTACTTAGTAGCCAAAAGACTGTAGTTCATTACAGACTGATAAACTAACATCAAAATTTATATAGAAGAAACAAAAAATACAAAATTTAAACTAAAACTAAATAATACCTAAATTTCCTTCCTAGTTATGTAGAACCACGTTGAGGGAATAACTTCTAAAAATATTGGTACTCATTGACCTGTTATAAAGTAAGTATTTTACTTCATCAATTCGGAACTTCCTTTGGTTGTATTTACCTTGAAATAGACTTCTATTGCTCTTATTACAAATTGTCCATCGTATTGCAAAGGGAATCCTACCCTGCAACTTATGTTGAACTGGTTTTCCTTTTCTCGTATTCTATTCACACATTGTATCCCTTACATCTTCTCTGAAAATGCATGTCAGTCTGAAACTAGACAGAAAGAAGTTCCAAAGCTTTCTTGTTTCAGCACAATGTATAAAAAAGGTGAAATTTGGATTATGTAACTTTTCTGCATAACCATTGATAACAATTGAATTACTTAAAGTGTTTAATGTTGGAGCTGCTCTGTACCAAAGAGTCCAAGTAAAGAAAATTACCTTTTGAGACACTCTTAAATTCCATAAGCTTTTATGTGAGAATCTAACTAGACCTTCAAATTCAATTGCATTGTAGCAAGACTTCACAGAAAAAGAATTGTCTTGAAACCTAGAAAGAAAATCATCACACATTTCATAAAAAGTAAGTTTGAAATTCCATGCAGTTGAACTTTGAAATGTTGATGCCTAAATTAGAATATCTTCTTCCGGTGTTGTGATTTTCGGACAAAGATTTTATCTTTCAAATTTGACTAGAAAATAAAAAAATCTTTTGAATATTTTCGTAAAGAGAAATCTTTTGATATTTTCGATCCGGAAAATTTTTTCTCACTTGTTAAAAAAATTACTTACTAGCTATAAGTATCGTACTAAATTTTTAGAGTGACTTCTAAAAGCAAAAAATAAATTAAAAATGTAAAGCAAAAATTTTTTGCTTCCAACTTTTGAATAATAATCTAATTGCCAAACCGGCTCAAGAAACCAACTAGAGATGTATTTATTTAAAGTCGACCCATAAATATATACATATAAGCAAAAAGATTTTAGAGGGTGTTTTGATACACCAAGAAGTAACTTTTCGATTAATTAAATTGAAAAGTTGAAAGTAGAATTTTGAATGATTCCTAGAAATAAAAAAGTAACCCGTTCGTGGAGAATTTTTTTTTTGCTTCTGATTATGAAAACTACTTCTACTTCTGGTTGCCAAATACGCTATTAGTGAAGTCAAAAAATTGGAAAATTAATTTGGATACCACGTAAGAAGTAATTTATCAACTAAATTGGAAACCAAATTTCAAAATGACTATTAGAAGCAAAAATATTTTTTTTTTATTAAGCAAAAAAAAATCAGTTTTAGCTTCTGAAATTACTTCGGATTTTGGAGAAGCAGAAGCACTATGGTACATTGATCCATGTCCTACCTGTTTAGAATCATCGTATATCTGATTTGACTATACCGGTTTTTTAAATATTATGTCTGATGTCAATCTTATCTGATGGCTCAATCAATTTTTATCTTATCCCACGAAAATTGGTTTGGACTTTGTGTGAGTGGTTTAGCAGGATTGATAGGAATTACACATCTGATACTTATTTTTCAATGCCACTCATAAACATGTATAAAATTATTGAATATAAACAAGATGCTAGTAAACGAGTTTTTGAATAAATAATTGAATTGTAAAGGAAAAAAATACCCAAGGCATTGATTGAAAATACTTTTAACATATATAAACGCACCTTGTGTAATCTTTTTGAAACTGTAATGATCAAACAAACATGATTATCTTTTTTAAAAGAGTAAAGTATTGATCTCACATTAATCATACCTTGATGCAACTTAATGCTTGTGTAATCCCAGATAATCAAGTTCCTATAAAGTCACACAAAGATCAAAACCAAAAAAAACAAAAAACTTCAAGTCTTCAATTATAATCTTCAAAAGTAACCGCTAGAAAACAACTTGATTCCACTATTGATCAACCGCATAGAACGAAGTCTGTTAACATTGACTGATCAACAGTTATACCCTACATATCCAGAATCACTTAGATTTGTACTAGTCAAATCTTCAAACAAACTTGAGTGGCCTTATAATAGAAGAGACAGACCTTATAATAAACAAGTTTGGCCTATTGAAAATGACTACGCCGTTAGTTCAAACATAAGTAATTAACTAAAAACTAAATAAAAATCTAGCCTTCCACCAACGATAAAACTAGATGCTTCTTTATCCCAAAAAAGGCTTTAAAAAAAGCAACGCAAGATGTTTTACCTAATTAGATTACTCATATCTCTTTAACAAGTTAACTTTCCACACTTTACAAAAGGTGTGTTCTGGGATGAGTTTGTAAAAATACAAGACTCCCCATTTAAAGTGTTATGACAAAGGCATTGATTGAAAATACTTTATTTATCAATTTCGAAAATCATCAAGATATGCAATAATATATATTTCTGAAATTAGCAAATACTAAGTAATATCCAACTCATAATCGATTTCACCCTTAATCTGACAACTAAGATTAGTTAGCGCATAACATGTACTTAATAATATAGTTTGCTAGAGATATGCAAACCTCTGGCAATGGAAATCATATAATTTGATTCCAAATAATGTATTGGAAAATCAATATATTGGGATGTTTCCTTGAGTAATCAAAAGTGTATACTTGAACAATAAGAAATTAGAGTTTAACACATGTTCAAATCATTATATCGACATTATAATGAACTTTCCAGTCTAACTCATATACTTCTCGATATTTTTACAAACCCATGAAGATTAACAGACTAATTGAAAAAGTAAAACAAGAGTCAGATTCACTCAGGAATTGTCCTGGGATCTATTCTTCTCATATATTATTTTCCTTTTCTCCCGATGACTACGTATAACATATGAGTGATATCGTACTACTTACAGTAAATCCATAGGATTCCAAGTTAAGTTTTTATTTTTATTTTCTAATAAATTCTCGTTGGGGCATTGCTTAAAACACTTGCAATCTTACAGTGTAATGTATGCAGATCGACCTGTTCCTACTTTTGTTTCAAATATACCATTACTTAGTATGACTTTATGCCTCTGGGTATTCATCAATGGTGATCATGGGTTGATTTATATCAATTATTGGTATTGAAGAAGTTACCGTTGAGGGTCATAATTACGTTAGTGGAGGTAATTATAATATTGGATCAAGGTTATAATCAAGAAGTTATTGTTAATGATTATCTAGTAGTAGCTTTTGAAGGATGAGGTAATAACAATGAGGGTCTTAGAGGGATTTATAATGGTAATGATGTTCAACCTAATCTTGAAATCTAAAAGAATATGTCGGGTCATTCATGTTATAGTTTTCCCTGATCCTTCCACATCTAGAGAATAAAGATGTAAATTTATCGTATCATTTTTCTAACTCACACCGGCAATAGCTTTCCTCTTAGAATAAATAAATATTTTCTATTAGTACATTTGTTTATTAGATTCAGAAGAATCTATATTGCAGACGATTTGATAATCGATTGATTAATGGAAAAATTAGTTTTCTTACAGACACAGTATGAGTATATATACTCAAAATCACTTAACTCTCAGACTCACTTATCTCTCACTCATTTGTATACACGTTTGCACAATACACTCACACTCACACTCTCATGTTATTACCCTATTTCAATCACAAGGTGGCAGGTAGAGACATCTTAAGATTGCATTTAACACAACCTATACACTCACACACTCATGACAGACATATTAAAGACCGTGTGAAACAACACCAATTGAGAGCATTACCATATGGGAGCATTACACAACTCACACCACAAAGTGATAGGAGAAAAACATGAGAAATAGTTATATAGCAGCAGTAGTTGATGAAGATGTGAGATAGAGAGTACTCCAAAAGTAGTAGTTGCAGTTAATGAAGTGTTAGGAATATCATGCTAGTAGGTGTGAGTTAGTCTCCAATGTGCATAAGAGAGTTAAAAAAAGTACCAACTGAAGCAATATTGATAGTCCATAGTAGAAACACTAGCAAGCCAGCAAAATGAGTAATCTGTGCTCCATAGGAAGTGATACGGAGATGTACAAATCACACTCACCAGCATAGAAATCAGGCAATCAACACCAACACAGAGATTACTGAAGTCCACTTCATATGAACCAAAAACAAACTGAATATGTAGCTCATACTCAACACTACATTAGCATCATTATATCTAGTACCACAAGTTGAATTAGTATCAGCAACATAAAGTATAAGAAAATACTAGTTCCAAACGGAAACCAAATTCAAGAATTGAATCCTCTTATTACCAACAAAAACAAGGACCTAACTAGAATGATGAATGAACAATAGGTTGCATACATAATTATATGTAGACTCAACAAAGAAAACTTCAACTTCTAATTTAGTTACAACACCAACTCCAATTCGAAATCTAAACTCCACAACACCAACTCCAATTCGAAATCTAAACTCAATTTCACTACTAAACACGCAAGACATTCAACACCGCAGTGAAGACTGACTTGAAGTAAAAATTTAGAATTGAAGTATGAAAATGAGCCATGAAGCACTAGATTTGTGCAACAACAGTTCCACTAACAAACTCCCAACCTTCTACTGATCAAAAAGAGATTAAAGAATCAAGGTTAATCAACAAAATAATGATTGATACCCCTAAGATACCATATTAGATTCATAAAAATCTACATTGTAGATGATTTGATAATCAATTGATTAAAGGAAAGATTAGTTTTCTTATAAAGATTAGTATACAATATAACTTCTTTAAGATAATACTCGATAATATAATGTTCTCGTTAAAATGATAAAAAGATTTGGCCCCGACTCGGGCTTTTAGTGCTAAAATAATAAATTTGATAATATCATAATATAATAGATTTCAAAATATTTTCTTAAGCATAATAGGTCCCAAATATTATATAAAATAATAATTTTACTAAAAAAATAAAAAATAATTTTCAAATATGTCAAATTTATCAAAATATGATTCAATGTTAGTTTTCTTTTTCCTTTGAAATTCAAATCAAGTTATATTAGTTTGTAATGCACTCAAAGGATGCAAAATCACATTATTTAAATTTCAACAAATTTGTGAGACCCCAAATATTTTTTTTGGGTTTAACTTAACCCATTAGTCAAATTCTGAGCACAGAGATCCTAAAATTCTAAAACTCAAGTGCCTTTAACACACTTAGGTTATCCCTTAGTATTATTAGTGTGTATGATTAGTAGATGGAAATGCTAGACATTTTAAGCATGCTTGACACTTGTTCAATAGAGAGGGCATTGGGGTATTTGAGTAATTTTCCTCTAGTCATTAAAAATGTGTGAACGGAGAGAACGAGTGGGGGGGATTCTTCTTCTTTTCTTCTTCCACTCTTCCTCTCTTCTTCGGTTCTTCCTCTGGGTGTGATCGAGAGATGAAAATTGAAGATTTTAGTGAAATAGATTACGAGAAATGATTATAAATAGATGTTGAAGGTATTGCTAATATTGATTTAAAAAAAGAGGAAACAGAAATATAAAATTGAAGAGAGAATTGTTGCCGGCAGAGATGGATTCGAACTTGAAAGAATGGTGGTGGTGTTCGAGGTGATTGATGAATCTATGTTGATGGTTAATATGGGTTTTGATGGCTTGCTGCTCCGCCAAAAAGAGAAGAAGGGAAGTGTGGCTTTGTATTGGTGGAGGAGATAGATTGAAGATGCTACTGATTGAGTGAGGTGGGATGGGTTTTTAACGAAGAGATTTGAATGAGAAGATGAGTACCGTCAGATGTCGGTGAGAAAAGGGTGATGATTGTTCTATGATGCTAGAGTGCTAGGCGTTGTTGCTGGAAAGTTAGTCCCAAAAACTGATTTGTTGTCGTTAGTTTGTGAAGCGTGATGAGTTGTGGAGGCTGAATATTGGAGTTTGAATGATTGAATGTTTGATTTGAATGAGTGAGTTGTAGGGGCATAAATTCATCGGTTCCACGTGTTTACATCTTAAGAAGAAAGTATCGCATTATGGTGCACCGAGAAGTACAAGAGCAAAATTAATGATAAAGAAAGACAACAATACATTTGTCACACATCAACTGACACCGGAAGCAGTAAAGTCAGACTGGATTAACGCATGTGAAACACGTGGAAAGAATGTAAGTTACGAGAAAAAGCATCATTGATAGCCAAAGCAATCATCTGCGCCCTACTATCACTTGCGCTCTACAATCATCTGCGCCCTACTATCACTTGCGCTCTACAATCATCTGGGCCCAACTATCACCTGCGCCCTACAGTCACTTGCGCCTTATCACTCACACACTATAAGTTTCAATCCTTAAAGCACAACCATGCTCCACATCAACAATAAACAAAGAATGTATGAGGATAAGGCCAAGACTACCACGTGGAGGATCACCAAGACACGTACCAAAATACAATGATACCTGGAAGGACACATGGAAAAATAATGCTGACACAAAGAAATATAATTTCAATACGTGTAAGGCATACACAACCCAAAAGCAAGAAGCGACACGTCAAATTCCACATGCCACACATGCCAGCACCCACACAATAAAGACAAAGGACCAACAATCGCTCAATCCAAAGAGAAGCTACGCACCAGCAAGCGGAACCTGCAAGAAGCATCACAAAAGGAGTAAGATGAACTGCGCACAAATTCAAGATAAGATCAAACAGGTCAAATAGAGATAAGAATAAATAAGGAAGAAGGACCCATCATATTTTGCTATAAATATCGATCCCCGAGTAGAAAGAAAGAAACAACAGAAGTGAGAGGAAAAACTTTGAAAGAAAATCGATAAGTGAAAAAAGCTAACATTAGGTTAAGGACTCTATTATCTTTAAGTACTTCAATTCTTTATATTAGTATATGTACAAACATAACGATTATAAATAAAGATACCATATTTATCCCGGGGATGTAGGAATAATAGCCGAACCACGTTATATTTTGAGTTGATTTCATTTTCATTTAGTGATGCATTTGACATTCTTTTAGAGACTTCTTCATTTTCCTTCCAATTGTTAACAAAAGTATTTAATTAGCATGTGAATTCATCAAAATTCTTCTTGATGTTCTATCGGATTCGTGGTGGTCTATGACCATCAGATTTTCGGTAGTTACAGTTTGGTGCTAGAAACAAGGAAGGTAGTAAAGAATTTATTCTACCTGGTCAAATCTTTGTTTTCAAAATCTTTAAATCTTATGAGTATAGAAAATCTTCCCTTAGTTATGAGCTTAGTTTCATTGATTCGAATTTTTCTCATTCATATTTTCAAGGTATTCGTATTCATCATTTTATGGAAAAAGTTTGCAATCAAACGTGTTTGTGACATTTCATGTTAACATGATATTTTAAATCCTTTAACAGGAATTTGGCTTTAAATGATTTTCCAATAGCTTTAATTTGTTTCTAAAGATTATGCTTCGATTGGCAATTGATTCAAGAAGTTTGTAAATTCAATTTATAAGCCCGTATTGATTTTGTTTTAAGAAAATTGGTTGATGATTAAACTGATTTTTAACTTTTGCTTGAAATCACGGTATTTATAAAGTAAAGTCTTATCATATAAACTTATATGTGAATACTAAATTAAATTAGTTACCTAACATTAGCAAAGAAGTCTCATTAGCAGCCGCAAAGAAAGAAAAAGAATCGTTCATAACATCACCAACAAGTCACAAGTAATGGAAACCACAAACAATCAAATAACAACAGCTGTGGCTACGCAATCAGAGGTAGAAATTACAAGAGATCGTCAAACGTCTAGGCAAGAGAATCAAGCAATTCACAATGGAGGTGAAAGAAAGGGTGTCATAAATAACATCCCATCACAAGCACAGGGGGCAAGAAATCAAATGCAAATCATTGAAGAAGCGCAAGAAAAAAGGCATCAAAGGGAAGGACTTAATAACCATTCCCATGAAAATGATCATACTACACGTCAAACGAATGAAGAGGTACCACAAATCCGGGAAAACCCCATCAGCATATTTCTAGAAGAACTGAATGAGATGCGCAAGGTACAAAAGGCTAATGCAGAGACAATAGCTTTATTAGTACAAGAAAATCAAGCTTTTAAGAATAAAGCAAATGAAGAAACATCTACTTCCAGTTTACAAAGTCAGGAAGAGCGTTCAAAGAAATCAGCCAAAGGCAAAACAAAGGTTAATCAGGACCAAAGAGTGATGGTGGTTGAACCACCAACTCATGCTAATGAGCATTTCAAGCAAAGTAGGTATAATTAGCGTTACGGAACGTGCAGATTGGATTTTGATGGTATTATACCACTGCGCAACAACTGGAACAAGTATGTTGAGGATCTGGAAGCAATAAAAGGAGAATTAAGAGCCATGAAAAACAAGCAGGAGAGAGGATGATTGGAAGAAGTTTTGAGAGAAGCACAAAGGACACCATTGGCTCCGTACTTAGCCTTTGCTCCAATTCTTCATAAGTGCAATCTTCCGATTTTCGATTGTTATGATGGGACAAAAGATCCCGCTTCTCATTTGAAATACTAAAATCGAAACATGACTAGATAGGAGCAGGATGATGTAATCATGTGTCGATATTTTCCATCAAGCCTAAAAGGGACATCGTTACTATGGTATGACAGTCTACCAGAAGGTTCAATACGTTCATATGCACAACTGACCCGAGAATTCCTGGAAACGTACATGTATAAAAAGCCAGCAAATGCAGGCATAGACAGATTATTTGGGTTCGCATCATCAGCGGAGCAATCCATTCGAGACTACACCTATAGATGGCAAGCCATTTTTCAGGCCATTGGAAATGTCACCCCCGAGATCGCAATCAATAGCTATAAATGGGGAATTTCCAATCGAACATGCCCACTTTTTACGGAGATACATGATGTAATTTTAGAAGTGGTAAATAAAGGTTCGATTCTCGAACTTG
>JAJJMC010008872.1:759060-811103 GCA_023531435.1 Papaver californicum
TCACTAGAAATTAAGGTGCAAATTAGACACTAAAATGTGTCTATCAATACACACATCATCCAAAAACTGAAGGAGCCTTGAGGGATATCATTGAGAAGCATGCAAGGTTGCAGGACATCCAAAGGAAAATTCCAAAAGCAACCACCTATCATCATAGAACGGAAAACAGAGCCAGCCATGCGGAGCCATCCGCCAATCTTGAAAAATGAGCAACAAATGAGCGCCCTCACAATCAATTTAAGCGTGGAAGGTTTGATCATGAAAGAAGGTTTAACCAGCAATTTGAAGATCGGGGGTTTTACAAAGCTAAATACTCATTATCCACAAATTCTAAATGCCATAAAAAACAGGCATGACTTCGAATGGCCAATTACAAAGGGAAGGCAGCCAATGCATGCTGAAAATTCAAACGAATATTGTGAATATCATTGTTTTTATGGACATCCCACATATAGATGCATGAATATTAAATTTCAGGTACAAAAATGATCGATGCAGGGGGACTCAATGAATTTCTGTGCTTACCTAATCCCCTTCCAAGGTCAAGTGCTGGAAAGACAATAAACATTCCAGGGAACAATCCCACTATTAACACAATCACTTTCACGGAGTCGCATCAATTGTCAATGAATACAGCAATTGACAGGAAACTGCACAAGAGAATAATCAACCATGAAGTATTTAAAGTTGCAGGAAGAATCACTGAGAGATGGGAAGAATGGATGGCTTCCCCGCTAACATTTTCAGCAGAAGAGGTTGATCAAGAAGTAGAAACTCACAACGACCCGCTGGTTCTCACCCTGCCTTTGTCTGGATGGAATATCACAAAGATTTTGATAGATGTAGGAAGTTCTCTTAATGTGTTGTTTTATGACACATTTCTGATAATGGGATTGAAAGAAGATCAGTTGGAGAAATCTGGCTACACCATCTATGGATTCAATGGAGTAGCGTCAAAACCAAGGGGAGAAGTCATACTCGAAATTATGGCTGGACCCTTGAGTGTTACAACAAATTTCAGTGTAGTAGAAGCTCCCTCACATTACAATTCCATCATCGGAAGGCATTGGGTTCATCAGTTGAAAGGGGTAGCAACAACGTATCATCAGTACTTGCGGTTTCCGACGCCTCAGGAGAAATGGAAATTAAGGGAGACCAGAGCATGGCGAGAACGTGCGTCCTCACGGAAGCATACATAAATCAAAAAAGAGCTCAACAAGTGAAATCAAAGAAGAAAGAAAGGAAAGTCCAAGCTAAGGAAGGAGCAATAAATCAATATTTGGCTGAAGTTGCAGCCAGCAAGTCAGTCAATTAAGAAGGAAGAGATTATGTAGTCATAGGAGATGAGTTAGAAGCAGGAAAAGGAGGTGGAACCTCACAATAACAACTCAAGGGGGATCCCACATTCTTAGGAGTCCCCAAATCAACTTTTTTCGTCGTTGAGGAAATCAAAAGCATCAATGTTGGCACGCCAGAATTTCCAAAGGCAGTTAAAATTGGAACCCTGATGAACTCAGAAAGGGAGCAAGATCTAATCAGTTTACTTGAAGAGTACGCAGATGTATTTGCGTGGAAAGTAGGAGACATGCCAGGAATTGACCCAAGCATAGTTCAGCATGAACTGCGTATACATTCGGGCACCATACCATTTCGGTAACGGATGCGGAAGGTAGCACCTGAATACCATGATCCGGTAGAAAAAGAATTGAATAAGCTAATGGACGCAGGATTCATTCGAAAAGTGCGCTACCCAACGTGGATATCAAATATGGTTATAGTCCCGAAGAAGAATGAAGGGGTGAGAATTTGCATAGACTTCACCAACTTGAATAAAGCATGTCCGAAAGATAACTATCCACTTCCAAGCATTGATCAATTAGTAGATGCTATTGAAGGACACGAAGCCCTTTCTTTTATGGATGAGCAATCAGGATATAACCAGATTGCGCTAGCCGAGGAAGATCAAGAGCATACTGCGTTCTTTACTCCACGAGGATTATATTGTTATACGAGAATGCCGTTTGGATTAAGAAATGCAGGGGCAACCTATCAACGATTAGTGGATGCAATCTTCAAACCATGGATATGACGCATATTGGAAGGTTACGTAGATGACATGCTGGTAAAAAGCAAGATGGCAAAGGATCATTTACAAGACTTAAGGGAGATTTTCCAAGATTTGCGCAAATACAAAAGGAAGGTCAACCCGGAAAAGTGCATCTTTGGAGTTACATCAGGGAAATTTTTGGGTTATCTGGTCACGAAAAAAGGAATCGAAGTCGATCCGACAAAAATACAGGTTATTGTAAATATGCCATCCCCAAGAAATGTTAAGGAAGTATAGAAGTTGAACGGATGCCTAGCAGCGCTTAGCAGGTTCATCGCAAGGTCATCAGATAAGTGTAAACCATTTTTTGATACTCTAAAGAAGAGGAGAAAGTTTGAATGAAATGAAAATTGTGAACAAGCCTTTCAAAACATCAAAATCTATCTTGCGACTTTGCCCGTATTACAGAAACCGAAGCAAGAGGAGATCTTGGCCTTGTATATAACTGCAACAGAAGATGATGTGAGCGCAGTGCTAGTGCGAACAAACGATAAGGTGGAAAAACTGATCTACTACATTAGCAAGACTTTCAACCTTGCAGAAATGAATTATACCAAGATTGAACAGTTAATATTAGCGCTGGTTTTTTCCACGCAGAAGTTGCGCACGTATTTTCTAACACACTATATGCGAGTACCAAGCAAGGCTCCGTTGGAATCAATGTTAAAAAACGCAGCAAAAGTTGGAATAATTGTAAAGTGGAATGCTCAGCTAGAACAGTTTCATATTCTTGTTGAGATACAAACTGCTCAAAAGTCCCAGGTTTTTGCAGACTTTCTTGCAGATTTGCCATCAGATGATGACTTTGAAATCCAGGGATTACCAGGAATAAAAGAGGATGATTCTCATGACATTTTGAATCCTGTCAATTCTCGGAGATGGGAAGTTTTTGTTGATGGAGCCCGAAATAAAGAGGGGGCAGGAATTGGGATCGTAATAACAACACCTACGGGAGAACGATTGATACATGCATTTCGTTTAGAATTTGGAGAGCACACCAACAATATAGTAGAGTATGAGGCTGTGGTTCATGCCCTCCGGCTTATCATTGAACTAGGAATTACCAATGTACGGTTGACAAGTGACTCACAATTGATCATCCGACAAGTTGAGCTGAAATATCAAGCAATTGATAAAGATTTGATTGAATATAAAAGTCTTGCGCAAAAGTTAGCATCCCAAGTTCCAAGCATCATTTTTCGCCATTTGTCTAGGGATAAGAATCGTCATGCAGATTCCTCAATGATCAAAGATCCAAATACATCTGCCATCAAGATTGGACGCATCTATGAACCGTCAATCAGAATCTGGGCAGTTGAGAACATGGAAGATGAAATAAGTGAAGATCTTGAAGATCCAGCCACAAAGAATAATGTAAATATACCCGAAAATCCAAAGGATAGACTCATCTAAGAAGATTGGAGGATTGCGCTACATCAATACTTGCAAAAATGAATATTACCTGCGGACACCAAGGAAGCAAGGAAAATACAATCAAAATCCGTTAACTATCAGTTAAGGGATGTATTTTGTATCGAAAATCCTTCATGGGACCACTACTTCGGTGCTTATCGCGACAAAAAGGACATCAAATCTTAACAGATATACATTATGGTGACGCTGGGAATCATAGCGGAAGACGATCATTGGCCCTCAAGGCAAAACCGCGAGGATATTATTGGGTCTCAATGCAAAAGGATGCAGAAGATATGGTCAAAAGATGCGAAGAGTGTCAACGCTTTGCAAAGAAGATCCGAGCGCCAGCGACAGAACTCAATTCAGTGTTTAGTCCATGGCCATTTGCAAAGTGGGGAGTGGATATTGTCGGACCCCTACCTGAAGGAACGCGGAAAAGGAAGTATTTAATCGTAGCAACAGACTATTTTACTAAGTGGGTAGAAGCCAGGGAACTTGCGCACATTAGAGACTCGGATGTGTTCAAATTCTTGTTTGATGATATAATTTGCAGATTAGGAATCCCAGTAGCAATAGTTTCGGACAATGGACAACAGCTGCAGGGAAAAAATATCGACATGTTATTTGAAGCCTTCAACATCCAAAAAAGAAAGTCTACTCCACTTTACCTCCAGAGCAATGGACAGGCTGAAGCTACCAACAAGACAATTGCACTCAATATCAAGAAGACCCTGGAAGGACATCACAAGCAATGGTGTGAGCAACTTCATAACACTCTATGGGCATATCGCACCACAAGGAGGTCTGCAACTGGAGAATCACCATTCCTACTTACTTATGGGGCAGAAGCGGTCATACCAACAGAGATAATTTTACCAACAACCAAGACAGAGGCATGGGAAAGGAATTTAAATGAATATTTAATGTTAGAAAAGTTGGATGACCTGGAAGAAAGAAGAGAAGTTGCATTACAAAAGATGGATAATTATCAAAGAAGGTTAGCAAGTGAATATGGTAAAAAAGTAAAGTTGCGTAAGTTTGTAGAGGGACAATATGTTTTGCGATAAATTCCAGAATATCAAAAGAATAAAAAGGCAGCGAAGTTTGCGCCCACTTGGGGAGGTCCCTATATCATACATGACATTGCAGGACAAGGATCCTATCATTTTCGAAATATGGATGGAGAAGTCTTGTGGCATCCTTGGAATGCGCAATATCTTAAACCATATTATCCCTAACTTTCTATGCAATCGTACAATAATTTACGTTCATACAGGGTAAAGCAATTGAATGTAATCTCTCATAGGAGACCCATGTAAATGTCTGGAGTGTTGACTATTGGGTACATCCGCTAGCAAGAGATTCCCTACATGACATTAGTTATTGTATCAGGCGTCACCCAATTCATGGGATGCTCAGGGACCGCATGGGTAGTTTCCTCATGGACAGAGAGAAATTACTATGTGAGCGCACCCTCAAAAGGAGCCCAAGGTACAATAAATCCTTGTGGTCTCAAACTACAGACTCATTAATCAATTTGTTTTATGATTTTATTGCAGGAATAAAAGTAAAATTTCAAACGCAGAAGAGAATATCAGAAAATAATTATTTCTATTTATGTTTCATAACAGTTTACAAGAGCAAAAATGGTATACAACAATAGCCAGACATAAGAAAAACTTTAAGAAGCAGGATCAGTGTTAGAAGCCGGGTCAACAACAGAAGCAGGATCGGAAGCTAAAGCAGGGGTAGCACTAGGAGCATGCTCAGGAACCTTCTTGCGCACATAGGTTTTGGTCCAACCGTCCTTCTCAACCCTATCAAGGGTATTATTAATTGCCAGAGCAATACCCCTTCGCGTTTCAATTTTCATATACTCCATTTCTCACGTGAAGCTATAAGCGCATCCTCGTATGTTTTTATCTTACTTTCAGCTATTGATGCCCGACTCTCAGCCGAAGAAGCTTGTTTCTGCCAGTACGCAAGTATTTCCTCCGACACAGCCAGGTCATCAGAAACATCTTTGATAGCAGTCTGCCAGTTAACATCTGCTTCTTGCGCTTGGGAAGTTAGGAGAGTAATTTGGTCTTGCGCCTCAACCAGTTTAACTGTGGCTTCTCCAAATTGTTCATTTACTTCCTTCAGCTTGTCATTGGCTTTAAAAAGCTTCTTTTCAACCTCAGCGGACAAAAGCTTGACATTCTTCAGCTCCTTATCAGACACCTCATCCTTGGTTGCTGCTCTCTTAAATTTTTCCTCAAAACCTACAGAGCAAGTAGAAAGTTGTTAGACCATGTAAAAAGAAAGTAGGAGTAACTCTTTGATATAAAATAAGATACCTCTAGCAAGGGACTCAAACTTTTGTAAATCCTGGACGTTTTTAGAAAGATCAAGGAATTCAAATTCACTCAGAAGGTTAGCATAACCATTCTTGGATGGATGGAGATCTTGTTTATATTGCGTAATCTCAGTTTCATCCGCTAATCCTCTATCTCGCAACAAATTGATCTTCTTTGTGCATTTATCAATTTCTCTTTGTAAACAATGAATATCGCAATCTCGGTGAAGGACTTTATCTGAGAGGCTGCGAACTTGTGCTTGAGCTTCCGAAAGAGCTTTTCCTCTAGCATGAGAGTCCACAGCTGCGTTATCTCTTTCCTTGATAAGCTGCGCTACAAAAGTTGAGTGTTTGGAGTCATGCTGTGACCTAGACTGAGAAAATTTGGCAAGTATACCTTTGCGCTCTATGCAACGCCTGCGATTTTCCTCCTCTAATTTCTCTACCTTCGCCATGGCTTCATCAACGCGGTCATTATTCCATAAAATAACAACATTAAATTCCTTTTTTTTGTTAATAAAGTCTGTGTTTAAAGATGCATGTTTCAACAAAAGTTTTTTGGACGCAATATTAATTTCATTCCTCTCATCCAACAATTTATTGAGGTTTTCCTTGACCTTTACATTACCCTCGTTGACTTTCATTACATGCCCATGTAAAGATGTGACTCTAGCCCGCAGCCTAATAACAGTGTTTGAATCCTCCTCTGATCCCATAAAAAAGTTCAGAAATACGCATTAAAAGTAAAAGAAAATAACGTAGAAGATGAAGTATTGTAACCTTGGCTTTGAAGAGTAGACAGTTGCTGTCGGAGCACTTCATTTTCTTGCTTTAATTTAGTAGTGCCATCCTCCGAAAGTCGGAGGCGAAGTGTGTCGGCTTTCGCACTAACTTTAGCAAGTTCTTCTTCAGTGCTCCTGAATTTATCCTCCATCATCAGTGAACGAGCCTAGAAGTACTTGTATGCTACCAAAGAGCATCTCTCATTATAAGTAAGCTGCGTAATCAAAGATGAACATCAGGATAAGAAACAAAGGAATAAAAATCAATAAGGAAACAAGTTATGAGAAGTATACCTGCATAAGAGCCTGCTGCTGACGGGCATATACGCCCCCATCTGCTACCGCAAGGATCTCAGCAAGGGTGTAGGGCACCTCGACGTCAAAAAGACAAGCTTTATTTACATTTTCTTTTGACCAAGATTCCATCACTGTGTCAAAAGGAACAGAACGCATGTCCGCTCGCAGTTTGGCAACTGAAGCGGAATCAGTAGGCTTCGGCTGAGCATAACTAGGAATCAGAAGCAAGTCATTTTCCTTGAACCAACGGACGCCTCCTTTTTCTTTCCAACAAGATTATCAGCCTCGCAAACACTCTTGCCCTTTTCTTCACGGGAGGCTCTCTCTCCACTGGCAACTGAAGCTATATATCTTTCTTCAGAAGAAGAAGAAGTCAACTTTTCTACATCCCAGTAGCATCCACTGCGTTCTCTTGAAAGAGAAGAGTTTGCAGTATCGGCAACCCCGACTGGAGTAGGATCAGCTACGTCGGCAGCCACATCCTCTTTAGAGAAAGAAGATACAGCTCCAGTTTCAATTATCATCTCCAGCCTGGGAGGAACATATTTAATTATAGCTCCGCTCAGCTCGGTAGAAGGCGTAGCTTGCTCCTTGTCAGCCAAATCGTCTTCGTACTCAGAAAGTGCACTGTCATCAACTTGAAATAAAGGAGAATGAGACAAAAAATAGGAGAGGTTGATGTTTTCATCCAGAGAGGGCTCAGTGTCTACTACTTGAGGAGCGTCAGTTGCAACATCCGCCAACGCAGCGGAACGAGAAGCTACAAGGGTTGCGCTCTGCTCCTTGCCGGCTTTTATTCTTAAAATAGGCTGACTAGGAGAAGGATTAGTCCTAGCCACCGTCTTAGCAGGAGCGCGAGGAGTAGCCTTCATTTTCTTCTGGCCATGTTAACATTTTCAAATGAGTTAGCAAGGCGCAATATTAAACACTCAACTAATAAAAGACAGAGCAATACCTTGTCATATGGAGGAGTAGCTTTGCGTTTGGTGCCCACATCGGCCTTTAAATTTTCTCTCTCTTCTGGAGGCTGCACAAGAATAAAAATAAAAAACTTGCGACACACTTAAATATCAAGAGAATTAAAAAATCATTACTTACCACATCACCAAAAGGGAAAGTAAATCCATCGAAATTCAATTCCCATGGACGGTAGGATGGGAAACGTTCCTGGAGGCTCCGCACAGTTCTTTCCGAAGCTCGACCATAAATCCAGGGCCCTTCAATCACTATTGGAGTTAAGTACCACTGGAAGTCATGGTCCCTGCGCAGCTTTTCTGTCAAGGGATCGTCCGTTCCCGGGATGAGATTTATCTTTTTATTATCAATCTCAGAAAGAAAACGAAACCCGTCACCTCCCCTGCGACTAAGACCGACGTTCCAATTCATATAATTCCTGTGAGCAAAAGAATCGGCGTATGTCAAGTGGAAATTCTCCATTGTGTAATGAACGCGGTCCGCAGGATTATGTGTATAGCAGGTGAAATTGGTTTCCCCGACACTGCGCATGCTGCATTCGTCCAGCATTCTCCACCAGTTCATGTTGTACTGTGCAACTGAACACACCGCGCTGCTTCTGGACTGGCCACGGCTAGCTAAGACTTCAAACTGATAAGGAAATTGACTGTCGTATAAGGGTATCCTTAACCCTGCGTCTATTGCACCAGCGGCAACCAGCAATCTGGTAGGAGAGTAGTTGAAATTCATGATCATATTCATGGAGATCTTGTCTCCTTCAAGCAAGTTATAAATGGAAACTTTAAAGTCCCGAAGACCATATTTCCTCTTGAACACCTCAATATCCACATTTTTGAAACTAAGAAGCTCATGAATCCGATCGCTTCTGGTAGAAGACTTAACATGAGGCAAAGCAAGGCTGCGAATTCCTATGGTACACACCGGCCTACTTTCATCCCTCTTTTTGCTAGCAGTGTACCGAGAAGATTTCTTCTCAGAATGTTGGTCATCATCCCGATCGGAAGTATGTTTGGGGGCACGACTACTATCTTTTCCAGACATGATTAATCTGCAAACCAAGAAAAAACAAGGTTACAAGGATGAACAATATAAAACAATGCAAAACTTTAAAGGAGAATCAACATGCAAAAAAAATTCTTCACAAGAAGTCTAATAGTCTTACCAATAAAAAAAATGAAGTTAAGGTGTTTGAATCAACGAAGATTTGATCTTGGGAACTAAAAACCTTGATCAAGCAAGAAATCTCTGAAAAGTTTAAGGAATAAAGACTTTAAGAAGAAGAAGACAGAAAAAGATCAAAAGTGCAGATAGGAAATCAGAGAAAAACTTGGAAAGCGAAAATTAATGGGAAAAAAGACAAGACTTACTCTTAAATACAAAACCAGTGAACTGATACGACTGCAAAAAGGCACTCAAAAGGCGCAAATCCAAACAATGTGTCTTCTTGGAAACCTGTGAAACCGTCGAAATTCAAATTTATTAGGGGCACAAGACCCAAAAGTCATCATTAATTTTTGCCTTTTCGAGTTCTAGACACGTGGGAAAGAAATCCAAAAGATAAAAAGGGGGCAAATTGTAGGGGCATAAATTCATCGGTTCCACGCGTTTACATCATAAGAAGAAAGTATCGCATTATGGTGCACCGAGAAGTACAAGAGCAAAATTAATGATAAAGGAAGACAGCTATAATACATTTGTCACACATCAAATGACACCGGAAGCAGTAAAGTCAGACTGGCTTAACGCATGTGAAACACGTGGAAAGAATGTAAGTTACGAGAAAAAGCATCATTGATAGCCAAAGCAATCGCCTGCGCCCTACTATCACTTGCGCTCTACAATCATCTGCGGCCTACGATCACTTGCGCTCTACAATCATCTGCGCCATACTATCACTTGCGCTCTACAATCATCTGCGCCCAACTATCACCTGCGCCCTACAGTCACTTGCGCCTTATCACTCACACACTATAAGTTTCAATCCTGAAAGCACAACCATGCTCCACATCAACAATAAAAAAGAATGTATGAGGATAAGGTCAAGACTACCACGTGGAGGATTACCAAGACAAGTACCAAAATGCAATGATACCTGGCAGGACACATGGCAAAATAATGCTGAAACAAAACAATATAATTTCAATACGTGTAAGGCATACACAGACCAAAAGCAAGAAGAGACACGTCAAATTCCACATGCCATCACCCACACAATAAAGACAAAGGACCAACAATCGCTCAATCCAAAGAGAAGCTACGCACCAGCAAGCGGAACCTGCAAGAAGCATCACAAAAGGAGCAAGATGAGCTGCGCACAAAGTCAAGATAAGATCAAACATGTCAAATAGAGATAAGAATAAATAAGGAAGAGGGATCCATCATATTTTGCTATAAATACCGATCCCCAAGTAGAAAGAAAGAAACAACAGAAGTGAGAGGAAAAACTCTGAAAGAAAATCGATAAGTGGAAAAAGCTAACATTAGGTTAAGGACTCTATTATCTTTAAGTACTTAAATTCTTTATATTAGTATATGTACAAAGATAAAGATTATAAATAAAGATACCATATTTATCCCGTGGATGTAGGCATAATAACCGAACCACGTTATATTTTTTGAGTTGATTTCATTTTTATTTAGTGATGCATTTGACATTTTTTTAGAGACTTCTTCATTTTCCTTCCAATTGTTAACAAAAGTATTTAATTAGCATGTGAATTCATCAAAAATTTTTTTGATGTTCTATCGGATTTGTGGTGGTCCATGACCATCAGATTTTCGGTAGTTATATGGGTGGTATTAATTGTGTGTAGGGAAGGAGTTGAAAGATGGAATTAAAAAAACAAAACCGTGCCTGAACTTCCACCAGAATGCATATGAAATGTTTGCTAAAAGACCCGAGTGAAAATTGGTTGCTAAAAGAGTTAGCCGTGAAATGAAAGAGAATAAAGCTTGGGTGTCAAATTGAATTGGGATTTGAGAAGGGAAACTTTCTGCTTGGATGAGATTAATGGTCTTATTAGAAACGACAACAAATTTGAGGTATTTCAGTTTAGGTAATTAGCTTGAGTTTGTTGGTTATAATATTTGTTGTTTCAGTTTATGAATCTTGATTATTATTCTTTTAATTAAGAAAGTTACATCAGGTGGCAATGAAGTCCACTAAAGGTATAAAGAATGAGCTATAAATTCGTGGATATGTTTGATGTGTGTGTGGTCACTTGCTAAATATGTCTTGTATGCGGCGTGCACTGAAATTATCCGGTCAGTTCTGTGCTCCAACCTAGCTAGATGATTTGATAGTGCTATCAAAGTTTAACTTAGGCTAGAAGCCTAGTACTTCAAATGAGTTTTTTATTGGCTTTAGCATTTTTCTCAATTGCACCTTATTAGTTGACAACATGGAGACGACTCAACAGTTATACTCACTTGCACCTTATTAGTATTCATAATTTATATGCATTTCAGATTAAAGAGGCATCAAGGTAGGGCTTCTTTTAATCTTCTGATGTGCACACGTACTAATGACTCATGTGGGTAGATTAGGATTATATGCTTAAGATATTATAAGGCCGACAATTTTATGGGTTCTGTAGGATCCTGCTGGTTTTGGTCACCTGTTAGATATGTCTATTATTTGACTTTCACCAAAGCATCTGTTTTTAGTTGTTTCTTGCAATCTAGTTAGGTAATTTGATATGAAACCTAACTTAACTCCAGGGCTATGCCTATGATGCAAATCTTTTTTTTTTCGTGTTTAGAATGTCCTTGAATCATTTGTGTGTTTCACTCACCCGCACTACTGAAGTGAATTAGCATCTAGTCGTAAACAATAGGCCGTCTTCAACAGTTTGGCTGACACGCTAGAATATGATCTAATATCTATATGAATGCAAGAGTTTAATTCATGATGACGTAGTGGAGATGCAAAAGAAAATTGTTAATGATGGTATAAAGCTATTACCCTTTGTATGCTTTTCCTTTTTGTTTTGCGTGTGTTGAATAAAGTGATCTAGTTATGTTTTGATCGGTGTTTTCGTTTTATAGAGATGAATATGCAATGAATTTACATTTATGTTAATTGATCCAAGTTCTTTGTGTATGACATTGAGCCATTTTAACACTTTATGTATCGTTGAAATTATTTTGTTAAGGGATTAGATTGTTCTTGTTGATACATTGTGATTGGTTGAAATATTTGGTTGGTAGTATATTATCTGTTTGGGATATTGCTTGAACCAACATATGATTTGATGTGTATTCTTGTCTTTTCTACATTTGAGTAGGCAAGAAGGATTTAAGTCTACTAGTACTGCATTGTTAGTGATCACATAGCCTTTTTATATACTTTGGTCTTTATTTAGTTCTAAGTTTGGTGGTTTTATTAAGAATCTAAAATGATATAATTAACTAAATGTGGTCAGTGGATAACTTGGGAATTAACTGAATTATGTGATGGATGGTTTATGTACTTAACTTGTGCATGTTAGATGTTAGCCACTAAGTGAATGTCCACATGGAATCTGGTATGAATGGAATTTAATTTGTCTGTAGAAATGTTTATATGTCATACGTTACTTAGCTTAATTATTGTTTACTTTGATAACAAATTTGGTTTGCCTGATATTGCGATGGGTTAGTGGGTTGTGATTTTATATGTGAAAAGATCACATACTTTAATACTTTATATAAACCTCAAATATAAGCTAGTGAACTAATTAAATCTCATTTTTTTAAAAAAATTGTAGACATTAATGCAGTGGTTTATGAAATGGATACTTGTCTGCTATGCGTGTTCTTATTGTTTATCACTACTTGGTGATGTCTTATATATGGTTATATGAGCATTGTGATTGCTAATTACATCTAGTGGGAAAATTATGACACGAGGGTGATGTAACAAGTTTGGGATAGTTGTTGGTTTGCAATTCATACTATCCAAAAGAGATGATTAATTATTTTCTAAAGCGTAGTCCATATCATATATGAAAAATTATGACACGAGGGTGATGTAACAAGTTTGTGATAGTTGTTGGTTTGCAATTCATACTATCCAAAAGAGATGATTAATTATTTTCTAAAGCGTAGTCCATATCATATATGAAGAGATAATTGCTACTATAAAGGGTAGTTCATATTATCTAAATAAATACTGACGAACTACAGTCGTGCTTGATCCCTTCGATCTACGGAGAGGGTACGTAGGCAGCCGTTATGCGGTTCAGCATAACTGCTTAAGGTTGTCCATATCATCGGGAAAGGGTTGGTTGCTGCTTGGCAGTTCATACCATCCATCTAAAAATGATTACTAACTCTTTTGAGGAGTTCATATCATTTGAAAAAGATAATTTGTTGAGCTTGACAGAATGCTGTGAGTTTGCCTGGCCAAGAGTGGCATCCCATTATTATGGCTACCCGCGGAAGACCGTCTGGAACGGTGGCTGGCATCCGACTGCCCTGACATTAGAGATTGGTCCTCACAGTTGAATAATAAAAACATTTGATGGCATTGATGATCCTAAGCTACTGTGAGTTTTTCAGGCCTTTAAGGGCATCTCATTACTATGGCAACCTGCGGAAGACCGTCCGGGACGGTGGCTGATACTCGACTATCCTGGCATTAGAGTTTGGTCCTCACAGTAAAACGATGGAACTTTGACAGATTCGATGACCCTCGATGTCAGTATTTTGCTTGTCTGCTTATAAAGCAGTGCAAATGAACAGTTGCTTTGAAAGACAAATTATTTAGCGAAGCTGGTAACCGAATTGATAATTTGATAAACATTTGCTTGGTAAAAATCGAACTGGTCCAAAAATTTTTGTAATGTTGGCTCCTCGAGTGGCATATCGGGAAGTTGAAGCTGGCCTAATGGGCCAAAACCCGACCCGTTGGAAGCGAAATTTTTTTCGGTCCATCACAAAATTAGTCAATGATTAAATATTTTAGGTACATTATATCAAACTACAGTTATTCAAAGCTAAAAATTATTCTTTAAATCGATAATATATTAATCTAATCATAATATAATAAATTATTATACTAATGATAATATAATATCTCTATAAAATAATAGGGTTAAGGTGGTCCCAAGTCTATTATACTATAGAAGTTGTGTTGTGATACCCAGACTCACTTAACTCTCACTCATTTTCACACACGTGTGCACAACACACTCACACTCTCATGCTATTATTGTTAATATATATGAGTTGTAAAAATATATTAAAAAAATCATGACAAATCTCTATAATGGTAACTTAATTATAAAAATGTGTCTCATGAATTAAAAACACAATACCTTGCACTACACCATATGGCCCATTTTGAAACATATTGTTTTTTTTTTCTTTGAGACGTTTATATAAGTTTCTAAAGCTAAGACTCATATAAACATCCCAAATCAAAAATATGTCCCTTTAATTCCTATTTTTCAGAATTATGTGTCCCTTTAATTCTTCTTTTTTAGAATTAATTAAGAAAAGTTGATGATACACTTATATGTGTCTTATAGTGTGGCATATTTGCAAATTTCTAAATCCCCAGAACCTTATAGTGACTTCAACTATAAGTTTTAATATTTGATTTTAGTTTTCTTTGTAAATTTCTATCCCCAAAACACTAAATTTCCCCCAAAAACTTTCCTCTTCTCTTTCAATCTCTCCTACCCTAAATTTCCCTCCAAATCTCCCTTCCAATGTTTATCTCACAATATTGAGTTCAAAATAAGTTTCCATTTATTTTAAATTGAGTTTCCATAATTTCTCCATTTATTTAAGGGGGTTTCCGACAATATATATTTTTTATTAATTTTGTTACATCTCTGAAATACTAAGCTCTTTAGACAGAAACTTAGGTTTTCATTTCATCTTCGTTTCCCAGCGCCTCTCTTTCCTCAAAAGAAGAAAAACCCTCTCTCAGGAATCTCATCTACAGAAATCCGTATGAGAAACCCCTCTCTCATAAATCAAAAGTATCTTTGATTTCTAATCTCTTTCAGATCATTTCTCTTTTTCTGTTCATAGAGTTTATGGTATGAACCCTAACATGCCATAGATAGAAACCAAAAATCAGATCCATTTCATAAATGTTTCCATAAATGAAAACCAGAACACAAAGCCTTTAAGTCTACAGAGAAACAGATCTATTTTTCCTTACAAAAATATACCTTAAATCTACCAGAAACCTAAGCTTATTACTATAAAGCAATACCCATTTTAACGAGTTTGAAACATCTTCTCAGGTATGAAAACCCATTTTACATATTTTTTATATTTTGATTTTGTAAACCCTATAAATTGATTTTTATTTTGAATCTGCAGAAGATGATTCAAGAACAAAGCTATAAGATTCAAGTACACAATTGAGACTCTAATCAAGTATAAAACCGAACTTTATCTCTTGTTTTTGGTTTTCATTCTTGATTTGAGCTTGTTCTGTTGTGAATAAAACATTTTCTATGATATGTTTTTCTATAAATTTTTGCAATTGTAATATAAGTTTCTTTTTTTTTTCATATGAATATTTGTAAATAGATTTTTTTTCACATATATTGTTTTCAGATGATTTGATTTCTTTTTTTGCATATGAATCTGTTTTATTTTCTTTGCATATGATTTTTTTATGAGTTTGAAATAAGTATAATTCCTATAGTAATTTTTTCTTATGAATGATTCATATAACAAATATAAGTTTGAAATGTTAATTATTTTATCTGAAAAACTATTGTTGCCTTTCTATTCAAAGTTTTTTTTTTCGCGATTCTAGCTATCACAAAAAAACACACATGCTAAATCGACCATTCAAATGTATACAAATAGAATTATCCAATTATGAGAACATAATGAAGATATTAACGTTATGTGAAACGTATGAGATAATCATGACGACTTTCTTATGTGATTGATTAAGCAATCTTACATACCTACATATGCTATGTACAAGCCATCTTCGTTAGCCACAAACATAAGAAAGTGAATCATCACCATTAGATCGTAAATTTATTAACAATCATGTTAACGAGGGTATTAAAGTTTATCTCATGAAAACCAAGCAATACACAAACCATATTTATGATGAACAAGTATAACAATCACTCTACCAACATCACTATTAACGAAATAAGAGATTTATAAATAAATAATTTTCATTCATAGCTAAGGATAGATATAGAAATAGATTTTATGCAACAATCGTAGGACTCAATATTAACTAATTTATATTCTAAGCATAGTTCATTTCCTAATACATAAGAACGAGTTCCTATGAGGATTCAACTTCACACCTTTAGGTTTTTCTTTTGATAGGCTTGGTTATTCGCATTCCATTTTCCATTTAAAGTACCTCTATTAAAGTATAATTCCTTAACTTTGACAAGGTTAGGTTCTCCAACACTTAGATTTATTGGATTTGTTACTAAAATATCATCTAGTCTTCTTGTGAGGATTCCGTGTTATTTAATGAGCCTTTCTTAAAACTTTGAGTACTTTCTCGAGGGATCATTTCAGCACCTAATACTTCTAATCTGGTATCAACACAAGTATGAACAAATATGCTTTCTTGGAAGTTTGTGGAGTTTTTGGGATCCTTTTTCGTAGTCTTCAAATTCTTCATTACTTCATCCGATTTTATATCTTTTTTGTTTAGTGCATATTTTTCAACAAGTATTGGGGTATCATTAGGTCGTTCTTTTGTAAATGCATCAAAGTTTCTGTGAAGGATAATAGTCCCACATTGCTAATATCCCTATAATAAACTTAAAATATAATATGAAAGGGCCACTCCACTCATTGCCAATTGGTTTTGAGTTGGATGCCCGCAAACTTTAACAGTTTCTACCATGAAACCTAACCTAAGGATATATTTTTTTCTCAAATATTTCTTATAAGAGAATTAAGTAATTGACTATTGTAAAAGACATGATATTTATAATGTTTTCAAAAGGATTTTTAAGGAAGGAGAATCAAGAGTTACCAAACATGTAATTGGTCGAGAATAGGAATAAGAATTTCTAGTCTTAAGTAATGAAGGTTATTTTCCAGCCATGACACAAAAGCATTGAGTCACGATTTTGTCAAAGATATTTTGAAACCAACATCCTTCGAAAACTACCCTGGAAGTATTTCAGATATTAGTTTTCGAAAGCAAGATGAAAGTTTTTGCAACCTTGGCACCGAGTAGTAAAATATGTTTACTCATTAGTTCCCGAAAATAAGAGAACCAGTTTTCAACTTGTCTATACTGTGTTCGAAACATATCAAGTTTTGGAAACATCAACTCTGATGACCAAAAGTGCATCCTATGTTAACTGGCCATTGGTTTTCAAAAGTCTAGCATGCAAGCTAGTTTTCGAAAACTATATAGAGAATAGTAGAACACAACTCTTCTACTTCTTTCTTTTGATAATTTGATCAACTCTCATGATCAAGTCTTTCATACTAAAGTGCATATAATCAAGATTTATTTATTCATTAGATGGATGGATAGATAGAGAGGGAAGATAATCATCGGAAGGAACTAACCTTGTTTGAAGGAAAATGTATTGGTGTGTTCTTGAATCTTTAATTCTTAAAAGGTAATTTGAAGTATTCCTTCCTTCACCTCTGCAACCTAAGTCTAACCTACTTCGAAGTTGACACTGGTAGTACGATTCATTAAGTGTGTAGTTTTGGCACCTAAATTTGAAAATTCCACTCCTGACATACCAACTTATATGGGTTCATCCGAGCAATGTTCTAACACAGTTCACTATCAAGATTTAACGGTGTTTGATGACAATAATATATAGGATCATACGCGAATAAATCAATACGTACATCATGTAGGTGAGTTGGTACGTCTTTACTGGTGAATGAAGAAGATCCAACAGTTTGCAAGTTGAGATATCTAGAAGTAATTGGTGTGATCAAACTATTTGTTTTTTTGTATCCATGTTAAAACATCTATGTGGGTTAAGTACAAATGAAAGGGGGTAAAGATTGGGGTTTCAATTTCTGAAGTATTAGGGTTTACTAGTTTAATTGTAAGGGTTTACTGTTTGTTGCTTTTCATATATGGTTGTTTTCCTGGTTGGCCTAGTCTTCTGGTGCTTGTTTTTATTGACAACAGGGTATAATGTTGTTTTGGGAAATCTTGTAGTAGTCAATGCACCAATATTGCAACTTTTGGTGCACTTCTCGTTTCCTTTTGTTTTCTTTTATGTTATTTTTATCACTTTTAAATAGATTTTAGCGCCTTAAAAACACACAAAAAAAGTTTGATTCTATTTCTCGTGAAATTAGGGGCTTCTAATATTAAATCCAATTAGATTAGCGTGATAAGTAGTGTCATAAGGGATGCACGTAGGCTAAGTTACTTTTTACAATCGACAAGGGTCGAATATAATTTTTCTGCCAATAACTGATAAAGAACGTCAACCACAATCATCATTAATGGTTTAGATAAAAAACTTGCCGAGTATAGCTCAAACCCAATCTTAGATTGGGTTTTACAAGGTTGTACTCATTTGAAGTTCAAGTATGGCTCAAATCCTATATCAAAGGGTACGTATTGTACTCGTTTTGAGTTTGAGTATGATTCAAATCCAATCCCAGATTGGCTACGACTGATAACCCAATCTAAAAACCTGTATGAATCCAAAATTGGTGCAATCAGCATGTATTTACATATTGATCCTACCGATTCTGGAAATTTATTGAGGTGGTCGGCAGTGTTTCGAAATCGACCCTGCTGATAAGCCAATACAATAGATTATAATTTTTATTATTTCAAAAAAATAGCATTAATCAGTAGGTGTTCTTCGTTTTACTACTGATTTTTCAATAATGTTATCATCGGTATAGTATAAATTCATACCTTTTGTTGATTAAGTACAATCAGCAGTTATGTTATTCAACTCTCGTTGATTATGAGTTATACAAAGCTCACAAAAATCATGAAAAATTGTTATTTTTTACGTTTTGATGAAAAACCTAACATATTCTCTCTCTAAAAATTTATAACTTTAATTATGTGACCTTAACTATAATCTACAATTTAGTTTAACTAAACTAAACTAATCTCAACTCGATCTAAATTTATTCACTCCCAAATTTATGCACCCACATATATCCCTTTTATAATTTGCTGATTTATTCTAAAAACCAATATGTTTTAATTGCAAATACGAGAGAATAGTGGTTTTCCAATTCAATCATCCAATAAAAAGACTCTCAACTACGTCAATTTATTGACAACTTATTAAGTGAGATAAAAGCTTTTTTGCCATTAATAAAAATAAAACTTATTATTGGGGCTGCAGTCCTTTGGTTTTGAGGGCTGCATAGGATTCAAATATCCTAAATATGGGTAGGGGGAACCTAATCTATAGCAAAAATCAAAAATACCATTCCTCCATAAATATACCTAAATGTAACAACTATTCATAAAAAAAACACTTAAATCTATTACTCTTCTATTCTTCTTATTCTTCATAGTTCATGATTGAACTACAAAAAAAAAATCAATTTCAGGTTCAGGAACTACTAAATTCCTAGCCGTAAACACTCCATACGGCTAGGGGTTCGTCTGTTCCTAACCGTAAGTGATTCATCTACCACTAGGAAATAAATATTTTTCAATCGTAGGATAGTAATTTTTTGTTGTTTACGGTTGAAAAATGACAAATTTTTAATTGTCTGGAGTTTTAGTAGATAAATTTGAAATTCAAAAATAAGAATTTATACTCATTTTAAGAATGAGTATAAATATATATACTTGTTTTAAGAATAAGCACCAGGTTATACTCATTTTAGAACTAGGTATCAGTTTATAGTTTATACTCAATCTTAAAATGAATACAAATATATACTCATTTTCATACCGAGTACAAGTTTATTACGGCTAGGAATTGATGAATTCCTAGCCGTAAATAGTTTATTGTATATATAATTTCAGAATAAATTAAGGAAATGTGGTTGAAAGTTGTACAAAACTGAAATTCTAGAGCTTCTTGTCTCACTTATAAGAATATAGACCAATAGGAATCATGGATTTTAAAATCTTTTCGATATTTTTCGCCGTACATGAACTGGAATGGGTGAACAATACACAGACCTATATACCCTAAATTTACCATCCCCATCTTCTTCATTTCCATTAATATTTTTTTACCCTAAATTTTGCCGTCACCATCTTCATCTCCTAATATTTTTTCTTCATCCCCATCTTCAACTCCAATGATAATGTTACCATCCCATCTTCATATCCACTGATATGCTGCCTCTTTTTCTCACCCTATTCTTTTTTCGGTAATTGTTTCTTCAGATACTTTGGGTTTTTTTTTAATGATTTTTCTAAAAAATGATTTTGATTTTATTGTTATTTTACAGGTACTCTTTTTACTGATTTCAAATGATTCTCCATCATGTATATTAGACTACCCATGGATACGTATAAAAACTTCATTCCAAAACCTAACACCGTCTCCTCTCTTCTTCATGTTCATATTCTCTCTTCCTTTTTTTTTCTCGCAATTTCGTCTTCGTTCATTAATTTTAATTCGTAGCTAGGTTTAGTTCTCTTATCATATTTATATTTTAATACATGTTCATATTATTGTGTTTGTTTATAGCAGTGAGTGATTATACCTGGATTTGAAATGGCTTCATGTTTACAATTTCATAATTGAACAAAATAAAAAGTTTATAATCTCATAATGGAGTGATGACCCTCCCACGACCTTCTCTTAGAGTTTTTTCATGGTTGAAATTCCATTCGAACAGTAATTTTAAAACCCTAACTTTTATTCTAGGGGGTGACGTTTTTGTAATTTTGACAAATACACAATCAGTGGCGGAGGAAGTATTTTCCAATTGTTGATAAAGATTTGAAGAATGCGTCCCTTTCAGATGAATATGCTCACACCGAAAACTGTCATGAGATGTTGGGTGGTTGGCATTTGATGGCAGTTCTATTAATGGAGGTATGTGATCTTTTTAATTTCGAATTAGGAATTAATTGCAGCATGCATCCATGGCATCTTACAGTCCTAATTCTAAGTGGTGATACTACTAATCATAAGTGGGTTGGTAAAGTTTTTAGTCGATATTTGACAGTCCTTGCGAAAAGCCAGTTTGTGCCAGCTTTTGGTATATATTTGGAATTGAATTCATGAGAATGTTATTGCTTATAATCCTATTGCTTTACACTTTCGTTATTTTGGACCTTTACTATATTTTATTTAAATGTCGCTGTTAATTGAATCCTAAAGACAATGATTTATAGCTGCTACGAGTAAATCCGAAATATTATGCTTGGATTGAAATTAAATTACTAAGTGGTTACTTAACCAAGATTTTGTTTGTATAACGTTTACTGTTTTTGTAGCTTGCCATTATAGATAACCTGTTATTTAGCTGTTAGAAAATTAAATTTTGGAGATTCTCTATGCCATACTCTCTTTAGGAACAAATGTCCGTAGTCTTTCACATTTTGTAGTAAGTTGCTTTGTTGGATTTATATCAATTGCAAAAATATATAACTTTACAAAGGTAATCGCTGATATTTACCGCACAACTAAACAATCTCATTTTTAATAACTCTAATACTTATAGTAATACATGTGGTTCAAAATGATCAGGAGAAAATTGTGTGTTCACTTTGACCCGGATGATTAGTTAAGTCTATTTTATAAGTCAGTATGAGTATAATGACTGGCTTGCTGTTGAGAGTATGCCATGCATGGGAGTGGAGAAAACTAATTATGAATATGCATTTGAAAAACGGTAGAACACAACTAGAAACTTATGATGATGAATGGGAAGATGATGACTTCATTTTGTAAGATCATTGAGACTTTAACCAGTACTTACCAGTGACAGTTAGTAAAATGCATACTCTTTGAAATATTACTCTCTTTTAGTTTTACTTAAGTTATTCTTTTATACAATTTGTTAGTTACATTTAGATTAGTTGTCTAAAACATCAGTAGTTCCAACATATACGAGAAACTATTTTTTTTTTTCTTATTGTTATTTTGGTTTAATGATAAGAATATATCTTCTGCTGACATGTTGCTACTTATTTGGATATAATATGAGTCAAAATTGTTGACATTTGCTTGGGTATACAAGGTCCCTCAATGGTGTTTAATTAACTTTAAGGAACTCGATCTATAATTTACTTTCTTGAAGGTGTAAAGCTGCTTATGACTTTTTTTCTATAGATAACGGCTTATGCGTACAGTATAAGATGAGGTAAACTCTTTTCTTATTGTCTCTTTAATTCCAGTTTACTTTAAGAAATGGTACTTGTTATCTTAGCTCAAATGGCAGAGAACATGATTCTCAACCATGTAGTTGTGTGGCTTCGACTCCTAAAAATGACACAATTATTTGAGTAGGCTAGGGCCTTATATGCATCCAATGAGAATATTAACACACTCAAAATGCAACACATACTTACATTTAAAAAAAAAGTGTCATATATCGTCTTGGACCTTGGTCATGATTTATGGTTTTAATTAGAGTTGCACCGATAGAAAAGGAACACTAACAACCCCAACATTAGCAAAACATAGAATCTATCGTTTCCTTTCGTATTTTGATAATTAATTGCAATGAGTATAATCTCAGCCTGAAATGTTCAATAATGTCTTACTAGATTCTATTTTCTTAAATGAAAAGCTTAACTTATAATCACTAATAATAATAATGGGAAGAAACCAACTGTATGTATAAATGAAAAGTCTTTCTTGGTTTATATTCCTTTCACATTTAGTTTGTAGATCAGGCTCATGTGATTTCTGTGACAAGTTAAGAAGGTATGAAATAATATAAGATTCTTAGCTCAACCTCACTACAAATGTTTATCTTACAAGGGATGGCATGACATTGTAGGCACCTGTTTATTGCTTTCCATCATTTATGAAGTTTCAACACTACTTAAAGGTGTAAAGCTTAAACTATTGATAGCATGACACTGTTTCAGCACAATGGCGCTTGATATTTTTCATTGGCTAAACGGGCATTTAATGGTGTATATCTCTAAGGGTGAAACTTATGGATCTTGCTCTACCTCTACTGGAGTCTGATAATTTTTTTTTTTTTTTTTTTTTTTTTTGAGAAAAATTGTGGCGTTGAGATAACAAAAACACCCCTAAAAATTAGATTGTGTTAGTTTGGCTGAGTGGATAAGTGAGTCTGTTTGAGAGCAACATGTTAATACTTAAGAGTACAAATAATTCCATCAGGTCAAAATAGAAAGATAGGGATGGAAGAAAAAATATTTTATTTTCCACAGTATTGGTGTTTTGGTTGTACGTAATTTATTCATTTCAGAAGCTTAGAACTCATGACCACTAAAGATTTTATGCTTTTAAAATACAATTCTTTTGCAAACCATTTGGCCCATAACACAAAATCTTTGTAGCATACGGGAGTAACCCTGGGACATACATCAGTGTCGTAGTAAATAGGTCAATCTTTATTACACTCAGAAGAAAAGAGAGGAAAAATATGGGAAAAAAAACCAAAAATTAATCTGGTCAAGTCAAACGTTACTAATGATATGAGTTAGACCTACTCCAAAAGACTATTAACCAAGGCCCATGCAACGCATGGGATAAACACCTAGTTTATAATTAATTTCTAGCCGATTCATTTTCGAACGGTGTACAAACCTATTATGGCTAGAAATTCATCTAGCCGTAAATGAACTACTTACGGCTAGGAATTAATCATTTCTCAGCCGTAATTTACTATATGCGGCTAGGAATTCATCATTTCCTAGCCCGTAAATGACTCTGAAATAAAAAGATGAGGGAGTGTATGCCCCTTTGTTGATTTTAAAAGTTTAATTTTTTTAAAATAAAAATATTAATCTAATCCAATTAGTAATCTTAATTGATTTAGTTAATCAACTTTATTAACACTAATTAATAGAGGACAATTTAATCATTAACAAAATTACTAGGATAACGGGTTTTGCGGTTGGATACTTGATGACCCTATTTTATCATCTTGTAAGCCCTCAAAACCCGAGGGTTACAACCCAATAATAGGATTCATAAAAATACATGGATAAGTGATTTTAGATTTTACTTCCAAATAACCCTATTATACATCCCCCAATTATTTAATTTTACTTCGAAATAAACTTATTATACATCCCCAATTATTTCCAGCCGCCCCCAATTTTGCGAGGATTTTATTAATATTCAAGGCTACTTTAGTAGTTTTCTTTTGAAATTCATTGTTCATGTCCATATTGGCTTCAATGTTGAAATCTAGTTTTACCTTATGTTGCAACACTATGAACTGCACTCTTCAATGTCTACAGTCGCACTCTTCAATGTCTACAGTCTTAGATGTAGACTAATAACCCCGTTTTGGGGTTTTACTTACCAGCTGTTGTGGGAGCACATAAATCAATCTAAACAAGAACCGTCTTTCGGTATAACGAGGAAAAATAACATTGCAAAATGATGCCTTTGTTTATGCTCAGCTCAATATGTCTAAATGCTGTTGATTCTAACCATAAAAAGTAGAAGAAAAAAAAAATCACTGACTAACGCCTTTCAGAACACTCGAGAACCAAAAGAGAGAAAAAAAGAGGAAGCCATCCTTGAGACTATCGTTTTGCCCTCAATTAGATGAACCTGTAGTGAAATCCAAAGGTGCAATCAATGTAGCCAAGTTATTGCATATTTGAAATGCTAGACTTACCGTAGATTTTTTCTGCGGTTTGTCCTGAAGATGACGTGTATAAACAACTGTACAGATAAATACTCTTTAACACTGTTTCAATGTCAAACTACTTTAATTTGAATAAGTTTTTCTCTCTCCATACTAACCGTCCATTGTTCTCGAGATGTTGTAATCTTCAACAAACAAACTATAAGATAGAAGTAAAATCTGACCATTCCCTCTATTATTCCTGCTCATTATTCCCTCCATGACCGAAAAGAAGAAGAAGATATTTCAACCAATCAGGAAAGCGTATCCAAAATTATAAGTTAAATCTTTTCTCTTCTCCGATCTGTTTCTCAATTGATTCATATATTTGGATTTTACTAGTTATTCACAAACTACAAGTTAAAAAAAGAAAAAAAAAAAATCTGATTTCTCCTTTGTTAATAATAATGAATGATATTATGAAATTATCTCTGATTTAGAAAATTATAGCACGTTTTTGTAGATAATCTTAAAGTGCAGACATGGAGGTAGAAGCATGTGATGTTGCTGAATGTCAAGATGTTGAGATTATTAACAACAAAGACCAAAGTGAAACAATTGAACTGAAATTGGGAATGGATATTGATTCGGTAGACGAAATGTATGGCTGTTATAGGATTTTTGGTATGCAACAAAGATTTGGTGTTGTAAAACGATCGTCAAAGAAATATGATGGAATACTTAAATATGTTATATGTGTGTTATTGTTGTGTTCGAGGAGGCAAATATAAAACGGTAGCAAACAACCCCTTGGATGCTGATCCGACTTCAAAAATTGATTGTAAGACTCACATTTCAGTAAAACTCTGCTCAGATGGAAAGTGGATAATTGTTGTTTTGGTTGATGATCACAACCACAAGTTACGCCCTAGTAGTACTCGACATTTGAGATGCAATAAAAAATTTGACATTGCTTCTAAAAATAAGCTCTTACTGAATCAGAAAGAAAGAACAAGCAAAAGCTTTCGTTCATTAACAGTTGGAGCAGGTGGATATGAGAAGCTTACATTTGATGAGAAAGATGGTAAAAATATGCTTATGAGCGAGAAACTTATAGAACTAGGCGAAGGAGATGCATCAACACTTTAAAGTTATTTTGTTAAGATGCAAAAACAATGCACAAATTTCTTTTACGGCATCGATATGGACAAAGAGGGACGGTTGAATAATGATTTTTGGGCTGATGAAAGGTGTATACAAGCTTACAAGTGAAGTCATTACATTTGATACAACATATTTGACAAATGGATATGATATGCCATTTGCTCCCTTTGTTGGGGTGAATCACCATGGGAAATCAACTTTATTTGGTTTGGTTATTCGAAACTTGGCTTAATTGCATGCGAGGATGTGCTACAAAGGGTATTATCACGGATCAAGATAGCGGTATGAAGGTTGCAATTGAAATAGTTTTCCCACATGTTAAACATCGATGGTGTTTATGAAATATTATGAAAAAAATTCTAGAAAAGTTAAACAACTATGAGAATTTTAAGAAAATAAAATCTAAGCTAAAGAAAGTCGTCTACGATACACAATGTCCAGCTGATTTTGAAAAAGGATGGAGTGATATGTTTCAGAGGTATAAAACACTGGAAAAAAGTAAATAGTTGAATAAAATGTATAAATAGAAAGAGAGATGGGTTCCTTGTTTTGTGAAGACTTATTTTTGGGCATGAATATCTACTACTCAACGTTTCTAAAAGCATGAATGCTTTTTTTGATAAGTTTGTTCATGCAAAAACGTCACTAAGAGAATTTGTCAAGCAATATGAAAGTGCAGTAAGATTTAAAATAGAGAAGGAACTTAAGGAAGATGCAAGGTCTTCTTTTACTATCATCCCAACCAAAACTCTATATGAAATGGAAAAACAGGTGCAGAGTATATACAATATAAAAAAGTTCCTAGAGTTTCAGCTGGAGTTAACAAATAAAATATACTGTGAAGTCATTAGTGTTCAAGATGAATCCCCAGTGATAACGTATCACATACAAAAAGAAATCTAGATTCCTAAGCGAAAAGATGATGAAACTTCTGTGGAAACTTCTCCTAAAAATGATTCTCCTCAAAGTACTAATCTTGAAACTATTCCTGAATCTCCACCTGAAGTTGAGAAGAACAAAATGATGATGATAAGAGTTATGTTCAAGGTGTCATTTCATAAAGATCAATGTGAAGTTGAGTGTAGCTGTCATAGATTTGAGTTCCGAGGAATTGTTTGTGGAAATGCGCTTATCGTGTTAATTCGTAATGATATATCTTTGATTCCAGAAAAATACCTTCTAAAGAGATGGAGAAAAGATGTGAAACGAATGCACACAAATACACAAGTAGGCTCCGATGCTTGGCAGTTAACACTCGAGCAAAAGCGATACAATGAGTTATGCAATATCTTTGCCGAGCTTGCGGATGTAGCATCTTCAAGTGATGTTAGGTGTAATGATATTATCAAATGGATAGGTCAATGATTCCATTGAAGAGCCGACTTGCAAGTTGAATATCAGAGTAGAAACCACTAACATCTCTCCACCGATTGAAACTAAAAAGATCGGTAATCCACCCACAACTCTTAAAAAAGGTCGTCCACGCGAAACCGTGCCCCAAGCTAAAAAGTATACTAAAAGATCAAAAAAAGGAAAAAAAAATATTGAGGTAAACTTCAAATTATTAAAAAACTAGTCATATTTCAGTTTATATATAAATTCTTAATGGACATAATTTATCTCAAATATATTTTTTCTAGAAAAACATTCAAGTTCATACTCAAAAGAGGATAATTAATACGGTCGAATTACCACAAGTTAATCAAATAACGATAAATCTTATTTATGATCAGTAGCTCCAAGTGTTGGTAAGAATATATAAATTGTATATTTAGTTGATACTTTTCGTTTTTGATGTGTGATATATTGATACGAACACACTAACATATATGTTTTATGTCCAGCAATATGCTCCATATCATCTCCAAGGACTTGGTGCATTGAACGTTACGCCTACATATGACACCACTCATCGACGTGAACCAAGCACTTATGGTGCGCTTATTCAACAACAAGAGCCATTTTACCAATACCCGAATATGACACTGATATATGGGAGACATGAACAACAAGAGATTAATGCCCAATATGCAAATGTGACACCTCAATTTGGGTATGGAGTGCAACAAGGAGGAAGTTTATATCAAAGGCACAATTAAACTTAGAGATATACAAGGGTATATATATATATATTATATAAACATAGGAGCAATACTATTTTTTCGGTGCTTGTTCTAGTAAGTGTTGGTTTGCAGCCTGTTTTTTTATAAACTTAGCAGCAATGTTACATCCCAGGTGCTTGTTCTAGCAAGTGCTGGTCTGCAACCTATATTCTATATCCTGTATAAATCTAGCTCTAATACTGCATCCCATGTGCCTCTTTTAGTAAGTGTTGGTTTGTAGTCTACTTTTAAACTCATCTTGTCTCTAAAGTAGGTATAATATATATCTATTTCAGAGATACTTTGTGCCTTGTTCTGCCAATATGACCTTCATTATACACAAACAAAACACGAGCAAATGTACAAAGAAAAATCTATAAATATGAATTAAAAAACTAAAGAGTCTACAATCCACATTAAAATTAAAAACCGAAGCAAAGTTTACAATTCATAATTATAACAGAGCAACAATCAGGTCTCAAACATCTTCCTCAAGCCTATTTCTAACATATATCTCATCGAAAGTAAGCTTTTCATATCCTTCTACTTGAACCACTAATGCATGGAAGCTTTTGTGGATTCTGATTCCCGCTTTCTCATTTAGTAAGAACCTATTTTTAGGCGCGACGTCAATTTTGATCTTGTCAGATTCCCCTCCATATCTTGTCAGATTCCATCGGAAAATCGGAGAATATACGATACAAATTTTAATTAAATCAAATACGAGATACGAATTGATACAAATGAGTAAAATCACTTACTGATTTTGAATCATCTTCAACAATCGAAAAAGAAATTTCAATCGATAATCATTTCCCCCAATTTTCTCTTTTGGACTCAAAAAATTAACCTTATAATTGGGATCTAATTTATGGAGAGAGAAAAAATTTTATTCAAATTAAAATAGTTTAACTTTAAAACAGTATTAAAAAGTATTTATCTAAATAACTGTCTTTACACATCAGCTTCGAGACAAACCACATGAGAAATCTGCCGTAAGTCTAGCATTTCCGTATTTCCAAATGTCCTAACCGAGTGAGAAAGCACAAGAAGGTTCAAGATAGTACTATCAACAGAACACTCCAAAGATTCATAGAGGACAATCATATTGTAATTTGTAATATTTCAACCTTCGTAGCCTCCTAGTTTATACTTAACAAAGACAGCACTTGGTTTTGGCACCCCCAAAAGTTTGTTGTTTTTAGGAGGAAGGAGAGATTACTGTACTTTCATAACTCACACTAGCTACTTATACTTGATCTGTCGAAAGGTACAGCCATTGCATATGAATCCATAAATATTGTTCAAAATGTACACACAAACTTGGGCACCGGCACAAAGAGTGGACAAAATTGTTTCATCTTCAATGCACTATGATGCATTTTCCTAATTAAGTTTCTAGGGACAAGTTTCCTCCCTGAACCTGTCCTCAGGATTGTAAATTAATCAAGAGGAGCGATTACAGATTTTATTAGCCATTTCAAAATCATGGACCTGCTCAAAGGGGGGAGCTCCGGTGGTATCTAGCACTTAGGAAAGACGAGTACCAGGAAAACCAGATCTTCCAAAGAAAGGGAAAGGAACCCAAATGTCCCTAGAGATTTGAACAAAGCTGTATACAGGGAATTTTAAAAGAAAACATCAGCAATTAAGATTTCCTCATACAAGTGCATGTTGTGTTCAGTCACCTACCAACTTTACATGATATGTTAAGATTGAACGGGATAAGTCAACAGACTCAACACTACAGACTCAACATTATATAAGCTTCGAGAGGATTAACAAATACAGTCATGACAGAAATAACACCCCTCCAGCGAACCCAGATGGAAGAAGAACAAAAAGAATAGTGAAACCAAAATGAAACGCTAGCTAGCCTTCATCCATACTGAAACTACTTATTCAAAGATCAAAATGTACACTCTGCTCCTCATCCTCCTTCCTATGTCAGCTTCACAGGGTACTTGCTTCATATTGTAGCTGGTGTACGGACTCCTCCTGATTAAAATGTAACATCATGCTTATTAGTGATTAGTTCATCATAGAGAAGGCCCACAAACCTAAAGCAGTAGAAAGAATGACAAATTAAAAGGATAGTAACAATGATTACCAACAAAAAGGCAATGCACCCTATATTAAGCTTGTCAAGACGAAAATGTATTGCACCCATTGTAAAATTAGAATAAACAGGATATTTGCTCATGCAATTGCTTTTCATCAAAATACCCCAGAAAATCTGAAAGCATGAATCCTTCCCACTCTTGCTCTCACTCAAATCCAAAACCAAGCATAACAGAAAAGCATTAACGCAGAACTTAGGATTCTCAGATATATACATTAGGTAGGTCTCTTTCTACAAACACAGTGAAAAGAAAGCATTCATAAGTATAGCCACAAAGTAGATTTATTGCTTGCAATCGTATATGCTTTTTAAGCTTCGTCAATTATCTGGTTTTCTTTCTTCCTTTCAATGAGTCAGTACAGTATTCTTACGAGAAATTACTCTCTTATAATGTTTAGCTGAGGTGGTTTATTGACCCCAGCAAGATGAGCTGTTCTAATTTTACTTCCTTAAAATAGCAGTAATCAGACATGAATTCATAAATATTGTTCAAAATGTAGAAAAAGGCACAAACACGAAGAGTGTACAAACACGAAGAGTGTACAAACACGAAGAGTGTACAAAATTGGTTTATCTTCAATTTTATATTTTCCTAATTAGTAAGCAGTAAGAGTGAAGGGTATTTAATACTACCTCTGTTTCAGCAAAAGTGTTACTATCACTTTTTCATTTTAGCCTATTTTTAGACCAAAATAAAAAAGTGATAGTAACACTTTTGCTGAAACGGAGGGAGTATTTTTCTACTAATTGAGTTTGTAGGGACAAGTTTCCTCCCGGAACCTGTCTTCAGGATTATAGTATAGTCAATACCAACATGCAAAGATAGACAAAACCCAAGGAAATGAACCTACCCTGTGACTGTTCATACTTCGTAGAAATTTGAACAGCTCCATCTATAAATATTTTATCAAAACCTCACAACTAAATGCTAATTACTCAAATTACTAAAGAAAGTAAAATTACTCAAATTAATCAAAAAGTGGGACAATTACAGATTTACAGAGACTGAAGGGTTATAAACTTTAAGTCAGCTATTCAAACATAACAATCTGTAGAACTGACACAGCCTAGAAACATAACACTTATCTTCCAAGTGAAACCTAGGAAATTCAACTAGAAAACTTAAGTAGAAAGAGTTTAAGTTCTCACCTTTTCGCTTCTTAGCAGCAGCAGAAGGATTCACATTAGCGGTTGACCCGACATTTGTTTGACCACACACTAAAAGATCCTTGTATCCTGAATTATTCTCAGCACACGGTATGTAACCAACATCACAAGCCCCAAATCCTTCATTGTGGAATCCACCAGCTTCATCAACACCCACATTCTCCAATCCAGGATGCAAGCAGTACACTTGATCATCACATTGAATGTCACACTGGTTCACAGCAAAAGCTCCAACCATGTTAGAGGAAGGCATGTGCTGAGGAACACCACCAATACCCTTTGTGGGTTTTTGGTAAGGAAATGATCCAATTTCCCCTTCAATCCTTCCTCTAATGTCCACAAGCAAACACTTCAACCTAGCTACTTCTTGCTCAAGAGCAGCTTGACCCTGCAACCTTCTTATCAATTGCTGATTTACACTTCTCAATCTGGCAACTTCATCCTCTAACGAAGCTGCCCGAGCTTTCTTTTTCTCACGGTACTTACGAACAGCTTCCCTGTTACCAGGTGCGCGTTTCTTAGATTTCATTTCAACAGATTCATCTGTATCTTCAGTAGTGGTCGTCTTATCTTCAGGGGGAAGGATTTTAGTGTGGACATGAACACAAGTATGCGTGTGAGATAAATCTGGTCCAGGTGGGTTGCAAGTATGAGTATGAGTGCATGCATGCCCATCATTACTGAGGAGATCATTAAAAAAATCATCATCCATCGAATCACTCATATTTAAAACTTGGTTAGAGAATTCTAATTCTCCATCATCCATAGCTTAAAAAAACTCAGTAATCAACAATTACTTGGAAGCTTCGACCATGAACTTGCTCAAATGCTACCACTTTCTAATGCTTCCAATCAAAGGTCTTTTCTTCCTCTAGTCTACCCAGAATCGAAAAACCCTAAAAGAGTTCAAAACAGTAGGATGGGAATTAAAGACTGAGAAAAAGCAAGTATAAAGTAACAAAAGTAAAACAGAGAATCTTCACAGAAAAAAAAACCCATAGAAAGCAAAAGCAATGGACACAATGAAATCAGACATTATAAGCACAAATGATAAATCTTACCAGTCAAAGATCAAAATTTCATCATAATCTTCAAAGAGAAGGGGCAGAATTTCAAACCCTAGAAACCCCCTAAAACTATCATCGCATTCACAAATTTAAAGTTACCTTACCCCAATTGTTTCCTAATTTGGTTGTTTTACTTTCCTAATCTCTATATGATAACTAAGTTACTGAAATGCCCTAATAATCGATACTCTAAAACCCTAATCCGGAAATTACTCAGAGAATAACCACAGAAACGGATCAAAAAAAGCAAACAAATTATATGACCATTATTCTAATCAGAGGAACAAATGACAGAATGAAACACTGGGAATTGAAATTCGCATAGATTTTGTTCGGATTATTGAATGATACAAGTATTACCTCCTGAAACCAAGACAGAGAAAGATCTGGAAAGAGAAGAGAGAGACAGAGCTGCTTGTGTGGTTGTGGCTGTATGTTCGAGTTTCTACAGGGAAAATAATGGAGTTGTTGTTTAGTTTGTTTTTTATACAGAGTGGACAATAGATTGAAGGTGTAGGGCTGCACAACGGGTGGGTCGGGTCGGGTTTGGTCTCAACCGCATCGTACCCGACCCGTCGAAAGGTGGGTAAAAAAAATTTCATCCGGACCCAACCCGTCCAGGAATCGGGTCGGGTCTGACCCGCCCATATGGCGGGTTAGACGGGTCGGGCACGGGTTACCCACCCCTGAAATGTTGAATTTTTTTTTTCAAGAACTTTTGTAACGTCTCCTTTTGAGATTTCAACCATGATAGTAACCTACAAGGCAGAGAGATGGCAGAAGTGGTGAGTTACTAAAACTTCATACAAAACATCATAAAAACATGGTAGAATAAAACAGTATAATAAACATGATAGAAATAGTAGACTAAAACAGTCTGGGCATGTTATCTGGGCACAGTTAGGACTAGTACTTTAAAACTGCTCCTAACTGGGCATGTAATCTGGGCACAGTCTGGGCATGTAATCTGGGAACAGTTACTAAACAGTCTTATCTTTTGTGTGTGAGAATCACAAAGAAGAGAGTTACTAAATAATGAAGAGAGTTTGTAAATGATCAACGAACTTGCATAGAAAAAAGAGATATGAGCCACTCAGCAATGCATACTGTAGTAAGAGTTTATCAATTTATCAAATCAAAATTAGATAGCTAGCCCACCGTTGTTTGTATGTGCATTAACCAAAATAAAAACAGTCCACCCCCTACAGCAGGTTTCTTGCCCCAAATGAACAGCTTACAAGTACTGTAATTTGTTTTAGTAGTTGTTGGATTAAATACAAATGTTCATAACTACGAGTGTGTTCAAGCTTAATCCAGAATATCTGGGAAGCTCTCAGCATTGTCTAGCTTGTTGGTTGCCCAAGTGATCACACAAGATAAAGTTGTTCCATATCAGAGAATCTAAATCTCGTTATGATAAGTCTAAAAGAACACTAATAGCATTATTAACTAGCTTATTATACTATGACGTCATACAGTACTAGAAACTGAAGCTAACCAGAATGACATACCAATAGCAAAGTCGACAAGTTTAGCTGCAACAGCCACAACCGAGCCACTTGATGATCCACCAGGAATATGAGATGGAGTTAATGGGTTTGTAGGTCTACCATAATGCAAATTCTCTCATGTAATTATGCGATGCAACTCAAACACTCAACTACAATACTCCAAATTCAACACAAAGAAGGGAAAAATGTCCAAGCAGAAATTTACCCAAATGTCAATTCATCCATGATAGTTTTCCCAACAAAAGTAGCTCTATTCTTAAGCATCCAAGTAACAACAAGTACATTGGAGAAGCTGGATCATGGGTTTTTTCCCAATCTGGATTCCCAAACCCACTCACATACTCCTTTATATCAAAACTGCAACATTAAAAAAATCAGAAATGTCAAAAAAAATTGAATACCTAAATCTCACAAAGTTACAATTTTGATCAAAGATTTCTATACTAAAATCACAAATCAACAAAGGGTTTCTCTTAGACAAACCTAAAGAGACACAAAGAGAGGGAGAGAGATTAGTTACAGTACTTGTCATCTTACACAGACATATTGATCAAGCTTTTGAATCTTAAACAGCCATAGAGATCAAGCACATACCTGATGAGTGATGATGCTTCAAATCGATAATCGTTGAAGAAGAAGCTGGTACTACTGCTGATGGAGTTGCTGGGATAGTGGTAGTGGAGGTGAACCAGGTGATCGGTTGATGAAGAACAGATTAGGGCTTCCTTTGATCCTTTCACAAAAGAGATGAAACATTCAAACAGATGAAGACGGAAATCGAATCATGAAACTTAAACAAACCTAAAAATGGGCGATAAGGATTGAAATTTGAAATAAAATCAACGGCCAGAAAATCAGCAAAGTTTCGGCGGGTGGACGGGTCGTTAAGTAAGCACGTGCAGTGCACGCGTGTGTTACAGCAAAATATTAAATATAAAAAACCCAAAATACTCCCTTTCTTCTTCCTTCCGTCTCCTTCTTCATCTAATTTCTCTGTAATAAGAACTCGAATTTTTCGTCAAAAATCTAAGTAGAGAAGGTGCTGCTACTGTCGTCGATATTGAAGATTAAAGGTGGTCGATTGAGAGCTATTTCAAAGTTAAGGATAAAGAAATATTGGATTTGATCAGGGTTTGAATTTGGCAGCAAGGGTATCTAATTTGTGGGGTTTGGATCTTGGTTTGAAGCTGAGACGAAGAACATGTTTGTGTTCGAATTTGTAGGAATTTTGGGGGAAATTTAATTCCGACAGAAGAAAAGATTGCTGCCGTTCAAATTGTGTGTTGGATGGATGGGATTTTAAAGATTTTAGAGTTCAGGAAGGATTTAAGAAGGTGGGTTATAGTGAGATTTGATTTTGGAAAGAGTTTGAGATCGAGAAAATACCAGTTGAAGAAGGCGCGAAACAACCGTTGAATGAATGGGTTTGTGTTTGATTCGAAATTGCAGGGAAATTGGAGAGATGTAGAAGATGATTCCTCTATGTTAGACAAATTACCAGGTTGTGCATATCGGATGTTCGACAAAATTCCTGAACCCATCACCAGTCCACCTGATCTACAGCACCAATGTCCACCAACATCAAGTATCTTTATAACTTCTACAAATACGTTGTGTGCTTGCAACTGGTAACCGAGAAACATACCATCTTGTTGTTGTATAAGTATTAACTCTCCTTCACCCTGCAACTTGGGATTGGAGACAACCCATTCTCCTAAATATTCTCAAACACTCAAACATTCATCAATAACACCCATTTTATCTACATAAATCAGCGACATCAACCCATGTCCAAATACAGACACAAAGGAAATCAGAGTTCCTATCAAAACTCTGAGTACTCATCAATCTATTCGCATATCAACAGAAATTACCACTTCCCATCAAAGGAAATCAATGGCGTCATGCAATTTTCAATCCATGCTTCTCTGCTTAAGAACTTGACCAACTCCTCTAATAGATCGATCTGTTACATACCCACCAACATTGATGCCATCATCACTCGAAAAATATTGTCTGAAAATTCCACCACTAGTGATGCCATCACCATTGATTTTGTTTATACGCACTTTAATTTTGTGGTTAAAACAAAGGTTAATTTGTCTCTTTTACTCCTCTATCGATTCTACAATATCATTAGTTTGTAGATTCTATTAATGGCTAGATTACAAAATACTACCTATATTGTGGTGTTCTGTAATGGCGGCGCTGTATTAGATATATAAGAAGGAGGGGAAACGGAGAAGAAGAAGGGATAATTACGATGCCGGTTTCAATTAATTTTCGTTTTTTCTTTAATCTATACGCGCCACGTGTTGAAGGTATAGACGTCTAACCATGGAAAATTATACACATTCATGTCACATGTGCTAACTTAACGAGGTAGTCACAGAAAAGTTATCGGAAAGAGGGTTTTACTGAGGGGTTTACCTATTAGCGATTTTAAAAGAAAAAATTAACGGAAAGAGGGTTTTTATCTATTACCGATTTAAAAAAATAATAATATAAATTAGTATTTTTCTTGAGGGGGAAACACAAAATCTTTCTTTTCTGGGTTTTGAGATTTTGGATGTATGACATGGGGACAGTGGAGCGGAGCGGAGCGGAGGTCGCCAAGTTTGTATATGGGCCAAGCCAAGATCTACTTCAACCTTCGTATGAACGATTTTTGGGACCCCTTTGAATTTGAAGGGATCCTTCCGTGTTTAAACCATCCGTCTTAAAAACCTAAGAGGTGTCTTAATGGGAGGAAATAACTAAGTTACCCTTTTTTTAAATTATCCTAATTTAATAATCACTTAACCCTAATAATATATTATCCTAATTCTAAATCAAATACATAAACAAAACAAAAACTATTCTTCTTGTCATTCTCATTTTCCTAATCGAATTTTGTTTTGAAAATTCTCCTTCCCCTCTTTCCATCTTCATCTTCCATAAACGATTAATCGCCGATTCATAAACGAATTTTATCGTCGATTAATCTTGTCGTCTACAAATGACTCGTGTTATATAATGTAGAAGAGATTACGACCTAATCCTGGGATTGCGACGATCACAAATCAAGTGAATTAACCAAATCAACAAGAAGTTGAAGAACCGCTTGTTCAACCCAAAATCGAGCTCCAAACGAGAGAACCAATTCCTGGTTCCTCCAACATGCAAATTAGAAGGTAATTTCCGAGAAACCCATTCATTTTTATGCGTTTGTGATTGTTGATTCAACTTCAAATCATGAAAACTAGGGTTCAAAATGTGGTTTTAGAAAAATGTTCAGCTAGGAACATAGTATTTTCACAATTTCATCTCAACCGAACTTTTTTGTTTCTCAAGAACACCAAGAACAGTTGGCTGTGAAATGATTTTAGGGATAGCCGAACTTTTTAGTGAAGAAGAAAATCATGGAGTTCGGCTAGATCGATAGTTTTGACTTTTCAACCGAACTTTTAAGTCCAACATGTAAACAGAAAGTTCGGCTAGCCTTCAAAATAACATTTCAACCGAACATTACACTGTATTAGGATACTAGGATGTATGCTAGCCGACTTTTTTTTCTTGACCGAACTTTTTAGTCCAAAATGTAAACAAAAGTTTAGCTAGCCTTTAAAAATAAGATTTTAACTGAACATTACACTGTTTTAGATACAAGGATGTATGCTAGCTGAAAAATTTGTTTGTTAACCGAACTTTTTGTTCGGTTGAATCGATAGTGTGATTATCTTAGCCGAAGTTTTTTCTTTTTAACCGAACTTCATGCTTTGTTATTCTAATTTAGTTAATTAGTTTTTGTTATGTTTTTAGGGGCAAGTCGAAAGGTAAAGGTAAGTAGACGGTGGTGGAAGATCTTAGAACTCCGACCCCTCGCCATGGTAAACACCTAGGGGCAAGTAAACGTGGAACTAAAGCTACAAAGAGTTCAGGGTTGTTACCGAGAGTTGTAATCCTAAAGTGAACCAAGAGATAAAACAGGAAGTTGAGGATGAGGAAGAAGAAGGTTACTTGGAAGAGGAAGAGGAAGATAAAAAGGAAGAACCACAACAAAATCTTTCTCTTGTTGTTGTTAAAGAGGACAAGACGCCTAAAAAACCATGTGCTAGATATGCACATATTCCTGATGATGAGTTGTGTTTAACTGCTACTAACCCACCTCATGGTGCGCCAGAAGATGGAGGAAAAGTGTTGTTCGGCTACAAACACTCATGGGATGACAAAATATACTCGACAAAGGTATTGAATTTTAACTATATATTTTTTTTTCCGACTTATGTTCTCTTAGTATTAATATTTTGTCATGTCATGTTCAATTTGTAGGATTATTACAATGCGACTAGAGTATTGAGATGCCAGAAGGCGGTTGCATGGGATATAGAGGATGAGTGTGAACAGGTTGTGGAGAGAATCAAATCATGTGTTTTGTGGTCTGTTATCCATTATGCACACGCCGAGTTTGACATTGTCACCGTCTCAGCGTTCGTCGAGAGGTTCTACCTAGAGACGGATACCATGCATCTCCCATTTGGCGAGATGTTTATCACTCCTGACGACGTGCGCAGGATCACATGTCTTAGAGTGGATGGGAAATGTGTTTCTGAAGGTTACAAATCTAAGATGAGTTTTGAAGATCTAGAAGTTTTAGCGGAGAAGACGCTAGGGTGGATCCGAAGTAAGACCAAGATGGAGTTCAGACGCTCTGTTATGGAGCCAGAAGCTGGTATAGATTTGATGGAGTTTGATGTGAAGGGCCGTCCATTGAATAAGTTGAGTAAGTTCAAGTTGGTTGTTTTGAAGAGGGAATTCAGAGGGACAAGAAAAAAAGTAGAGAGAGGAGAGTTGGTGATGGACGAGGACAAGATTAAGCAACATGTCACCACTTATTTGTGGTATCATCTAGGCAGCCTTATCTTTCCTCACACTTTTGGAAACAGGGTAGATGCCAATTTTCTCCAGCTTTTGCATCCCCTCGATGAGGTCAATGATTACTCTTGGGGCACTGCGGTCCTTGCATTTCTTCAAGACCAACTTCAGAGCGCTAATCGGATTAATACTTCACAAATCGAAGGCTACCACTCTCTTCCAGGTAATCTTCGATATACCCATACCCATAAATTTTGTAGAAAGATGATTGATGAATCTTTATATGTAGCCAAACATTTTTAATGTTGGGTTGATAGTTGAATTTTTGTTCAAGTCGAACTTTTCTTAAACTTGATTTTTTCCCTTAGGTGTGGGTGTACGACCACTTCCTTGTATTGAAGTTGGCTGATAACAAGGCAGGCTGGCGATCTGGGCAGCCAACGGCCAAAAAGTACGTGTTCATGCACTCCCAGAAAAAGGCTAAAGGGAATCCATTGAAAGAATTGATGGATGTGTTGGATGATTTGGGAGCGCATGAAGTAATGTTTCACCCCTACTCTTTTGCCCAACTTTAGATTTCCCAAGTCGCGGCTTACCACAAACCATTGTTCTCTCCTGGTAGTTACTCGATGTACAACCCTCGAAGAGTATTGTACCAGCTCTCTTGTGTGCAAAATATACCAACTTTGGAGAATGAAAACTTTAGATTGATGAAGAGGGGTACAAAGAACACCGAAAATTTATTTAAGCCCAGCTACCGCCAACGCCACAAATATGGAACAACATAGATGAATACCTTATTGATGAAGATGAGTGTATATATTTGGAGGAGGGTATCCAAAGTGCTTATGGAAAAGGGTACATGGATTGGTATCTAGGTATTACTCATCCCTATGTTATAAATAAAGTTGAATAGGCTAAGGTGGATAAGGCGAAGGCGAAGGAGAATGAAAAGGGAGTTGAAAACAGGAAAATGCATACTTGCTGCGAAGATGTGGCGAAGGTGTTGGAGAATGTGGTAAATAAAGTTCTTCTCTTTATGATTTTCGACGTGTTATAAATTTTGATCTAAATTAACACATTTTTATGCTTAAATTTTAATAGTTTAAGACGTGTAAGAAGCTCTTGAGGAAAATGATGGCTAAAATACGCACGGAAGATCCTATGTCGACTGAAAAACAGACAACCATTTACAACGAATTGAACAATGTCATATCGAATAATGAGATGGAGCCGATTAAGACGAAGGCGCCTAAGAAGATTCGACAACAAGGGGAAGGTTCAACTACGACTGTTGCTACTAGGATGGGACCAAGTAGAGATGAGACCCAAACCGACGAAGAACAAGGTCTTGAACTTGGACGTGGTAAAAGAATTTGTCGCACTCGTCGGAAAGGTGCATGAGTGTTTAAAACATTTAGTTATGAATTCAGTATGTTTGCATTTTAGTACAATTAGATGGTTTGAATTTCGTACGCTGGTTTGTAATTGACGTTAATGCTTCGTAACTTGGTTTAACATGGTTTGAATCTTTAGTTAATGAATTTCGAATATTTCGCTTAAAAGTTCGGTTTTGAAAGTTATTTTATAAAGTTTGGATGCTAAACCGAATGTTCAATTTAAAAATCACGTAAGTTTGGAAAAACAGAGAAAGGTTCGGTTTGAATTATAATTTCCCATTTTTTCGAACTTTTTATTTTGATATGGACTAAAAAGTTCGGTTATTAAAGCCTATTATCGAGCTTGCCGAACTTAATACTTTGATACAATTCTTTGATATTTATAAATTTTGGCCAGATCGATGACAACTTCTCCTAACCGAACTTTCTTTGGTTTTAAAAATGAGTCGTTTGAACCTTGAGCCAACGACTAGTTTCTCAAAAATTGGGTTTATACACTAGCCGTTGGGATTTTATGACCTATAAAAACACCTCTTACCTAAACAAATATCCTCACACTTCTCATTACAAATAATACCCAAACTTCTCTCTACAAACATTCCTCATACTTCCTAAATTGTATCTTATTTATTCATCATGCCAAAAAAAAAAAAAACATGACTCTTGAATTCACCACCAAAGAAGATGTTGCAATAGCTCTGATAGACACGTTTTCGTGTCTTATTTGATCACACATTTATATTGTTAGTGCTCTATTTTTTATTAATAATGTCATTTTAATTTGTTTGCAGGTGTTTTTGTGGAATAAACATTATTGGAAAAATTGGCTCGAAAAGTGTTAAAGGCACCCACTCCTTTAAAATTAAAATTTTTAGCGGGAAATCGGTTTTTAAACTTGCCTATTTTGCTGAGAAGATTTTGTTCGAGATTTTGGGAAGAATTCGTAGGAATTAAGACAGGATTATCTCTTGCCTATTTTAGAAAAATTGAACGTGACCAAATATCTCGTATTTTCGGCAAATATCATCTCCTCGAATAAAACAGGCGGAAAGAATATCTTGGAAACTATATTTTTTCTCACGTATATTGGTTATGAGTGTTTTATAAAGTCAGGGAACAAAAATAAAGATAATCGAGATCGAGAAATACAATCAGGAAGAAATCGAAACCGAGTATATCGAGAAGATTTTATAGCTACCAGAAGAAGAAAAAATATTTTCTTTCCCTGCCGATATTATAATCATTGAAGAATGGATTTGAAGTGGATTCGATGTTGTAGTATAAATAAGAGTCGACTGGAAAGCATAAAGGGGGTTGGTGGAGGCCACAAAAGCGGATTTTTTTTCATAAAAAAATTATGTTCGTGAAGAAGATGACGAAACCGTTGCCAAAACTATAAATGTCCGTGGTCGTATCTATATATTTCTGTTGCCTATTCTTTTCTTTTAGCTCTTTTGTAACAGCTAGCAACAGTTACCAATTTGCAACATATATATCCGTTGCAGTTTCTATGTCAGTTTCTCTTTTTCATCTTTGTAAACACTTTTTGAGCCATGAATAAATCTTTTGAGAGTGTTTTCAACATGAGGAGCTAAACCCCATTGCTGAGGTGATGGAGGAAGCTATTTTTCCAATAATTATGTGGTAATATCTATTTAATCAGTTTATGCAATTCTTTTTTATGATTATTGGCACCGAATCAAAATTGAAATAATGATTTTTATTAACTAGTTTGTTTTCTCCTGATGGTGCATGCTTAGCTTAGGCTCTTGATGTTCCATGCTTGCGATTAACAACTAATATTTTGAAAATCTATTTGTGGCGATATTTTATAATCAAATTGAATATATGAATTCAATGATAATTATTAATATCGAATCACATAAAAATTGGTAAATAGTGGAATCTTAGCCTCAAAATTCTCTAATCTTGATATCATCTTTTTCAATTGAGTTTTGCTATTTTTAGTCTTAGAAGTTTTAAATCAGAATCCAATCTCAACAAGTCTGAGTGTTTGAACCCCTATTTACCACTTTCTACAATCACATCAAGCTCGCTCTTGGCCGTCGACCACACAACATGGTCAAGACTTGAACATTAACTTATCTCAACCATCGGATAATTTCTGGAACCATGTATTCCTTTTTTTTTGTCGCGTTAGAAGGAAATGTCAATGGAAGATCGCTTTGACTAATCAAGAAGAGATTCGAATTACTTTATAGTTGATGTGAAAGTTTTAGATCGGTTATGGTGGAAATAAGGCGAAGGTGTCCTACCGTCGACAGTGAATAAAATACAACTCAACTAAGTGTCTTTCAACTATGCAATGAAATTTCGAATATCCTTTATAAGAAAATCTTTTTGCGAAAAATTCATGGATCAAGAGTTCTATGATGTTTTGCTGGCTAGGGTCTTGCATTTCCGTGTTTAAATTACTATGTCTAATATATCTACTTTAAGTCTTTTCCCTTATTGTAATCTCATTCCCTTCGATGACATTTTTATGAAATTTTATTTTTAGCGTGTTGGTATCAGACCTTTATGTTGGTTTGTATTTGACGTTAATGCTTCATAACTTGGTTTAACTTGGTTTGAATCTTTAGTTAATGAATTTCGTAAGTTCGGCTTGTAAATCTATTTATAACTAGTTAAACATAAAATTCGGTTTATATGACGAATGTTCAGTTTAAAAACAACGTAAGTTTGAAAAAACAGAGAAAGGTTCAGTTTGAATTAAAAATTTCCACTCACCCGACCTTTTATTTTTATTTGGACTAAAATGTTCGGTTATTGAAGCCTATTATCGAGCTTGTCGAACCTCCTTCTAAGATGCAATTATTTGATATTTTTAAAGTTCGGTCCGATCGATAACAACTTCTCCTAACGAACTTTGTTTTGGTTTCAAAAATAACCCGCTTGTACCTTGGCTCTATGACTAGTTTCTCAAAAACTGGGTTCATAACTAGCCGTTGGGATTTTATGACCTATAAAAACACTTCTTAGCACAAAAAACATTCCTCACACTTCTCTTATCCAAATATACATAAACTTCTCTAAAAAAAAATCCAAACACATATCAAATTATTTCTCATTTCTTCACCATCCCCAAAAAACAAATGACTACTAAATTCACCACAAAGAAGATTGGTTGTCGTAGTTCGTACGTGGGCGACGGTCATAAAGTATGACCAATAATTTAACATCAACACAGATCAATCCTTGGATCATTTTTGGAACCGGGTATTTTGGGTTTTGTGACGTTAGACGAAAATTAAAAATCAAGATCAATAACAAACATGAAAGAAGATTCATAATGCTCTATGATCGATGTTGGTTTTTTAGAACGAATTTGGTCGACATAAAAGGGTTTTTTTCGGAACTCGCAAGTGATGAATTAGTAAGTATATATCAATTAGATTATTAATCAAATCCGATTTGAATATAATACTAACTTATTATTGATTTCCTCTTTTAGACTACTCATGATGAAACCGAATATAAGAAAAACAATGGTAAAAAAATTCAGGCATCATGCGTATGCTATCGAGTCTTGGTTGAAAATGTCTAGTATTTCGATGTACAAAAAGTATTCGAGTGTAATGTTATTAAGTAGTTTTAGGTCTTTTCCTTCAATAGAATATTATGAATTTTTCTTCTTGGTTTATATTAGACCTTCACCCATAATTTAAATACTTTGGTAACAATTTCCATGTGGTAAAAAAAAATTGTTCGGTTAGAAAAACCTATTATAGACCTCGCCGAACAAAAAAATCGGTTAAGAATCACGTTGATCAGTTGAAAAACATTCAAAGATATGAAAACAATGAAATGTTCGATTTGAACAAAAAGATCGTCTAGGTCGACCTTTTCCAACTTAACAGAACATCAAAGTTCGACTACTACCATTAGTACTACTATCAACTAAGTTCGGCTACTACCAATAGTTTTAACTAATAGTTCGTCTAAGAATAGGTTGAAATCAAACTAGCCGAACATTACACTGGTTCACCCGAAATATGGTCGAACTTAGTCCAAAACTCCGTTAGCTCCATGAACCCAAAGTTCGGCTACCTGTTCTTCATTTTCTTAGCCGAACTTATACCGTGCTTGCCGAATCTCAGCTTTAAAAGTTTACATTTTTACCAAATTTAAGCCACTTCAAGCAACAAAAACACTTTAACAAGTATATCTGAGTATCACAAACGTGAATCTTCATATTCTTCGTTGTGATACACATTAATCTCATAAAAACCATCATTTAGGGATTGAGATTGGGTTTTGGGAAGAACACATTCACCATCTAACAAATCATCCATTACCGGATTGTTGTGAAGATTAACGAATAGTTTGTTTCTTCTATTATTTAAAGGTTCAAATTCCTCCTAGTTTGCACTATAATAATTCATTTTGAATTTAAGAATCACGCCAAACCTAGGTTTCAATTTTTTTTTCAAAAACTCTTCTTCTCCCTCACAATAGTTCTAATTCTCTATCCTAAATATTTTATCTAATCTTAATCTAATCTAATATAAAACTAATTAACTAATTTAACTAGCTCTAATTAAGTAAGGGTATTTTTACCATTACTAAAATTATATGGACAATGGAACTAGGAATTACTTCCTAACGACCTTAGGAAAATGAAAGGATAGTGATAGACACATTTTAGTGTCTAAATTGCACCTTTGTTTCTATTAAGTTAGTATCCGATTTTGCAAATATTACGTGTTTTTATGCTTTTGTAGGTACATTAGAAGAATAAAGATTTGTGGAAAAATTGGCTCAAAAAGTGATAAAGGCACCCAAGGACAAGTGTTATTGGCACCCCAAGAATGGATAAGGGACACCCTAGGATCGGCCGAGTCAACCCAGCGAGTCAACCCGGCGAGTCACCCAGCGATCCAGCGAGTCAACTCGGCCGAGTCACCGATTCACTCATCGGGAAGTCCTGTTTCAAACAGGAAAAGGATTGGGACTTGAATTTTGGGTTGTTTTCGGCTATTAAAGATGACCCATTGCGATTAGAGTTGAAAGAAATCAAAAGACAGTGAAAGAAATCAGCTCGGGAAATCCAAGTTTGGCTGGAATCAGGACTCGGTTCCTGTTTGAGTTTGAATTGAAGATTGGGAGTGATTTGAGAGAGTTCTATTAGGTTTAGAACTCTCTCTGGGGTTTGTTAAAACTATATATACCAAGAGATTCGAAGAAATTGGTGGACGCAACCCTAGAGACCAAAACAGAGAATTTCCGGCCAACTTTCGTCGCTGCCGATCACCTGCTACTACACCGGCCGGCGTGTTCTTCATTCAGGGTCCATCGGAGAAGACGACTCAGCAACGTCTACATCTGTTGCTGATTCAAACTTGTGTGTTGCCTATTGTTCCGTTTCCTTCATTGCTTAGACTTTTCTGTAACAGGTGAACCTTCTTCTGTAACGCATATACGCGTATCAAATCAGCTGTTACACCATTATTCAACCTTGTAATCGATATTTTGAGCAATGAAGAGATCTTTTGAGCAAGTTTTCTCCACCATGAGCTAAGTTTATTTAGTGGGATGATGGAGGAGGTTTTTCTTTCAATTTTATGTGGTAAGTCTATTTTTAATTAATTATTTATAATTCTTTTATTATTATTTGCATGGATTTAAATTAGAAAAAAAAATGGTTTTTATTAAATAGTTGTGTTCTCTTTTGATGGGTCATGCTTAGTTAATTACTCTTGATGTCCCATGCTTAGGATTTACAATTATTCTTCTAGAAAACATATTTTTGGCAAACTTGAATTAAATTGTTAAAAAGAATTACATGATTAATCACATATATTGTTAGAAATAACTGAATCCTGATTCCTAGTTTTCTCCAAAAAATCATCTCTAGTTTATTTTCCTGATTTTTATTAGTTTAGATTACGTCCAATATTTTCTAAAATCGTTACCTTCACAAGTTCGAGAATCGAACACTTTATTTACCACTTTAAAAACTACATCAGATAGTCCCCTCAAATTCGTGGGGCCCTAAAAAATTCTTTCGTGGTATGTGCCCGGTCTGACTTTTGGGAGACCATGTGAGGTTGTTCACCTCAACTTTTAAAGTAGAGTTTTATAACTTGTTTAGATGCAATTTAAAAGTTATTATTCAAATTCTAAAAGAAAAAAACTCAGAAGTTAGTTTTAGTACACAATTTCAGAATAATTTATAAAAAGAAAAATTCTTTTTTTACGTAGTCAATTATTTTTATTTCTGATTCCTGAAATTAATTTTTGCTTCTAGAGAGAGCAACACTTTTACTTTTACTATCCAAATAAATACCTTTTTTAGAAAGATGAAATCAACTTTCTATAGAAAATACTTTTTAGTTTCTACTAAAAGTGCACGAAGTAGTTATTTCTCCAGAGTGAATTAGGTAACCCAGAAAGAGACCACTTTGGAAGGAGTTAGTACTCCTAAACCTCCCATCTCATTCGAGTTCTACCTTAAAAGTCTTTACTGTATGGTAGATAAAGTGTCGTATGCTTTTAGGAGGCACTTGTTTGCCGCTCAAATGATTTATTTTACTCAAGCGACAAACTTTCTGCCGCCCAAGTGATTTATACTTCTAATTCGTATAGTAGCACTAAAGCTATGAGTTTCAAAATCTCTAAAGATCATTCACCTGGTGCTTAGTCTTCCGAGATTTTGAAAATCCTAGCTTTAGTGATGTAATGGTTAATTAGTGTATTAATTTTGATCCTCATTAAGCTTGTTGGTTACTATTTTTTTTTTTTTAGTTTTCTTTATTTGTAATTTTTTAGGATGGTATAATTTTTTGTACGTATCCTCTATTTTTATTGTCAATTTGATAGACAGAATTTCAATTTTAAATTCGAATATTTTTTTTTTCATATATAACTTTATTTATGATATTTAAAAATCATCACAATTGATTTAATGTTTATGGTGTTGGGATAGAATAAGGGGTAAAATAGGAAAGATGATAAATATTTATAAAATAATTTTTTTTAATTTAAGAAATTAGACTAATTCTGCCTCAAAAGTTTAAAACTTTCACCTGCATATTTTTTGAGGCATGTCTTTGGGCATAGGAGAACTAGGCAGTCGCCTAACGTCAACAACTTAAAAAGTCCCAAAATCTTGGAGATTGATTTAAGATACTTAACTTGGATTCTTACTTGAATTATTTATAGTGGATTTGGATGCAAAATTTTAAAGGTGGGATTTATGGAACCAGAGATTTGGTGGAATTATGTTTCTCTCGGTATATTTGGTTGCTCAAATCCCTTGGAATCACGTTTTCTACGGGAATCACTTTTCCAACAAATCCTCCATAAAGAGTCCGACCCCTCCCTCATAAGATTTGCTTGGAAATTTATCAAGGGATTTATTGACCCACTTTTTTTAATCTTAAAATTCTATATATATATATATATACAATTTTAAGATTATGATGATAATGCCAAACAGTACATGTAGTTTAAAACAAGGGAATTCTATGAATCCTAGGTATTTTAAGTGAGTTACCAAACACATGAGGGATTTGTATGAATCCCAGAATTTATAATCCCATGGGATTATAAATTCTTCGGAATTATGAATTCTACAACCAAACCCACCGTTAGTTTTTTGGGGTGTTGATTTTGCGAGTTCCCCTAGCCTAGGTCCTTAAATACTTAGAGACGACAATGATAAGTTTTTCTAAACAGTGCTTCTATACAGACCGTGTAATTTGACTACACAAAAATTACCTATTCACATGAAGATGGACTCCGCCCATTTAGGATTAGCAGATAGGCCACTTTTGGGCCTACTATTTAAAGTGACAAGTGGAGTGCATGTACGTTGCACGTCCGTATATAATATGTTTTTTCATACGTATTTTCCGTGTTCGACAAAATGTGACGCTGTAATAAAATGTTTCTCAACAATATATCATCAATAAATAATTTGTTTGCCCTAATTTCAAAAAATAATTTGCGACTATTTATAAAGAAATTTTTAAGAGCTTACACGGGACAATAGTTATGCATCCCCGTCTAAACAGTTTAGTGAAATGCAATAAACACTCAAGTCACACGGGATTAAGAAAATTTCTGGTTCAATAGTTTGCATCCCCGCCCGCCTAAATACTTCAGTCACACCTAAATACTTCAGTCACACGGGACTGTAAGTCAAAAGCAACAATGCAAAGTGAGACATGAATCTAATTAGGGATTAGCATGTTCCATGGTTGGCAAAACAAACAAACCCCACTCTAATTTTATAATCTTGAGATCATGTATTGATCTGAATCTAAAACCGTTGTGTAGACTGTAGTTTCATGGTTTTATATTGGGGTTGTTGATATTAACGAACGGTTGAATGCAGTCTGACACAATGTTGCAACTGGCGGCGCAACCGTGCTACATTAAATAATAATTTTAACAAATGGACAGAGGGAGATTTATGTATGGATAGTATGTCCCAGAATGGCGGAACCTCCCTCTATCCATATTCACTGTATTTATTCCTTCCGAAAAGTGTTTTTGTTTATAATCTTTTGATACTAAAATAAGAAAAGATATTTACAGATACGAAAACGCAACAGAAAGGAGAATGACTCACTTACAGGTAAATTTGGGATGATAAACACCACCATCCCAACTCTTTGATCATCAATCTGGACACGTTTCAGTTTACATCTCAGCCTTGATCTAAGAATGATATACAGTTAAAATATTCACAGGCTAAAATAAGTTGTCAGAGGTGACGGATAGATAGTTTTTGGACCAACATTAGATACAAACAATGACATAAGGTAACTACAGGGAATTGGAGTCAGACTGAGTCTTTCCCAACTATTGAAGGTTTATAACAATGTCCAAAAAAAAAAAAACGTGTTGATGACCTCCAGAATTTTCTAAGCTACGCCCAAGTCAGACTCATGAGGATTGCATGGATAAATTATATCAACCATGAAAAACAATTTTAGGTCAGTTTTGATATCACAAAATAAAATCAAAACCGAAGAACACTTTCGGTCCAGACTCATTTTGAACTATGTATTATGAAAAACAAAAAAGGCACCAGTGTCACGGCTGATAATGTTCAGCATGATTTACTCCAGTTAACATCCCAGAACACAAAAAACATAACCAGCAATTGACCAAGTTAGAATCACGTGTTGGATGGTCCAAAAATCCGGGTACCATTTAACCTCTAGTCTAGCCGAGAAAAGCAATTAACGTGAGGTCCAAAAACCTTTTAAAACCACAAAATTACCTTCCTGTCCATCATAAATCACATGTGAACTAGCCATGTTCGCCAAAATCAATTCAGTTTCTTTTCGATTTTAAAAACCACCTAAAATCAAACCCACAAATCAAAACTAAAATCATTGTTGCGAACAAAAACAATCATCAAAATCACGTAAAATTGAATTCTGATTTTTGAAACTGAAAATCGTGAAATTTATCAACAAAAACGAAAATCGAATACCAAAAATTCATCAACAAAAACAGATCTGAAATACCAAAAATTCATCAATGAAAAACTAAATCAAAATCAAAAGCATCGACAAAAACATATTTGTTTTCATATCATGCTCCTTCACCGAAATTGAAAAAAATCATATTAATCAACGAACATCAACAAAAACAGATCAAAAACCGTGTTATATATCTAGTGAAGAAGAAGAAAGAAGAAGAAGAAGAAGAAGAAGAAGAAGAAGAAGAAGAAGAAGATCTCTATTAGTCGCCAAGAACAGTATATATTGATCCTTCAATACATATCGATATGTACTGAAGGAAAAAGTGTATGACCCCATAGTATATATTGATCCAACAAAACATATTGATATGTACCGAAGAAAAATGTATATGATCCAAAAGTACATATTGATATGTACTGAAGGAATATAAGTATTGAAGGAAAATGTGTATGATCCCACAGTACATATTGATATATACTGAAGGAAAATATGTACTGGAGAAAATATAGTAGATGATCCAACAATACATATTGATCTAACTGTATATATTGATATGTACTGAAGAAAATATGTACTGAAGAAAAAAATGTATGATCCCACAATACATATTTTCCTTCGTACATACTGATATGCACCGAATGAAAATATGTACCAAAGAAAAAAGTGTATGATCCCACAATACATATTTTCCTTCGTACATATTGATAAGCACCGAATGAAAATATGTACCAAAAAAAAAAGAGTATAATCCCACAATATATATTTTCCTTTATACATATTGATATGCACCGAATGAAAATATGTACCAAAGAAAAAAGAGTATAATCCCACAGTATATATTGAAATAAACAACCTTTAATCATAAAAAAATATGAAAATAACACTAACCCGAAACAGAAAAGAGGAGTAAATCATATCGTTTGGATAGACAACCTTCATCTTCCAACATTGAATATCAAATTAACATGAAGAAGATTAAAAAGTTTAACCAAAACCCAAAAATTGATAAATTTGCATCTCCTTCTTCTTCCTCTTCACCGTAATCTTCTTCTTCTCCTTCTTCACCTTCACTTGATTCTCTTTTTCTTGATCGCTTGCATACTTTGTTATTCTTTTTCCCCCTTTTCCACCATTTCTTATTCTCTCTAATTAAAACCTAATTTTTAAAATACAGATCAACAATCACGAAAATTAATAAATTCAAATTCTTCATCTCAATATCGATCTCTTCTCATTTTTAGTTAAAAACTATAGATCCAAAAAGAAAATGAAAACCAAGAAGAAGAAAATCATCAACGAAATCGAAGAAGAAAAACCCATTCTCTTTTTCTCTTTGTGTGTCTGTATATTATAGATGGAAGGACAATTTTAGAATTAAAAACATGATATACTCGTGTAATGGACCAGAGATTAAGAAATTTGGTCCAAAAACTTATTTTTGGACTAGCGATTAAACTGAGTTGAGCGGATGGACTACACACAAAACGGGTCTTCTAAAATGGTTAAACAGTAATTCCTATATAGGGGAATGCAAATAACAAAGATATAGCATCAACAGTAAAGCAATTGGGATGATTGAACACCATTTCTAACTTGGCTAGCAAGCTGTGTATATGCTCAAACATTTGTTTAAGCTCTTTCCTTTTTGCTTCGTGGCAGCCGTACTGGAACTGGAAGTATTATGTTTATAGTAGTAGTTAACCTGTCAAATTGATTATCCAAACTCTACAAATTCCTCAAGCCCTGATTTTTTATCCAATCCAGGGTATTGGTGGTCGATCGCACTGATTCACATCATAAGCTCCTACTGAAGTAGACGGCCCAGGCATATTTTGAGGAATGACACCAGTATCATCGTTTCTGAGGTCTTGATAAGGAAATGATCCAAGTTCTCCTTTAATCCTTTCTGCCTCCTGCTCAAGAGCAACCAGTCCCTGCAACCTTTCTAACAACTGCTGATTTTCGTTTCTCAATCTTCTAACCTCATCCTCTATTGAAGCTAGCCGGACTTTCTTTCTCTCGCGATACTTACGAACTGATTCTCTATTGCCATGTGAATTTTTTGCCAACAGATTCATCTGTATCTTCAGTAGTGATGTTTTCTTCAACGGGAAGCAGGGTTTCAGTGCAGAAATCACCCATCCATGAATTAACAATAATCTAGAAGGAAATTAAACTTCTAATTCAACAGTGTTAATTAATTAAAGCAACAAACTCAAAACTCTGCAATGAGCTAGATGAAACCCCAAGGATCATGATAAATGGTTTGAATGAATTGAATGTTGAGAAGACTGACTGTATTGGTACTGACAGTCAATGTATCGAGACACACAATATTACTCAATCAATGTTTCGAGACGCACACCTTTTTTTCCTTTTTGTTATTTCAATATATTCAATAATCTCGTTACACAGAAGCATGCTTGGTATTTATACCTATACATAGCTGATAGACACGTTTTTGTGTCTAATTTGTTCTCAATTTGTTATTTGTTAAAACTCGATTTTGTATTAATATTGTGATTTTATGTAGTAATAGGTACTTATGGAGAAATAACATTTGGGAAAAACTGGAATGGAAAACTACTAAAGGCACCCGGAAATTGATAAAGGCACCGGGACATTGG
>JAJJMC010008872.1:831103-854227 GCA_023531435.1 Papaver californicum
CATGCTTCAGCCGCACTTGCGCCTGGCCGCTGGCAGCGTAGGCCAAATAAGCCACTTCGGGGCTTTGCCCATATCTTCCTCAATTCTGATCAGAATGACTTCATTCTTTCACCATTGGCTTTGTAATTCAATTCCCTACACTGTGGTATGTGAAAGGCCTATTTAAGCAGAGTTTCACTGGCTCCTCGGTGATTCTAGCTTTTAAGCTCCATTCTGCGGGTTTCTGAACTGTAACCTGAAAAGGCGACTAAACTTCAAAAGTAATCAAAATACCTAATAATTCACTCAAATATAGCACATAAGGGTCAGGAAAAACTACTTAAAATGTATGATTTATGCACCTATCAACTACCAGTCAATATAATATCATCTACATATACTAACAGAACAAGCATATCAGAGTTAGTAGTGTAGACAAACATGGAATATCAGCCACTGATTTCAAAAACCCATAAGATATCAAAAAGGAACTAAAAGTGTGAAACCAGGCTCTCGGTGCTTGTTTCAGTCCATATAGACTCCTTTTCAACTTACAAACATATGATGGATAATCCGGATGAATAAATACCTGTGGCTGACTCATGTAAACAGGCTCATCTAAATGACCATGCAGAAATGCATTAGACACATCCATTTTCCGTGTACTCCAATTGTTTAGTAACAACAAGAGTTAAGACGATTCGGACAGTTGTAAATTTGACTACAGGGCTGAAAGTAGCATAGTAATCCACCCCTGCCAGTTGATTATTTCCTTGAGCTACTAGCCTAGATTTATACCTGTCTACTGTTCCATCTGTCTTCAATTTAACTTTATAAATCCATCTATATCCTAGAATATTCATCCACGATTCAGGAGAAACATACTCCCAAGTATCATTATCCACCAAAGCCGTAACCTCCTCTTTCATGGAAGAAACCCACTCTGAAATTCTAGATGCAACTTTGTAACTTTTTGGCTCACAAGAAGTAGTCAACAGTGAAGAAAAAGCAACAGGAATTGGATGTTTAACAGCAAAATATGACACATGATCATGAAAAAACTTCAGTTTGGATATTCCTGTTTTGGATCTAGTTAGAATTGAGCTATGTGGGTCAGAAACAGAGACATTAACATCTGAAGATTCAGATACCACAGATAATGGTTGTATTGGCTGACCCGAAACAACATATATCTGTGATTGCGAAAAATAGAATGTCTTTTCATCAAACACTACATGCCTGGAAATATGAGTTCTTTTAGAAATAGGATTGGAACATTTATATCCCTTATGCAACAGACTATAACCAATGAACACACATTTAACCGACTTTGGAGATAGTTTATCAATTCTGGAATGTCCTAAGAAAGGATAACAAATGCAACCAAATGTTTTAAGAAACCCATAATCTGGTACAAGATTGAACAGAACTTGATAAGGAGACTGACAATTCAAGATTTTAGATGGAGATCGATTTATAAGGAAAGTGGCAGTGAGAAATGCCTCATACCAGAATTCTTTAGGACATGAAGCATGAAAGAGTAAAGTATTCCCCATTTCAGTGATATGTCTATGCTTCCTTTCATCTAGACCATTTTGTTCTGGGGTGTTAGGACAGGAGATCCTTATTGCTATTCCACTAGTATCAAGAAAAATCTTGAATGGCCATTTAACTAGTTCAGAGGCACCATCCACTTGAAAACTTTTATTTTTGTTGAAAACTGGTTTTCTGTTTGATTTTTAAAATGAGAAAAACAAGTCACAGCATCATACTTGTAAGCCAGAGGATAAATCCAATGATATCGACTGTAATCATCAATAAAAACTCTGCAGTATCTATAACCAGAAAGAGAGGATACATGAGTTGGTCCCCATATATCACAGTGAATGAGCACTAAAGGAGATGTTGCATGAGAATTATACAAGTGAAATGATAACTTTTTGCTTTTTGCAAGCTGACATGGATGACACATAGGCATATGATTGAGATTAGTTGTTGAATTTATGTGTTACCGAGCTTGTAATAACTGTAAGATATGAGAAGATGGATGACCTAATCTAGAATCCCAAAGAGTAGATAAAGAAGAATCAACAGAAGAAGCTAAGGATGAGTAACACTCAGATAAACCAAAGAAAGAAGTTGATATCAGATATAAATTGTTGACCATCCTACCGTGAGACAAAAGGCTGTTGTCATGTAAAATTCTAATTTCATAACCACCGGGATAAAACACAAAGAAAAATTTGTTATCTCTAGTGAACCTAGCAACTGACAATAAGTTATGCTTAAGGTCTGGAACATGTAATACAGTGTTCAGCCTAAATCTAGTTTCATGTGTTTGCAAGAATGAAGTTCCAAGCATAGATATTAGGAAGTTTCTTACCAGATCCCACTACCACCTTCTCCTTGCCATCATAAGGAGAGGTATGTTGTAAGAGTGAGCTATCTACAGTCATATGTGCAGAGGCACCAGTATCCGAGATCCATGTTGGTGGTGAATGACTCCTGGTGAGGTCATCAGTGTTGACATCAAGACCAGAAAAATTTGTCTCTACCTCAGCAATATTTGCAGCACCACTAGCTGAACTCACATTCTTTGGTGGAGTGTACTGAACAAACATTTTGATGCATATTGTCCCATTCTTCGACAGATTTGACAATCAACAGTCGAATAATCCATCTGTGATCTTATTGATCCATTAGAATTAAAAATTGGTATTGAACCATTATTACCAGCAACATATCTAGTTGATGAAGAAGAAGGCATCACTATTTGGAGTATTTCTTGCATTTCTATATCTTCTAAAATTGTGATTAGAACCAGTTCTTGTATTAGATGAAGTATTCTTGCTATAAAATGCCGTTGAATTCTGTGAATTAAGTATTTCTGTGGATACCTGATTTTGCTCATTTAACCACTGCTCATGAATGAGCAACCTCTCCTTGAGTTCAAAAAAAGATAATATGCTTCACGATAATAGGAAGAAATCACAAAATTATCGTATTCTCTCCCTAATGCATTAAGTATGTTCATAGTAAGATCTGCTTTCGTAACTTTTTCTCTAATAGCAGAAAGAGAATCTGCAATATGCTTGATCTGTTGAAGATATACCATTATCGATTGATTTCCTCTTCGAATATTATTCAATTGATTTTTAAGCATTCCTCTTATTGCAACGAACTGTTTGAAGGTTTTTTCCAGAAAAATCCAAATCTCTCTTGCAGACGCTAAACCAAGCACATCACTCGCTACAGTTAACGTGAAAGTAGCTTTTAAACAATTCACAACGAATCGATCATGTTTCCTCTAGGTTATGCATCTTGGATTTGGTGCTGGAAAACCATCCACGAGGATCTCAGAAGAAGGCTCTTCAATATCTCCATTAATGTAACCATAAAGATCTGTTGAAATGAGGATTGACTCGAACTGATCCTTCCACAAAAGATAATTTGACGAATCAAGTTTGATTCGTATTAAATTTGTTATGTTTGTAAAAGGAAGATTGAAGTTTGCAGCAGAAGAAGATGATTCAGCAACAGAGGATGTTGAGTTTGTATTCCATACATTTGGTCTGTTTTCCATACTTCTTGTAATTGGCATGAATGAACAAGAAAGATCAAGATTCAGAAAAATACTAAAAGATATGAAAGATTCTTGAAAGAACATAAGTTTTGAGTAAATGAACAGTAATCAAAATACTGATGAATCAGAACAAGATTATGATAAGATTTTTAGAAAGATTTTTCTTTTCTATAACAAACCAAAAAATGATGTTCAGAAGAAATTGATTTTGAGTAGAACTAAAAAAATTTCGTCTTTGTAAAAAGATGAACATCAGAAAGATTTTGAAGAAAAGATATTGATTTAAGAAAAGTCTGCTGGAAGTTTTTGTTGTTGACTGATTTATGAAATGAAGAACATAAGCTCTGAAGAATAATATGAAAAGATTTTGAGAAAAGCTCTGTGAGAAATGTTTAACCGAAATGAATACTAGCCATTAAAGCTGCCGACCACGCCATTAAAGCAGGCTCTGATACCATGATAAATGGTTTGAATGAATTGAATGTTGAGAAGACTGACTGTATTGGTACTGACAGTCAATGTATCGAAACACACAATATTACTCAATCAATGTCTCGAGACGCATACCTTCTTCTCCTTTTTGTTATTTCCAATCTCGTTACATAGAAGCATGCTTGGTATTTATACCTATACAAAGCACTCCTAGTATTAATGCCTGTACATCTGTATTCCATTAACTATTCCATAGACCAAGACTTGACCAGTCATACAGCAAATTTGACTTGACCATTATTGACAGTCTAACATATCATTCCAGTCAAATTGATTACCTAAATATTCAAACTCAAGTAAAATGATTGAAACACTTTGAAAGTGAAGTGTTATGTGTTGTTACGTAAAACAAATACCTGCGCATGTGAAGAGAGGAAGTTCTTATCTCCAGTTTCTAGTGATGTTGATCATGATCAGTTTACTATCTTCTCTATCATTTTTGTATTTACAAAAATAATCATTCATGATCCTTACTTTAAATTTAAGAAGCAACACTATATAACTAATATGGGAGGTGTCACTCTTACACTGGATCAACTACGTTTTTTTTGTTTTTTTTTATTTTATGAAGGACACACTACTACAGCACGGTAGTAGAGAGAGCCACACATCTAACACACTTTTAGATTCCTATCCCACGCACTTGACCATCTCTTTAATTGGACGATTACTATGGGCTGACACCAAAGTTGGTAGGGGATACCATTTTGTTGATCCAACGGTCAGGGATTTTTTTATCCTTTATGGCTTGGTATCAGCCCCGCCAATTTTGGCATCAGCCTTTAGTGAATGGGTAATTATGTCCGGATATATTGCATGTGTCATTAGCTAATGGTTATAATAATATGATTTTAATATTTTAATATTATTATTTTTATAAAATCCAAACGAAAATAAATTAAATTAAAACTATAATGTTTTAGTAATATGTACTTATAAAACTATATTTATATTTCTATAAAAATGAGCACATTCCGAGATGTATAAAAATTATAAGACCATCATTTACTATTTTAAAAATCAATTGTTAAAAATTAACGGTTAAAATTAAATTTTACAGATGGTGAGATTTCACATATCGGAATACATTTATTTTTAGTGATCGAGAATGTTTAACACTAGTTAAACCTAGAATTGAAGAGATGGAATCAACTTTGTATGTAAAATATTTTGTAAGTTAGTTATAAAAATTTAGATAAGATTTTCTACCGACACTCAAAGGGTTGTTTGGTAACCAATATTATAATAGATTATGAGACAATAATCAATTATCAAGCTCATAATCCATTATACAGGTGTTCGTTAAAATTTATAATAACTGATTATTTTAATCATAATAAAAAAAATTATTATTTTTAAAAGTAGAAAAAAATTGTTTATAAAAATTAAAATTATTTTTTGGAACAAAATTAAAATATACTTTTTTTCTTATTTTCTCTAAACTATCGAGAGAGATAAAAATAAATAATAGTGGACTAAAAAAATCTTAGATCATCATTTTTTCCTTTCCTCTTTGAAAGTATTATTCTAAGATGATTAATCATTGCAAAATATATTTATTAAAATTTATTAAAAAATAATTAATAATTTAATTATTTTTTAATTATTAATTATCTATAATTATAAATAATAATTATAATTTTTATCAAACAAGGCCTGATGCATCATCGATCCTTAACTGTCTTTAATATTTCCTCAATAATTTATTTCCCAACTTGTTGTACTGTAAGTGACAAGGGTTTCGACTTTAAGGTGCATGACCCCTCGTTGGGCCTAGGAGAACTAGGCAGTCGCCTAAGGCCAACGACTTAATTGTTCCAAAATCATGTTAATCTGGGATATCGATTCAAGACATTTTAGTCAAATCTATACACTCATGCACACTTTAAACCAGTTGCCCTCATAATTAATTTTATTTTTTGTTAAATATTATCGCGACTGGTGTGATTAAATGTCCCAAAATACGGTATGAGTGCTCGAGAAAAAATGGTCTATATTTATAAATTGGGAGATACTTTCGATTTGACCAACTTAGGTATATTGATAAGGAATGTCCTAAAACTATAAATGACTAAGTTATCCCTTTTATATTTTATTTAATTAATTTTTTTATATACTTTTTTTTATTTTTCTTTAATTTTTAATTTTTTTAATTTTATTATTAAAATAATTTTTTATTAAAATAATATTTTTAAATAAAAATAATATAATTTTAGTTTTTTTAAAAATAAATTTTTTATAAAAAATAATAAATCAAAATAAATTAAAAGTACAAGGGTAGTATAGTTATTACAAAAATATATGGATAAGGGGTTGTTGACTTTTATTTTAAAATAACCCTATTTTATTTTACTTGATATCCCCTAATAAACGTTCCTTATCAAGCACAATTAGATATGCTTTTGAAAGATATCGATGAACATACAAAACACCTATCAAGAGAGTAGAGAGATGTCGTAAACTCGAAATGTTCTTGCTGAATTTGCTGTTGTAAATATAATTAAGGTGACATTTCTGAAGTAACGACTTTTTTATGCTATGTTTTTTCTGTTGAAAAATAATTTATATTAAAGTTTATCTTAAAGCTTTTAAGTAAATAAAATAAAATTTTGTTTTCTTTTATGAATGAAAAACTTATTAGTCCCACATCGGGTAGTTTTCAATCTTAAATTATTTTAAGAGACTATATAAATTTATTAGTCCTACATCGGGGAGATCTCTCTTCTTAAGTTGAATGAGTTTATTATATAAACAAGTTTTTCTCAACCTATATAGATAATCCAAGGAAAAAGGGTTTCTCCATATTTTTGAGAGACCAAAAAGAATAACAATTTTTTATTATCATTCTAAAGTTTTCGAGATTTTCCTTAAGGGTTTTTTTGGAGTTGCCAAACTCAAGTTGAGCATCTACTGCATATGCTAGTAATAGGTGTAGTAGGGTGTTTTATCCTGGAGGCATCCGCCCTGTGGAGGCTATAGCATCACTTTTGAGTGTGGCCGGACGCTAATGTCTTAAGGACAGCGTGTTGAACACAAGATTTACTCTGTTTTTCCAAACTTTTTGCTACATTCCATGTTGTTGTTGCGGAGATATGCGGAGCTCATCCGTTGTGACAAATCACTTCCATTAAGGAGCTAAGTATCAACAACTTTTACGGAGAGTGCTTTTATCAATAATAGACTTGAGATTTCAATTTAGTTGAGATATTTCTCATAAATTAATTAGAGCAAGTAACGAATTGAATTTTGTGACTTAAAGTGATAATCTCTTATATGTGTTAGATTAGTATCACATTGCTAATGACTAATGAGATGTTGAATCAGTTGTGTATGAGTTACCCATTGTGTTATAAATCATTTTGATTATATGTGCTTTGTGTAGTATCAATTGGTGTGAACCACATGATTGGTTAATAATTGTGTATTAGTAATTTCTATGGTGATTTCTAAATCAATTCGAATACGTCACCTTTGTTGAAAATATGAGAATCATAATACAGTATACCAAAGTCATATGGTATAAAGTATCTTTTAGTAACTAGTGCAACAAAAAGGTTAAGCGATCAAATATGCTTGAATTGATACGTATGTACATAAAAATCGTTTATGGATTTTATTACCAAGTTTTATTACTTACTTATGATAGTGATAATCTAATTTGAAGACAGACTTAAGTAACTTGATAAATATGTGTTGGAAATAAATATTTTGATAAGATGAGCACTTATAATATCTTGATAATTTGATATTACCTATAACGAATGATAGTATCAACTAATTTTTTGAATCCGAGTTGGTCAGAAGTTTTATAATCTTAATTTGAATGATAGATTAAGTGTTAATCTGTGATAACTTCTGTTTTTTAGTTGTGCGCATATCTCCTAGGAATTAGAGAATTGTATATTCAAATTTGAATGGAACAATTGACATTCTTACCGTGTTAAGTAATTTTACTTTTCAGTTGGAGATGATAAAAAGAATAGGTTGGCAACTGCCGGAAGTGATGGAACGTGTGCTCCAGAAAAGGCATGTTTTTATCTTCTACCAAGAATGAAAAGATCAAAAGCATTTTCATGAACAATTCAATTATCAAAATAGTTGAAGAAATAGGTAAATGATGTGCAAGGCTTGTCAGGTATGGACATTAATCAAACTATGATATCATTCTCAATATATGTATTGCGAATTAAAACTAGTGCCAATTGCTATCTACCTAAGTTACTATGAAATGTTATACTTGGAAATATGGTCTTGTGATGCTTTGAGTTTTAGCTTAATAGAACAAGACAATAGTAGATAAAAAGGAAAATCATCAATATATTGAGAATGAATACATGAACATGTTAAATCATAATGTTGGTACAAAGTACCATTATGTGGGGTGTCAAATTTAGATGCAACCTAAAGGACACATAATTGTCATTTCTTATATTGAGAAATCCTGATAAATACGGAGGGGCCTTATACCTCCACTGTGGGGGTATAAGATGGAAAATAAAATGTTTGTTTGATTTCTCAAGCAGATTTATAGAAAACCCTAAACTTATATATTTCCTACCATGTAGACCTCAAACTGGGGGTCTAAGGTGAGAATAAAGAGTCGAATTCTTTAGCAAATCATTGCATATGATCACCAGAACTGTAGTATGATAACTTGTAAGTTCTAAAGCTAACAACATTTGAATAAAATAAATTTTATTGTTGAAGATGTTGAGTTCTTGACAGCAGTTTTCTAAGGTCGGGTTCTCACACGAGATAGAATAATCCAGACAGAGACTTGACTTTGTGAATTTTTGTTACAGAATAAAGTAGTGATCTCTTGGCACATACTCACATGACACTAAAATTACTACGTCAGGAATTGTTTGCCATTATTGTCAGTATGCTACATTAGATGGATGTTGAGGCATTATGCTTAAATGGTTAGTCAAAGGTGGACAAACCTTAAGGGTTTGGTTATTGCTAGGGGGTACAAACTGATTACACCTACATATACTTGACCTGAACCAAGCTGTAATTCAGTGACCTTACAATATGATGATGGATACTAGTGATGTGACACTAATGAATTTGAGAAGCGTATTTACACTAAATCAATTAAAGGTGCATATGTTTAGCATGCCTTTGTTATATGTTTTACATCCACTAACAATTTTTGTTGTTTAAAGTTTGATAGAAAACTAATCTGTTGTTGAAGTGGTCCAAAGGATCAGAAAGAACCAAAATCAAATTTTCATGATATATTTTTTGTCAAATGTGTGTTGTAAAATAGGTGTGCATGTTTCCCATTTTATCCAGGATAATTACATGGTTGCTCTGATCACAGGACCAGAGAATTGGGATGCTTGAGATACATATTTAATTTCAAATATGTGATATATATTGCACCAACCTTTGGAGGAAGATGTAATGATCGTACTAGTAAGTAGTACATGTATCTTGTGTATACCTTTATATGCTTTACAACCACTAGAAAACATGTGATGTTTACGATTTGATTGAAAGACTAAGTTGTTGTAGACAATCATGATCTAAAATATCATTGGAACCAGAAGAAATTCTGACGGAAATGGTCTTTGTCAAACTCGATGCATTTAATGTGTGTTGTAAATGTGCAGTGAATTAGATGTACAAATACACTTGTGATCCCAGAAGAATTAGTGGGATGATCTAATCAGAAATTTGCAGTACCTGAGGTACATTTTAAATTGTGTATGTGCATGATACATATTACATTGACCTTAAGAGATGTTGTGATTTCAGGCTTTGGAAAATCTTAGCCTATGTTTGTACTATCTTAAGATGTATATTTCGTTGGAAATCCTCCAACAGACATGAGGAACTCGACTGAGATGGAATCAGAGTTTGTTTGCTTAAATTAAAGCATGCGAGGAAGTTGAATGGCTAAAACCCTTTTGTTGGGTATTTCTCTGTGCCCGAAGCCTGTGGCCACCACTGCTGAAACTCAATTGACTATTTGAGTCTAAAGTAAATGGCAATGGAAAAGTCTAGAATAACTCGGAGAAGGATAATTCGGTAAGACAACTACTCTCTAATGAAATGATTTTTGTAGACTTAGCGAAGACAAGACAAAAATCACTGGATCCTTTGACGAAAGGATAATCTAGAGAGATAGTTTGTTATTACATCGAGGGGGATGGGATTTAAGATCATGAAACAAAATTACCATGAAGGATACTCAACCTTACTGACTGGAAATCCCAAGACGAAGGTTCAATGAGACAACTAATTTGTGGTAATTAGAGGTATGCAATATAAGGAGAATTATATTCTCTGTCCCTCCTTATGGTGCATTGTTGTGATAGTGTGACTACATGTGAAGGCTGACTTTTAAGAAGTCTTAATGAGTTCTATAATTTCAATTTAAGATTGAAGTGGGGTGTACCAATAACACTCTTGATAGAACTCACCTATCTGAATGAGGAAGTGGGCCGTTTCCTATGAGAATATGAGCTGATTCTCTAGAGTATTCTGAGAAACGGGATATTTGCTCAGGGCCAAAATGAACAAAACGGTACGAGCTTGGCAGCAACCTTGGAGATATCATGCGTGGTTGTTATCGCGAATTACACCAAACGCTAATAGTTCAAGACATCGCGTTCACAGTCTCTACAAGTAGTTCTGGTAATCTATCACTAAGCAAAGGTTCAAGACCTCATGGACACCTCTGCCTAAAATGATATTTCCTACGTTTTATGTGATTTTTGTTTTTTATCGAGATTTAATTCATTTTGAGAAAATGAGTTTTATGTTGTTTTTTATGGTCTTGGTATTACTGATACATAGGACTTAAGGGTCACTAAGGGATCACTGGCTCGTTTTCACGTTGGTGAACGGAACCTTTAGTCCCATTATGGGAAACTAAAGATGAAAGCTCTTTATACTATTATGATTAATGCAATCAATAGTATAACCCTGGGGTCAACACATTTTTGTGTAAGGGAGAGGATATTGGAATGACTAGTATGACTTCAACGCGCACGATGCGTCAGTTTGTTCATTCAGTTCGATCGGGTCGTGGGATTGGGGTGTTGATTTACCAAGATCTATTTGTGTTTTTCATGTTTTACTAAGGTTTTCATTCATGTGGGGGATTGTTGGAAAACAATTATTTTAAAGCTTTTAAGTAAATAAAATAAATTTTTATTTTCTTTTATGAATGAAAAACTTATTAGTCCCACATCGAGAAGTTTGTAATTTTAAGTTGTTTTAAGAGACTATATAAACTCATTAGTCCCACATCGGGGAGATCCCTCTTCTTAAGTTGTACCAGGTTATTATATAAACAAGCTTTTCTCAACCTATAGAGATAATCCAGGGAAAAAGGATTTCTCCATATTTTTAGAGAAACCAAAAAGAATAACAATTTTTTATTATCAATCTAAAGTTTTCGAGATTTTCCTTAAGGGTTTTTTCGGAGTTTCCAAGCTCAAGTTGAGCATCTACTGCATATGCTAGTAGTGGTGTTTTATTCTGGAGGCATCCGACCTCTGGAGGCTATAACATCACTTTTGGATGTAGCCGGGCGCTAATGTCTTAAGTACAACATGTTGAACACGTAACTCACTCTGGTTTTCCAATGTTTTTATTACATTTCATGTTGTTGTTGCGGAAATATAAGAAGCTCGTCCGTTGTGACAAATCACTTCCATTAAAGAGTTAAGTATCAGCAACTTTTGTTTATTTGATTTTTCTTCATTTTTAATCGTTGCACCCAATATTTTCTTACTCGTTTTTTTTTTTTTTTGATCAGTATATACTCTGTTTTTTTTAATTGTTAGGTTCTAAGTGAGGTGGGTATCCTCTTAACTAATTTGCATGCATTTAACAATTTGATCCATTTTGGAAGTTACCTCGGTCCTCAGAATTTCATTGCACGAGACTTGGTTCCGATGGAGAGAATATTTTTCAGATTTCTCCGTCTCTCACCTAATCTAGATCAATCACTCGTCTTCACCTTTGCAAGTCACTAAGATTTCTTTGTCTTCATTTGCATACCCCATTTGGGCCATCCCTTAAAAGTAAATCGCTTGTTTTTGCGTTAGCATCACGAGTTAGTTAGTTCTTTTATTTTATTTTTTCGTTTTATGCTGAAAAAGATGGTAATTTGACTTGATCTTAACTATTACACCTCAGGTCAGTCAAATTCAACTATTTCAATGGGGTGCCAAATTGCCAATGGATATAGCTACATGCAATAAAACTATTTTTGAAGTATGCTGGAGTTCTTGAGATTGTAGCTCTCCCACGTCTCTCTGGAAACTATGACGCACAAACTAAAGCAATGAGGCAGTTAATATTTTTACCGAAGCCAATTAATTGTGTGGTTAAGTTCTTGCTGAGTTCTGAAAAGCTTGTAACAGGAGCTTTCAGTATGTCAGCGCTGTGACTATAGTTAAGATCATTTTAAAATTTCCTTGTGTGTATTTGTTTCAATTTCAAAGTAGTAACAGATGAAATCCTAGAACTTCCAATACCTTTCCTTGTGTGTATTTGTTTCAATTTCAAAGTAGTAACAGATGAAATCCTAGAACTTCCAATACCTTTAGCAAGAGTATCTACTGTCCCTGTATAGTCTCTTCTAAGAAAACAAAAATCACAATGTTTAAAACAGCCATACATTGCCTTGCAATCTCTCAATATCATCTTTGCTCTCCATCCTAAATTGATATTAAATTCCTAGTGACTCCATCACAGTAATATGCAGTCACCAACAAAGATGACATTAGAGGTAACTTTCAGCTTTAAAGCCCATCCAATCGCACCTCTGAGAGCAATGCATTCAGCTTCTTCAACTTTCATATGCATGTCTTTGGGCATACGAGAACTAGGCAGTCGCCTAAGGTCAACAACTTAAAAAGTCCCAAAATCTTGGATGTCGATTTAAGATACTTAACTTGGATCCTTACTTGAATTACTTAGTTTCTTTTGGGATCCCCTATCCTAGGCTCTTAAATACTTGGAGACGACAATGACAAGTTTTTCTAAATTACACAATGAGCGCATGCAACAGCCACGACGAATTAAAGAGCTTAACAGATTTTTATCTGAAACGATCCAAAAAGCTTAATTATATACAATTACAATGAAAATAACAAAGATATAACATCGACAGTAAAGCAATTTGGATGATTGAACACCATTACTAACTTGGCTATTAGCAAGCTGTGAATGCTCAAACATTTGTTTAAGCTCTTTCCTTTTTGCTTCGTGGCAGCAGTACTGGAAGTATTAAGTTTAGTAGCAGTTAACCTGAAAATTTGATTGTCCAAACTCTATAAATTCCTCAAGTTCTGAACTGTTATCCAATCCAGGGTTTTGGTGGTCGATCGCACTGATTCACATCATAAGCTCCAACTGAAGTAGACGGCCTGGGCATATTTTGAGGAACGACACCAATATCATCGTTTGTGGGATTTTTGATTAGGAAATGATCCAACTTCTCCTATAATCCTTGCCTTAATGTCCACAAGAAGACACCTGTACCTTTCTGCCTCTGCCTCTTGCTCAAGAGCAACTAGTCCCTGTAACCTTTTTAACAATTGCTGATTTTCGATTCTCAATCTGATAACCTCATCCTCTATCCAAGCTAGCCGGGATTTCTTTCACTCGCGATACTTACGAACTGATTCTCTATTGCCATGTGGGCGTTTTCTGGATATTTTGCGAACAGATTCATCTGTATCCTCAGTAGTGATTTTTTCTTCAACGGGAAGAAGGGTTTCAAAGTAGAAACGGAGATTATATGGTGAATGAGGTATTACTAGATTTTGCGACATATCTTGTTCAGGTTGGTTAAAACTAGTACTATTGTTACGAGTAAGTGCATGAGTATCATCTGAAAAACTACCCATTGCCCAACTGCTCAGTAATTTATGCTCCATATTCTTTTATTAACACTTGGTTCGAGAAATCTAATTAATTAACACTCAGCGCAATGAGCTGGATGAAACCCCCGAGGATCATTCCAGTCAAATCAAGTTAAAAAAATCTGCAAAAGTTTTGGAAGACCAACCTTACCTAAATATTCAAACGGACTCAAAGTATAATGATTGAAATATTATTTTACAAAACTAAACAAATGATTGTAACAGTTTGAAAGTGAAGTGTTATGTGCTGTTACCTGGTATGTGAAGAGCCGGAAGTTCTTATTTCTAGTTTCTATCTAGTGATGTTGATCATGATCAATTTACTATATATCTTCTCTATCATTTTTGTATTAAAAAAAGAAAATCATTCACGATCCTTATTTTAAATTTAAGAAGCAACACTATAACTAATATGGGAAGTGTCACTCTTACACTGGATCAACTACAGTTTTTTAATTTTTTTTGTGGAGTACACTAGTTTCTCAACTTGAAGTACTGTACTACACACTACTACAACATGGTAGTAGAGAGAGCCACACATCTGACACACTTTTAGATTCCTATCCCACACACTTGACCATCTTTTTTTTATTGTGCTTATGTCGGGGTATTGCATGTCATCATCTTAAGAATAAACACAAATATTGGAACAATTTCAATTTTCAGATATCATATATACCTACGCCAACCTTTTCAGCTCGATGAAAGCAATCGCTCCATTTTTTCTCTATGGGATGGTCTAGAGGCGATTCGTCTCCGAACGTTGCTTGTTGACTTTTACTAGGCGTTAGATTTGGTGAACGACGCTTCTCTGAGAAGTTAGAATGAAGATGTTGTTGATGGTGGAATACTTATCAATCAGCAACTCGGCGGACAAGATTCTGTGTGGGGAAATTATTTGTGGTCTTCATAGCAGGTTCAGCAAGGGGATCTCCTTGGACCGCTTTTACTCGCCTTAGTGTTTCACCTCTTAAAAATAGCAATATGGGTGCAAGAGGAGTAATGTTCTGAAAAAAAAAGGTCTCTTGGCAGTTGATATTTCGAGACCCATGATTAAAGTCAGGGATTTAGGCATCAGATTTGCTAGGTCGGATAAAGTCATCAATCAAGTTAATAGAGTTTCAGCTCCTTTAATTTGTAGGTCAGTTGCCCGCAGAGTAAGTTATTGCATCTCCGAGGCATGTATTGGCTTGGCCAAGATCTATTTCAGTTTCTGCACGTTCCCAGTTAGACTTTTGGGAGAGCATCCGAGGTTGTTTAACTCAACCTAGAATCGGAGAGATGGAATCAACTTTGTATGTAAAATATTTTCTAATTAGGTAGTTAAAAACTTAGAAAAATCTAGATATGATCTTCTACCAACACTTGATGCACCCTTAACTGTTTTTAATAATTTCTCAATATTTTATTTCCCTGGTTGTACTGTAAGTGACAAGAGTTTCAACTTTAACGTGGATATCCGCTCCTTGGGCTTAGGAGAACTAGGCAGTCGCCTAAGGCAACTAACTTAAATGTCCCAAAATCCTGTTACTTAATCTTGGATATCGATTCAAGACATTTTAGCAAGTTAGTTTCTTTGGATTTTTTTGTGAGTTTCCTGTTCCCCTAATCCCTTAGGCTAAGTTTTATGGAGGGGGAGGGAACCTTCCACTTGAGTAGTGCTGCAGGTCAATTTGAAGGGATGTTTAAGTGTTATTGTGGGGGAGAGAAAATTGAGCTAAAGTAGATCTTTTCTCTCGTTTAAGAAAAAAATTGAGATTAAATAGAAAAAAAAATATAAGCGAGATATCATATCTCGTTTTTCTATCTTTCTTTTGGGCAAGGTATATGTCACGTCTAAATTTTGTTTCGCTCCCACCCTCTCGCCTTCGAGAAGAGAGAAAGGGAATCACATTTTTAACCACGTTTTTACGTTTTGTCATCCCCCACCTTTCCTCCGTAAGACTTAGGCTTAGATACTTAGAGAGACTTAGGCTTAGATACTTAGAGACGACAATCACAAGTCTTTCTAAATTACAAAATGAGCGCAAGAGTCATTAATTCAACGCCAATGGATTAAAGAGCTTAATACATTTTTTTTCTCCAAAAACGATTCACAAACCCTAATAATATATACACTGTCTATTCTATATTCTATAGAGCCAACAGCCCTAGTTGAAGCTGCCATTTTTCTTGCCATTTTGCCCATGCTTTTCCGTGTTTTTTTTTTAACATTACTTAAATGATTGGAGGTTGTGCATGTAATTTTAATATGTAATTATAGTGAAAGTCTAATATGCCCTTATTTATTTTTCCATTAGTGTCTTACATAAATACTTTTAGGGGGCATAAATGTAAATCATTAATTAGAAACCCTATTTATGATATATTTATATTTTTGTCCGTTTTTTTGAGTTTCCAGTTTTACCCCTGCACTTAATTATATTTTCGTACTTGTTTCATTTCCACTTTATAACAATATAATTTTAGTACGTCTGAGTGGTTAGTCGACGATTTCGCGTGCTAAAAGTAATTTAAAACACAGATATATCTAAATCCCTATTGTAATAACATATCTATGTTGTATGCCATTGGAATTTGTAACAACAGGGATATAGAAATAATTCATAATAATAACAGTTTTACTAAAACAAAAAAATACATGGATTTTTATAAAACCCAAAACTCAATCTTAAATAAACTAACTCCGTCTTTATACATGAGACGGAGTACTGAGCAGTATATTACAATGAAAATAACAAAGCAGTAACATCCACAGTAAAACAACTGGATGATTAAACCCCTTTACGCCCCAGCTATACATGATTCAAGCATTTGTTTAAGCTCTTTCCTTTTCGCTTCTTGGCAGCAGTGGAAGTATTAAGATTAGTATTTAACCTGACATTTGATTGTCCAACCTCCTTAAATTCGGAATTTTTATCCAATCCAGAGTATTGGTGGTCACACTGATTCACATCATAAACTCCAACTGAAGTAGACGGCCCAGGCATATTTGGAAGAATGACACCAATATCATCGTTTTTGGGGTTTTGATAAGGAAATGATCCAAGTTCTCCTTTAATCCTTCCCCTAATGTCCACAAGGAGACACTTGTACCTTTCTGCCTCTTGCTCAAGAGCAACTAGTCCCTGCAACCTTTTTAACAACTGCTGATTTACGATTCTCAATCTTCTAACCTCATCCTCTATTGAAGCTTGTCGGGCTTTCTTTCTCTCGCGATACTTACGAACCGACTCTCTATTACCATGTAAGCGTTTTTTGGATTTTTTGTCAACAGATTCATCTGTATCTTCGGTAGTGGCTTTTTCTTCGACAGCAAGGGGTTTAGTGTCGAAATGGATATGATTTTGTGAGTGAGGTAATTCGAGATTTTGCGGCATACCTTGTTCAGATTGGTTGGAAGTACGTGCATGAGTATCGATTTCATCAAGCATTTCACGGAAGAAACTATCCATTGAACAACTGCTCAGTAAATGATGCTCCATATTCTTTGAGACTGCTTGGTTCCAGAAATCTAACTCTCCATCCAAGGATGAAGCCAGGACAATTCAGTTCTGGGGTCAAATAAAAACATTTAACATTCACAGAATATTTGACTCCATTAACGATATAAAATTTTAATTTTATCTTATATATTTGCATACACAACCTTTAAAAATCACTCTAAACTCAAATTCTGTAGAATCCGTAGACCCCACAAACACCCTCTTGCATCCGTCCCTGTCTCCATCATCCATGAATTAATATTAAGCTAGCAGCAAGTTAAACTTCTAATTCAACAAACTCAAAACTCTGAAATGAGCATTCCAGTCAAAAGTTTGAACGACCAATATATCCTAACTAAAATTTCAAATTCAAGTATAATGATTGACAAATTGAAGTAAACAAAATCATCTAAGTGAACATTCTAATAATAATAACTGAAACAATTTTTATAAAGTTAAACCAATGATCAAGTGCAACAATTAGAAAGTGAAGTGTTGTTAATTTACCTCATAAAACAAACATAGAAAATGTGAAGAAAGGGAGTTGAAGAGTACTTCTTATTTCGAGTTTCTACTAATATCAAAGTTAGACAAATAGAATGATGCAGAGATATTTGGAAGAGCCTAATAGAATGTACGCATTTTTGGATCCACGTCTGTTATGTTCCAGCAACATAACATCCTAGCACAAGTAATAACTTTCTAAGTTGGAAACTATGAAACTGAATGTAAATCACTAAGAAAATAAAATGCCAAAAACATATTTTTAAATTCATCATTTTTTGTATCTTTTCTATCATTTTTGTATTTAGAGATTCATTCATGATACTTACTCTTAAATTTAATATAGGCAACACTATATGCGTGTCGCTCTTACACTCGACGAATTCCCGTTTTATGTGAAGTACAGTGTATCCCAATTTTGAAGTACTGTACTACATTACAGTAGTAGAGCCATCTTCTAACACAATTCTATATTTCAAAACCAAGCACAGGACCATCTCTTGAAATAAAAACACTATCATAAAATAAAAACAATACTTTTATATAGAAAGAGAAGGTTTTGTTGAAGAAATAAAGAAAAATATACAAATATATAATATACATATAAATAAAATAATTTTTATTTTCAGTGCAAGTTATAGAATAGAGTGCTTCCAAAACGAATGGGTGACTAAGTGAAGAAGAGATTTCCACACTATGAAATAACGGGGAAAAAGAGGCTAGACGGGTGAGGTTCTTCCGTCTAGCTTTTAAAATTATTAGCCACACAGGCCCGTCTCGTTTTTAAATATATTTTCTTAGATTACAAATGTCGGATGCATCGATCACATCCGTTGGATGAAATTTTTATCTAAACGGGGGAACTTCATCCATCTGGGATTCCTTGGACGGGTGAAGATTTTCCGTTTGACCCAGACGGTTGAAGTTCATCCGTCAGAGAAGACTGACAACCACTCCTTCAATTGAAGAAGTGAATAAAAGACTTTGGGTGTTTAAAGGAGAACATTCTACCCATAGTGAAATCTAATTTGATCAAACTCCTTCATTTTAAAGGAGAGCACTCTACCCATAGCCCTTGCTCTCAGTAATAAACCATTGATCACATTAGTTTTTAAAAAATCACGCATGGTACAGGTCCAAATAAATAAATAAATACATTCTTCGAAATCTTTGACCATTTTGCTAATCTATCTGTAAATGTCTTAAAGGTTCCACAGCTTCTACATCGTCCAGAATTGCATAGCTCTCCACAAGCAGGTTGATCTTTCACCCTTTAAGAACTTCACTAGCTGTATCTTGGATGTCGGTATATATATGGCCACTTCTCTCATACCTTCTAAAACTAGTTCATTATTCGGAAAACACTTTTCCTAAAAAGAGTATTCCTAGCCAAGTCCAATCCAATTAGGACGACAACACACCCATTCCCAACTTCTTTTTGTACAGAGAGTGCTATCGTGTGCAATGATGCATAACAATATAACGAGAACACATTTCTAAGCCGCCAGATTTTATAAATCTCTATGATAATATATCTGATGGCAAAGGTACTATGTGCCCATGTGTTAATATGCATTAGTAACATTGTAGCATTAAAACATACCACAAGCGTGGATGACTAGTTGATTCAAACTATTCTGCTCCTCCTAAAAAGAAAGGACCAATCACAATCATTGAACGATAGTGCTCTCGAAGAGACTATCAAAAGTAGATCTTATCTCCCTAAGTATAGTTCTCCTAATATGTGAACGTATCTGCAAAGGTTGTGGAACCTCAAAATAGAGAAATTTATGATCGTACTGCAGTGGTTGTTAGTGACATAGTCAAAGTATCCACTAATACTACCATAGATGATGTTGGTGTTAAACCATTCTCTATAGAGGATTGTCTCAAATTAATGATTGGTTAAACTGCAAAAGAGTGATCCAAGCAGAATAACAGTTTTCTCCTTTAATTTTGGAACTGCAGTCGAACACTCGAGAATGTGATCCCTCATTGGCTACAGGTGGGGGTTTGAGAAGAGTGGGAAAATGAAGTCAACTAATATATAGCACAGAGTCTTTTACAGAAACTTGAGTTGGTTTACAAAAATATATTCCCTGATATAGATGCAATTACCTCTATGATATTAGTCTGGTAGTCTTTCAAGGACTCGGCATGCATCTAATGGTTGTGGTTACTGTATATACATCCGTATGGGAAAATAAATACAAATATCTACTTGAAATTCCCTTGAGGATTTTAGTCATAACAGATAAACCATACCATATATATATTCACTAAAGCTTAATCAAGCCTTATGAGGTCCGAAATGATCATACAGTTGTGGTCAATCATTTAAGTGTACACTTATAAACTAGGGAAATACAAACTATCTTATATGCCCATGAACTCTACATTTGCTAGATTTGATGAATACAATATCAATTTGATTGGAACTCCCGAAGAGCTCCAAAGCACAAAAATGCTTAAAGTAGAAGTTCGAGATAGGAATTTGTTGATTGAAAATTGTAGTTAACCGTCCATTAATTTTGTTAACCTTTAATGTTTTGACATGTTTAAATGAACAAAGTGGCAAAATTACAGTTGTGCAATCCCTTACTTTTAAGATTGATCGGTTTACATCTCAATAAAGTAGATGTATCATTATGTGGTATGTGTTACACCAAGGATGTGTAAATGGTACAGTAGCTAAAATATGCTATAGATACCTGATATTGGGTTTGTACTAAACATGTAAGTCTAGTTTTACTCAGCACCAATATCGAGACATTGGTCTGAATAAAAGTTTATCATCTTTGTGGTACCGCTAAGCTTGATCTTTTGTATAAAAGATCGCATAGTATCTCCCACAGGAAAAAGCTAGATTGTTCAAGTTTTGATTTTTAGCAGGTTTGTTAAAGCAGCCAAACATCCTCCTAGTTAGTAGTCTGGTGGTAGAGGATGCTCTGTTATTTCTCTGATCGGTCATGATTGTTCAGACAAATCTAGTTGAAAATAAAAGGTTGGTACAATCAGAAGATGATTAAGAAATTGCACAGAGGAAAATCAGATTGAATTTCTCAACTAAAGGAAGCCGCTGAAGACATTACAAGATGGTTCGTGAACTCTATGCAACATTATCGGGTACAATGATTAACTGAGAAAGCTACTCATCAGGGGGAGCAAATCAGTAGAAGACCATGGATATTGGGCATGTTGGACTTTTACGTCGTGTACTCTTTTTTTTAGTCAATGTTTTTTCCTATTGGGTTTTCCTTATCAAGGTTTTAATGAGGCATGCGAGTCCATTTTCATCCGTAGTTCGAAATATGGTACTTTTTTTCCTTCATCCTGGTTTTTGTCCCTCTGGATTTTTTCTTGGAAAAGGTTTTACGAGGCAACATCTGTGGGTGTAATACTGCTTGGGATACTCATATTTTCCTACTTCCAGGTTTTGTCCCACTGGGTTTTCCTGACGAGGTTTTTGATGAGATAACAATCTTAGAACGATGATCGTCATCTAAAGAGATGTATATCCATAGAGTTTTCTGGGGTGCGATTATCAAATAATTACATGTATTATTTTGATTAGGTTTTTACCGCACTGGATTTTTCCTGACAAAATGCTAACGAAGCAAAATGAACATCGTCGTTAAATGTTGTTATCAGCTTCCAGCGCTCGAGTTTTTCAAAGTGATTTTCCTGATGAAGTTTTATTAAGACAACATGTTCGCGACGACCTAAAAGCCCTATTTGTTGGATCAGTTTTTATCCTATCGGATTTTCTGACAAGATTTTAAAGAGACAACGAACTTAGAACAGTAATTATCCAAGAGGAAATATTGAATGACGTGTCATTTTAATAGTACGGATGACTCACTTTTCTATCACACGTTGCCGCTCCTTAGAGATATACTCCCTCTGTTTTTAAAAAAGTGTTATTATCACTTTTTTATTTTAGTTTAAAAATAGACCAATTTAAAAGAATAATAGTAACTCTTTTCTTAAGACGAAGATAATATATATAATACAACATATTAAATTAATACACTTGTATCATGCATTAAAGTCTATATATATATAGACTCTTTAGCTATTGATCTCTGTACGTGTTAGAAGAAAAAGTAATTAACAGCATTTCTCTTTACTTAATATTATTCTCTCTATCTATACTTAATTGTATGATTTTACTACATCATACTATAGCATTATATATATACCACCAGTAAATTAAAATTCACTTAAGAACATTATTATAAAGAAGCATTACTACTGATTATAAAATTTTTATTTATTTGTATCTGACAATCCTTTTAAGTGTACCGTCTAAAAAACGACGCCATTCACAACGAGTGGGTACTTCTTCGAGATTTGAAGGAGTGCTGATTTTGTGGGGTCCACTCATGAGGGTTTGTGAAGGGACGATATATATGGCGTTCGTTTGGGCACTGAAAATTTGTATTCAATATTTTTATATGGTAATATAATTAATTGAAAGGAATATCAAATATTTTGATTTTTTTATTACACTTAAATGGAAAACAATATTATTTCCTTTGATGATAAATAACTAACATGTAGGTGGGGCCATTGCCGGCAACAAGTATTGTAGATGACTTCCACTAAATGAACGCAGGAGTCAGTACTGCACCCTCGTCGGTAATTCAACTACACAGATCAAGAGAAAAACAAAGCTTATCCAATGATGAAACAAAGAGGTAACATAAGCACTAATGTAAGTACAATTACTGAAAATTGATCATTTTTGTTGATCGAGAATAGATTAAAAGCCATACAAACCATGTGCGGGCAAATACAACTACTGAGAGAGGTGAAAAATTCACAATACCAAGGCTAAACGCAGTCTCAGATGAAGGAGAGGAAGTTGAAAACCTCTGATTTGAATTCAGAAGAGAAGACGAAACGGGTGGATCGAATCCATTCGTGGTGAGATCTCAAAAAAAAAACCCTGGAAAAATCACATCTTTATCCCTGCCACATAAGCAGACCCTTAATTTCCTTATGGTGATGTTTTTTTTGACAAAGTTGGATGATCATAATAAGCATTTTCTTAGTACCTACTCAAACTTTCAATTCTGCTCTTTCCTTTTCGCTTCTTGGAAGCAGCAAGGATTCAGCTTAGCAGTTAACCTGACATTATAAGCTCTGGCCAAGGTAGAAGGGGGCATGTTTCGCTATGTACCCTTAG
>JAJJMC010008872.1:854237-883235 GCA_023531435.1 Papaver californicum
AACTTGTCCCTGCAACCGTTTTAACAGCTGCTGATTTACGATTCTCAAATGGAGGATGAACTTATCAAATGGAGAATAGTAAATCAGCAGTTGTTAAAAAGGTTGCAGGGACAAGCTATTGAGAAAGAGGTAGCTAGATTTAAGTGTCTGCTTGTGGACATTAGCAGAAGGATTAAAGGCGAAATAAATTGGATCCTTTCCTAATCGAAAACCAGGGACAACGGTAGTGGCATTTTGCGAAACATGACCCCTCTACCTTGGCTGGAGCTGATGATGTGAACCAACTTTCTCAAAATCCTTGGCTTGGAAGATTTCAGAAAATTTGTGAATTAGAACCACGAACTACATGAAATTATGTAACCCCAAGGATTTTGGCTTCGCTAAGATGAAAAACCTACAAAAACATGGATGTAGTAATGTAGCGTAAGTTCCAAAAGTGAACAGGAGAAAATCAAACGTCTTTGTCTCTAGATTTCTTCTCTTAGAGCCAAAAAAATTTAAAATCAAATGCAGTATGAGTGAGTATGTCTTTTTTGATGAGACTATGAATGTATGTGTCGACATTGGCGTTTTGATCTCACGTGTGCACCCGGAATGCATACAGTCTGACTACTACTTACAAACAGGTGTCCATAACTGAAAAACATTGAAAGGTACGTGATAACAACCACCGTTATTCAAAGAGATCATCTAATCAAGGGTCTGTCTGATCTGATCTTTAAGGATGCTTCTAAATAGCCGCCTCATACATCATTTTCACATTGAGTTTACTTTACAGGTTCCAAATGGAGTATAATTTTTAATGAATCAAGAAGGAATATTCCGGTTTTTTTTGTCTTTTTTAATGATCATGAAACCTTCTGCAACTAATAGAACCGTGAGATCCCTTTAAATAATAATTGTCCTAAAGGTAACTTCAACGGTAGGAGTATACCAAATACCAAAGAGTAAAAAAATTTGCTCGTTTTTCATTTTTTACACAACGGTTTTGTGAGTAAATATGATCGCACGTCGTTTTAATTAGATGTCTGTTATAAAACGCTATTTTAAAAGAACGTTAGGTGACACGGACGTTTCTGTAGTGGGACGTATGTCGTTGGACGCACATTTGGGAGAGCGTTTCATATTCTGGAACCAGACGCACTTATAAATGAGTGTTTGCATTCTCGTACGCTTCCTTAATCAAACGTATATTTAACGTCCACACTAATGGACGTTTAGTGATATACGTTGTGCCTAAAAGACGCCTGAATGCCAGAAGCCCTTTTATAATAGCGATTAGTATTGAAACGTCCACCAACAGAAGCGTGAGTTGAGTTTCACGTTCACCTAAAGAAGCGTTAATAAGATTGGTGCTCCGCGTTCTCCTAGGAGAGCTTCTGGTGCTCCGGCGCTCTCCTCAGAGAGCGCCTGCTATCAGACGTCTTTTTAATATAACGTATTATATACGGACGTTATTTCAGTAGAACGTTTTAACCAGACGCTCATTTGGCTTGCGTTTCTTCTGCCAGCGTTCTCCTAGTGAAGCGTTACTTCATACGCATTCTTTTGTGAGCGTCTCATCAAACGCTTTTCAGGCACTGCGTCCGTGTTTTAAAACGCTTTCTCAACGAAGCGTTTTTTGTTAACGCATATTTACAAGAGCGTGCGACTATATATATGTGTGAGAGTAAAAGTACTCTGGTACTGTACAGATAGTCGTCGAAATCCCAAATTTAATCTCCCGTTGCGCTTCAATTTAGACGACCAAGAGTAAATATAATCTTTACTCTTTGGTATGGTCGTCCGTTGGAGATGCCCTAAAAGAGTAAACACATATAGTCCAATCCAACTAGAAGAGGCAAATCCGTATATTTATTTTTTATTTATGATAAAATGTTTTTTTCCAAAGATACCCGTAGAGTAGTAGTTAAGCGCTTCAGTATCCCTCGCTTATATAACTACCTAGCTACAAGAATTGTTAATGATTTTCTATCACTAATTTTTTAAGAAAATAGGTTTATTGTCCAGAAATTTTTAAATTCTGGTTGAAATGGATTGCTAAAATATTACCCTGGATAAAATAGACGGGTAATACTTATTCTAAAACAGACAATTATACCCCTCCACCACAAAATACATTTTCTTCAAAACAGTTCCAGTTAGAAATTATTTTTCATTATTAACATCGATCACCACCACACACTACCAACAACACCATCGTCGACACCATCTCTACCACCACAATTACCAACACCATCATCTTCAACATTATCTCCACCATCAGCGGAAATACGATCTGCACCACAATCACCAACACCGTTTTCTTTAATTTCTCTGCCACCACAAACCCCAACAACACCATCTCTACCACCACAGACATGAACATCACCACACCATTATAACAATCGTACACCAACACCGTCGACACCACAAACAAGAAGCTAAATTAGGTTTTGAATCCATCAATTTCACAAATTGAGAACTCAACAACATGGATTAACTCTTATAATCCTAAAACATGTAAGTCTCCTAAACCTAAATTTCTTTTTGATTTTATATCTGGATGGCATGCATTGACCTGTGTACAATCTAGTATAAATTGAATGAATTTGGTTTGGGTGAACATGGTTTCATCAAGGGTTTAACCTGTGTAAATTATAGTTTAAAATTGACTGAATTTGGTTTGAATGAAACTGGTGCATATGATCTTAGTTTGGTTGTGGTTTAGTTTAGAAATGCTGAAACAGGGATGAAACCAGTTTCAACTGGTTTCATCCTGGATATAATTTATGTTAGAAAGATGATACTTGAACTCAACAGGGGTAAGTAGTGGTTATGATATGTGTAGTATAGTGAATTGAGATTTTTGGTTGTGTTTTTTCAAAGGATATATATTGATATAGTCTGTTTTAAAAAAAATTTAATTTCATCCATGCTTTGGATTGATCTAAAATTGTTTTAATCACAGTTTAAACAAGGGTGAAACTGTTTTCATTCTGTTTTAGATAAAATTGATTAGTTAACGAAATAAATACATGCTCAAAGTATATAGCTAAGTGACACCAATTGATGTTAACTAGTTTTCGGTTATATTTTTGCTTGATAAAATGGTCTGTCATTACTAGTCAAATTTTGATATTGGTGATATTAATTTGCCTATGTTTTGACCGGTACTAAAGTATCCAGTGAAACTGAAATGTTGAATTTTTCGATTTGTTCATGAAAATGTCGAGGAAATACATAAACAAGGTGAGTTGGTTGATGTTCATTGTTTCGTGTTCACTTATAGCGGGTTATATAATGGAATGACGAGGTCTTGCTTATGTAAAATAGTATATTTTGTTTAAATTTTGATGCAATTGAAAATTGATTAACCCATGTTTTGCCCCAACTCTCACTGTAAGTATCAAATGAAACTCAAGAGTTGAATTTGATATGTTGTGTATGATTGCCATAGAGCTAATGAAGTATGAATATAGTCTGTTTTGAAATTATTTTAATTTATTTCATGCTTAAACTAGTTTCATCCTGTTAAGATTGTGTTTGAATTTAGTTTCGCCCATATTTAAACTAGGATGAAACTGGTTTCATCTTGTTTTAGATTGTGTTGAAACTGGTTTCATCCTGATTTAAATTGTGTTGAATTTAGTTTCTCCTATGTTTAAACTAGGATGAAACCGGTTTCAACCTGTTTTAGATTGGGTTGAAATTAGTTTCATCCTGTTTTCTCATAGTTTTAGCAGTACAATTACATTTTCTATGAATTGAACTAAAATTCACTGCCAAATGCCATGTTTGCTACCTCTAATTTAGAAATTTTGTTCAAATCAAATAGGTTTATGTAAGAAATGGAGTGGTCATGTAAATCAATTGTTAAGGTAGATGTTACTGTCGATACTCCTGATGTGATTAAGCTGGTCATGGATTGCTTAATTAACTAATAGCTTATTCACAAAGGACAACAACCAACAACAATGTGGCAGGCACTGGTGTTCCTCGCTATTGTAATAATTCAATGCATTGTACGTCAATCAACGTTCATGTTTTATATTGATTTCAAGTTGGGTTGTGAAGTTTGTTTTTTTCAACTTAAGAATATGCTTTTATAATATCTTTTACTGTGACGATTTCCAGTTTTATAACGAAAAAAGGCACACTGTAATGCTCGTTGTCTTAAAATTATGAAATTAAAATCTCTAAGGTTTTGGAAATAGGTGGACTAGTGATGGCATGAAATGGACTCAATGGTGAATTGAAATGGTGGTGATTTGGAATGGAATCTCGAGTAGCTGTTGAATAAGCTGGTGGAGTACTTTCTATTCACATTTATCACATATATTCTCTGTATGAAGATATAAATTCACCCATCCAGATATGCTTGTACTTTTATGACAGTCTTGTGGTCTAAAATGTGTCATTGGGGAATCTGTTTTTTTTTCTTTCTGTTGGTGACTTGATTATTATTCCTCCCTAGTTGAATTTTTTTTGTAATCCTTTTGATGTTGGCTAGTCTTCATTTTTTTTTTTGTTTTATAAAAGGATATGATTGATTTGATTGGTTGGTTAATATTATTCAAGTTTTAAGCTTGATCTTTTGTCTCTTTTAATTTCTATATATGTTTAAATGAAAACGATGACCAATCCTATCTCTACAGGATATCAAGTTAGCCATTTCCAACTTCGTCTGTGCCAAAGTATGTTATAGACTTGCAGTTCAAACTACATGCCTAATATTCAATTATGTCTTTGTCATAACCGTTCTGTTGTATCAAATTAACAACTTTGATACATTATAATGCATATCCCAAATTGTCCATTATATGTCATTAACACAATTATACACAGTTAAGGAGGTTTTTAATTAAACTAGATGGGACATTTTAGTCTATTAAATAAAAAATAGTTTTACCAAAAGATTAAAATTTGGGCCTAGCGCCCAATTAAGGATATTACAAAAGTATCTTTTATATTTTTGGGCATTTAAACAGTATCTAGTTTTAAAAATCTTTTACACCCAGAAAAAAGAAATTATAGGTTATACAACCAATTAATTGTAATTTTTTCCTTCGATTGTCCGTAATTTAGTATTGTAAACAAAAAAATTGTTAAGCCATACAGGAACCACGCAAATTTTTATTAAAAATCATTCCCAACTTTTTAATGTGAGATGACTTGTCGATCTTTTTTTTAGACATCTCTAGGTAAACTTCTAAAAGTAGACATTCACTTAGAGAATGTTTTCCCATCCAACTCATTATTTTTCAATAAAATCAATGTAACAATACAAATATAAATGATCTTAATCAATCATTAATTGATACTTATGAAACTAATAAAAAGAATTATATAAAAGAGAATAAAGAAATAATTTGGCCAAACGGAAGTCTTTAACATCAACGGTTAGTCCAGATACAAATCCTTAACTTTTAAAGAACTAGGTATCAAACTAAGGTACTGGTCATAACTTGGATGCCAAAGTAGAAATAACCTATTTTATTTCAAGAAGATGGCTTAGCTATAGTGCCACATATAAAAGAATCCTATTATTGGGGTTGTAGAGGGGAAGATTTAATAAAAATGATCAATAGGTAGATTTGGAAAATTAGAGATGCAAAATAGGATCATCAATAGTAGATGCAAAAGTCTTTATCCATTTTTTTTTGTAATGACTAAATTGTCCCCGATTAATTAGTTTTAATAAACTTAATTATTTTAGTTAATTAAATTTTAGGGGTTAGATTAGATTAATGAAAATGATCAATAGGTAGATTTGGAAAATTAGAGTTAATTTTTTTCCAGTCTATAACTGGGAACTCATTAACTCCTAACCGTAATTTACTTCTACGACCAGAAAATTCTCCTATTTTTGTTAAACCTTCATATTTCAGTTACACCTTCCTATTATACATATAACAAAGCTCAAAAACATAGCAGAAAAATAAAATTTCAATTTTTTAAGCAAATTTCAGACTCTCCTATGACCAGCAATCAAGGTATCGAGTTAGCCGTAAGTGAACCTACGGCTAGAAAATACTAGCATCATTTGGGAATCTAGTTTGCAATACACATTCTACGTTTAAGAGAATACCTATACGGCTAGGAATTTTGTTTTTAAGATTAATATACGGCTAGGAGTACTTCATTTCCCAGCCATAATTAGTTGATAATATCCAACTTACGGTTGGGAGTTCATCAAATCCAACGGTAACTACAAAAATATATAACGTACGGCTGGGAGTTCATGAATTCTCAGTCGTAATTTGTTGTTTACGGCTAAGAGTGCATCCATTACTAGCCGTAGGTAGTTCAAAAACTGAAAACTAAATCCTAATTTCATCAAATCTAAACTATTTAAGCAATCAAAAGCAAGAAAAAATAGTAGGTTTTTTGAATCTTACCTAATAGAAGTCATTGCTAGAGGATTAACTGATGTTTCAACTTCTTGATCGATCAATTCTTTATTTTGTTTGTGGGGTTCACTATCATCATTTATTTTATTTATTTTTGGATAATTTATACATTTAGGTTTAGTCATGGAGGATGGATAATTTAAACAGTGTAAGTATCCTTTTATTTATGTTTTAGACATTTGAATCCTAATACAGCCCTTAAAAGAATTTTCATGCAGCCCCAACGATAGGATTCATATAAAACACACATATTTATCATGAAGAAGTTCTTACAAGGGTTTCAATTTTGACGTGCATATCTCTCGAGGCCCGCCTTTGGTCCTAGGAGAGAACTAGGCAGTCGCCTAAGCCAACAACTTCAAAGCCCCGAAATCTGGTTAATCTTGGATATGGATTTAAGAAATTTTAGTAAGTTTCTATGGAGTATTTTAATAGACTACTTGGATTTTTTGCGATTTCCCTAGGCCCTTAAATACTTAGAGACGAGAATCACAAGTTTTTCTAAATACACAACGAGCGCAAGAGCTACTTCGTTCAATTCCAACCGGATTAAAGAGAGCTTAATACTTTTTTTTTTTTCTGAAACGATCTAAACAACTTAATTATATACATTACATTGAAAATAACCAAGAAACAAGATCAACAGTTAAACAATTGAATGATTAAACACCTTTGCAACTCAGCTATACATGATTCAAGCATTTGTTTAAGCTCTGTCCTGTTGGCTTCTTGGCAGCAGCGGAAGTAAATTAGTAGTTAACCTGATATTTGGTTGTCCAAAGTCTATAAATTCCTTAAATCCTGAATTGTTATCCAATCCAGGGTATTTGCGCTCGCCCTGATACACATCATAAGCTCCAACTGAGGTAGACTGGGGAATCTTTTGAGGAATGAAACCGAGGCCATTTGCGGGTTTTTGAAAAGGAAATGATCCAAGTTCTCCTTTAATCCTTCCCCTAATGTCCACAAGCAGAAGCTTAAACCTAGCTACCTCTTGCTCAAGAGCAACTAGACCTTGCAACTTTTTTAACAACTGCTGATTTATGATTCTCAATCTTCTAACCTCATCCTCTGTTGAAGCTTGCCGGGCTTTCTTCCTCTCGCGATACTTACGTTCCGATTCTCTATTACCATGTTGGCGTTTTTTGGATTTTTTGTCAACAGATTCATCTGTATCCTCAGTAGTGGTTTTTTCTTCGACAGGAGCAGGGTTTTGAGTGAGGGAATGGATATAATTTGGTGAGTGAGGTAATTCGGGATTTCGCGACATATCATGTTCAGATTGGTTGGAAGTATTGGTTTGAGTACGTGCATGAGCATCATCAAGCATATAATCGAAAAAATTATCCATTGCACAACTGCTCAAAAATTGATGCTCCATATTCTTTAAGAGTACTTGGTTCGAGAAATTCAACTCTCCATCCATGAATAAATAAGCAGCAAACTAAACTTATATTTCAGCAGTGTCAATTAAATCAACAAACTCAAAACTCTGCAATGAGCTAGATGAAAACCCCAAGGATTCAAGTCAAAAGTTCTTATAGCTTAGCAAAGTTATAAACCCTGCAAAAGTTTGAAAGACCAATAACCGTGAATAAATTTTCAAATTCAAGTATAATGATTGACAAATTGAAGTAAACAAAATCATCTAAGTGAACATTCTAATAATAATAACTGAACCAATTTTTACAAAGCTAAACCAATGATTGCAATGATTTGAAAGTGAAGTGTTGTTACCTTGTAAAACAAAAACAGAAAATTTGAAGAGAGGAGTTGATGCGGTCTGTACTTCTTACCTCGAGCTTAGCTTCTACTTCAAGTCAAACAAAGAGTATGATACAGAATGCAAAATGCTTTAAAACGAATGCAATATTCAACAATATAACATCCTATTAAGTAATAACTTCTTAACCTGAAAAATTATCGGATTGGGTGCAAATCACTTAAAAAAATAAAATGTCAAAAACATATTTTTAAAATCATCAATTTTTTATCTACTACTATCATTTTGTACTTAAAGATTCTTTCATGATGCTTACTTTAATAAGCTATTTGGAACGTGGCACTCTTACACTGGATCAATTCCAACTTATTTTTGTGAAGTATACTAGTATCCCATTTTAAAGTACTGTACTACAGTATGGTAGCTTAGAGAGCCACACATCTAACACACTTTTAGACCCCTATTCCACGCACTTGACCTTTGTATCATGGAAAAAATTATGGGACAAAACTTGGGGGCAAGAATGATCTTGGCGCACTTGGCCATCTTTTTAATTGTATATGTGCTTCTATCCCGTATCATCATTTTAAAATTAAAACATGGAACAATTTCTATTCCGAAATCGTAAACAAAGAAAAATAGAATTAACAGACAAAATCCGTACCTAATCTCGTGGCTTGTCAATAAACCAATGATTAGTTTTCAAGAACTTAGGCATGATGGGAGTGCTAAAAGAAATTGTACATTCTTTGATATCCTCGCTGAATCAGAGTCTAGTTAGCAATTTGGAATTTGATAAATGTATGAAATGGTAAAGTATAAATATTATACGGATAAAAGTTAAATTCGATCAAAAATCCGGTCAATGATTCGTGATTCGATAATAATTCAGAACGATATACGTACGTGTATAATTCATTTCAGAGATATAAATTCGGCAAGAAAAGTTCTGTATACACTAACTTCTAAAATATGTTATTTTTACTATGGTCAAATGATTTTAGTGAACTACATTAGTTATTCATATCCACGGGTTTAAAATCCTTCTGTATCCACATTTTCTTAAAGAAATTAGATGCTGGAAGATTAAAATATGATAGAAAACGGTGATGTGGTGATGATGTGACGAAGTATTTTACGGGATGTATAGTTCGCTAATTCGTAAATACGCGTATAATTCCTTTTAGACTGAAAATTCGCTAAACTAAGTCGGGCTTACATACATACGCGTATGATACCTATATAATACGGATTCGGAATAATTCGTGTATAATTCGCAAATAATTCGTAGAATTGCTAACTGGGAATCATAGCATACCTTTTTGTTGGGCATATTGAATAACATAACATAGGGTTATTTGAAAGTAATTCATAAAACCACATATCCTTATTTTTTTGTTAATGGTAAAAAAAACATATTTAATTAATGTTAATTAATTGTATTACTTGTTAGATTAATTAGCTTAGTAGATTAAGTTCATTAGAGAATTAGAGTTATAGCAAAGAAATTGTATGTTAGGGATGATGAAGAATTTTTAATCAATATAATGATTTCTTTTTTTGGAGTAAATGAAGATTATAATGGTGCTAATAGTCAGATATTCATGTTAAGGAGCTCGAAACTTATATTTGTAGCTTATAATGTTAGAACATTGAAAAAGTATCAAATTTTTCGTTCTTTTTTGGGTTTCGTATAACCCAAAATCGACATGATCGATGGACAAATATATGTCGATTCTTGATAATCGGCATGTGTTGTATTATTTCATAACTGTCGATTATAGGCAAGAAAAAATTACATAGAATCGACAGGTACGAAATACGTGTCTTACATAGAATCGACAGGTACGAAATAAATAGACACGCCGATTGTAGTTGTATCCCCATTTCAGTTGAAATCGACATATATAGATGTTCATATATGCCGATTTTGTCCTAAAAAATCCATAAAAATTTAAGATTTTCCTACATTTATAATCGACATCTTTGAAAATCTATATCCACCGATTGTAACACTTAGAAATTTTTATTAAAAAAAAACACAGGGTTTGCAATCAGCATGTGTAGATTTAAATACCTTGCAATTTTTGTCCCTAAAAATCAACAAAAAACTTCTGCATTTGCTTCATTAATTGTAAATCAGCAAGTAAGTTACTTAATGCCTGTCGATTGCTGATTTTTCGTGAAAGAAGAAATCAAGAACAAACGGCGGTAATGTATGTAAATACCTGTCGATTGTACGTAGTTGATGTTCTTCATTTACAAAGAACATAAAAAGCAATCGGCATGGGTAGATGATAAAAATGGTATAGGGTTAAAGAGGTAAAGATCGTTAGGGTTTGTATGAGTGCGGAAGGGTGATTACGGAAAAACCTTGCCTAAACCAAGATGATCGTTAGGCTTGCACACGCTAAGTGCAATCGCGATGCCTGCGAAAGTGAGTTAGGATTTATTTCTATTTTCTAGATTAGATTTGCTCGAGGACTAGCAAATAATAAGTTTGAGGGTATTTGATAGACACATTTTTATGTCTGATTTGTCTTAATTCTATATATTGTTAATGCTCCTTTTTGTACTAATTGTGTTATTTTATGTGTGTGTAGGTCTTTTTGGAAGAATAAATAATCGTGAGAAAAATTAGGTAAAAAGTGTTAAAAGCACCATCAAAAGTGATAAAGGCACCCGGAGATAATTGAAAAAGGCACCACCTTCTTTTAATTCAAATTTGAAAATGGCGGGAAGATTTCTTCTCTTATGTGCGAACCTGTGAAGATTTTGTTACATGTATTTTTGGTGATTTCTCGATAAGATAAAGCAAGAATATTTTCTTTCCTAAAGTAGAGGAGTTTCACAAATTCGGGAAACTCAAAAATATAAAAACACATATGGAAACTAATGAAGAGTTTTCTCTCGGGTTTTAAAAGTCTGTGTAATAAGATTGGGAAGATATTGTCTCGAGTTGATAAGGAAACAGAGAAACAAATAAAGCAATAAAATCTATGAGATGTATCAATAGAGAGAAATGAAATCAAAAAAGATTTGATATTTGATAATCAAGAGAAGAAAATATTCTCGTGAGTTAGTTGTGTTGATATTCAAGAATCTGTGAGGAGTTATTTGGTTGTTGTGGTGTATAAATAGAGGTTGCGGGAATCACTGAACGGTTATGGAGTGTTTGGAGAGGCCAACATGCCGAGAAAAGAAAATCAAAATATCCACAGAGAAAAACCTTGCTGCTGGTGAAGAAGAAGAAGAACATCATCGCAAAAACGAAGACTTCGTCGCAAAAACAAAGAACATCGTCATAAAAAATTAAATGATATTTTCTGTTCTTTTCATCGAAAGAAAAGAAACACTTATATATATTGTTGTTTCTTTCTTGTTTGTAACATTTATAAACGTATCCAATTCACTGTGTCGATTATTTTTGATTCTTTTCTTCTTATCAAACACTTTTTGAGCCATATTTTCATCTTTTGAGAGAGTTTTTTTCATGATGAGCTAAACCCCAACACTGGGATAATGGAGGAAGCCATATTTCACAATTGTGTGGTAAATATATTTAATTCTTTTATGACTTTTACATTAATTTAACTTGATTTATGATTTTTCTTAATTAGTTGTGATCTTGTTTGATGGTGTATGCTTAGTCGAACGTACTTTTGATGCGTCATGCTTATAATTTACATCTAATGTTTTAAAAAGCTACCTATGGCGAAGAATAAGAGTATAAGCTTTAATTGTTCAGAATTAATTTACGGCTCACTTGATTATGTTTATGATGGAATCTTGAGTCTCAGTATCTCTAAAGATTATTATCATCTTTTGTAAATATTTGCTAGTATTAGGAATTAATTATAAACTCGAGTCTTCACAAGTCCGAGCAACAAATCTTATTTACCACTGTCTATAATCACATCATGTGGGTGCATTGTGATGGCCGATTTTGCTCTTGGAATTCCTAAATTCACTTGAATTAGAATGTTGATTATCGTATGTTGTCGTACTCTTTAGAGCGTCCACACTCGTTGGACCAAATGACGGACCAAAGAGTAAAAATGAGTTTGGTCTGTCTAAAACGAAGATTAGTGGGGCGAGTAAAAATGCTCTTTGGTCCACTTTCGGCACTATTCATGACCAAAACTGGTCTTAGAACTGAACCAAACGAGTTATAATCGAGCGTTGCACTAGGAGACTGTCTCGTACTAGGCGTTTTGCTAGATATCAGTCTCGTTCCAGGCGTAACGCTAGAGTTACGTTTCATTTTAACGCCTATAGTGGACGTGCGCGTAAGACTAGGCCTGTATATGGGGCGTTCGGCTAGATTAACGCTTACTATTTTTATTCATTTACCATTGTGCCGTGCGTTTATGTAGGCACACGCTCATTAATTCAAAATCTAAAAGTTACTAAGATACAAGCTACATTAACGCTTACTAAGATTAATTCAAATTAGTTCAAGCTAGATTAATTCAAATTCAAATTAGATTAATTCAAATTCAAGCTAATTAACGCTTACTAAGTTACTAATACAAGATACAAGCTAGATTAATCCAAATTCTAAAATTTACAGGAATTATAAACGCTTATCTCTTTCATCAAATGTTAATTTAAACATAGGGTGAGACGGGCGTTCGGCTAGGGAAGCGCCTGATGCTTCAAGCGGATGTCTAAGCGTGCGCTCATCTCAGCTAAACACGTACCAGCAGCACGTGTTAAAAAAATAACAGGCGTATGGCTATGAAACCGCTCCATCAGGCGTACTTTTCGTTAACGCCTCCTATCAAGCGTTCAACCAAATGTACGCCCCATGCAAACGTTTTCTTAGACGTACGCACGTATCAACAAACGTATACCCAGACGTCCGCCCAACTACAAGCGTTAGATTAGACAACCGCCCGATCAATTTTACTCGTTAACCCGCTACGTTTGGGGCGGACCAAACAGTAAAATTTTACTCTTTGGTCTTTGGTAATGGTCTGATGACTGTGGACGCTCTTAGGGATAAGGGAAAGGCACCGAAAAAGAGAACGAAGAAAAAACATGATCTTGCTACTCCTCAGAGCTTGGGACCTCATTGAAAGGACGGTAAGAACTTGGCGGCTAACCACTGTATGGGTTAGGCGGGAAAAGTTAAAGCGGTCTCCATCATCGAACCATCTAAATTGGAGACACAAGAAGATTCTTCTTCTTCTGATACAGAATCTGATAGAGTTCCGCGTGAGAGGAAGATAGTGAGAGGAGTGATGGAGAAGAACGAGGAGGTGGAGCACAACCACGACAACCACAAGAACAACCACAACAACAAGGAGATAAAGATGCAGCACAAGGAAGGAAGAAGAAAGGGGCATACTTGCCAAAGCCTGATATGTTGTTAATTCTCGGTCCCAATGAGGCCATTCATGGGTTATCGGGTGACGGAGGAGAGTTGCTATGGCGGTACAAGCACAGTTGGGATGCTAACCATGGTAAGTATCTCAACCTTATTGTATATATCGTCTACTTTTATCTAAGCCTAATGCACTTTTCTAATTTGTATATATGCGTATTCCAAAACACCAATCGTCAATCAGAAAATGGAACTATGGCGCTAGATGGAGAAGCACCCGAAGTACAATGGATGTCCAACAAACAGAGGTTCATTAACGATGTATTAATGTGGAGCTTCAAGAATACGCGTACTACATCATGTAACGCAATGCGCTAATATCCTAAACTATGTAATGCAATGCGCTAATTTCCTACACTATGAATGAAATTTGTCTTTTATAAAAGTGTAGCAGAATCGTTCATAATAATACCTACATCCAACGATTATTAGAATCGTTCTTTATGAAAGGAAACATCCATGATTCTAGTGTTCTTCGTGATTGAAAAACACCAACCCAGAATCGACATACATTATCATTCGTATCCACCTATTCTGGGTTGATTAACTTCAAAAAAAATCAAAATTTCTGAGATTTTTACAAGTTTTGATGATTACTTAACACTAGTTCACAATTAACACGATTAAACAATCATTAATCGAATTAATTAACATTAATTAATTATGTGCTAAATTAGGCATTAATATAAATAGTTGGATAAAGAGTTTTGGCTTATTTTTTTATAATAAACCTATTTTATCTTTTAGTAGTATGCTCAAAATAATCGTATGCCCCAATATAATTAGATAATTAAAAATTCATCCGTGTTATTTATTTTAAAATTTCTTAAAAAATCCAATAAGGGACTTACATTCTATGAATTCCATCTTTTTGTGAAGTACAACAGTATCCCATTTTGAAGTACAGTACTACAGTGTGATAGTAAAGCCACATCTAGCACATTTTAGATTCCTATCCCACGCACTGCTTTGACCATTTCTTTTACTGTGCAACATTTTCTATTTCGAGATCATAAACAAAGGAAAATAGAATCAACAGTCAAAATCCTAATCTCATATACTGTCACTGTTTCTCGGTGAGTTAGAGAGTGTTTGTTTACTGCACAATTTTTTTTTTTAACTTAACTAAATTTTAAAATGACTTCTAAAAGCTAAAAATTTTATTTGTTGTAAAGTCAAATCATTTTGTTTCTGACTTTTAAAAACTATTTATGCTTTTAATTGTCGAAAAAAAAACACTTAAGAGGATGTTCGAATATTCGAAGTAGAAGAATTTATGCTTCTTCAGAAGCAAAAATCAATCTCAGAAGTCAGAAGTAAAAATATTTTATTACATAAAAATTTAATTTTTATTACTTCTTGAAGTCATTCTGAAATTGTATATTTAAACCAATTTATGATTTTTTTACTTCTAAAAGTCAAAAAATAACTTCTTAAATGATATCTAAACATAATGAAACTATTTTTTTTTATCACTATGGGTTAGGTTTCGAATTTAATGAGTTTTAACTTACAATCTACCATAAAATTGATTGAGATTAACTTACATTTTTAACGAGAATCTCTTAGAAAATTCCTTCTTACCTGCCTCACACATCATCCTCATATTAAATTAATTTTGAAAATTGAAAAAACTGCCTGAAATTTAAAAATCCAAGAGGATCTCGGTAGAAGTGTTCTTATTATAAATTTTATTATTGAATCTAGGAAGAATATTTCATTTGTTTTTAGAATTTTTAGTGGCACCTTACATAGTTGTTAAGTGCTTCTGTGTTCTCGCATATACTAGATGACTGTTGCAGCAGTGGGTGTCGACTGACCGAAAATTGAACTTTTTACCATTATTTTTCTATTCCTTTAAATCCATTGGCCATGTAAAGTAATTGTTGTCAATTTTAAGTACATTACAGTTAATTTTTAGTGTAACTGTGAGATTTTGGTTCAAATTTTAAAAAAAATTATGTTAGATTTGGAGGAATTTGAAAATCAAGATTTAAATAGTTGTTAAATGATTTTGTAACTACTCTAAATTTTTCTTTTTCCTAATATTTTTTAAACCACATCAACGTTGAGAGAAATTTTGGACAACTAGTTTATAGTGCAATTGTAAAATTTTGATTCTAATTTGAAGAAATTTGAGTTCGATGTGAAGAAATTTGAAAACAACATCGAAATAGTTGGCAAAAGTTTTTTACAACTATAACAAATTTTCTTTTTTCTAATATTTTTTAAACAATATCAAATTTAAACGAAATTTTAAAATTAAACAGTAATTAAGTATTTAATTTTATTATGTTCACTTCGATTTGAAAAAATGTGATTTAGGTTTTGAGATATTAAAAGATAATTAGAAAAAAAAAAAAATTAAGCAGCTGTTAAAAAACCACTGTATTTTAGCTCCCTTATAGAAGGATTCCCTTCGGTCGTCCAACAAGGTAAGAGGACCACCTGTTATTAGTCATGAGAATTTAGAGGCACATAATGAGCACATCTATGGGACGTTTCGACTGCTTCCTTTATTCGGGAAACGAACTATTATGCGCTACATGTCAAGGTGGTGGTTGTGTTAAATAACAAAGCCATCCTATCCTATGTGATCATGCATGGCATCATGCCAAGAATGGGGACCATAATCGGCCAGTCCTACCACCGTCTACATCAAGGAAGCTATATATATCATCTCTCGGTTTCTTTTGTCTAAGAAGAAACGTATTTTCTAAGAAAGAAAACCACCTAAATTAGGAATATGCTAATATTGATTAGCAGGGAATATTTCTTAGATATTGACCAAAGCAGAAACTCTTTTTCTTCTTTTGGGAAAGATAAATCTATTCCATAATCTTTCACTTACCGTGTAGAATATTCTAAGAAGGAAATTTGAAATTTTGGGGTATAGTGACATTTAAGCAACATTTCTAAAAGGGTTTTATGTTGGAAAAATTTGAATTTAATTTCCTCGATAGGCATAGCTCTACTCAGATCTTCTTTTTCTTTTTTTCACATTTCCTGCAAATTTTTCGGCCTTCTAGAATAGGAACTTCTGAAATTTTAGTAAATTATTAGTGTGTGTACAAACGTATAGTTTTGTGGCTTTGTCCATGATAACTGGTACTGATTTACTGTAAGATCTGGTGATTGCAATGGAGAAGGCTGCATGTGTTATGGCATGAAAATACAAACCTAACTTCTACGAATAAAATATACGTACTAGTTAACTAGCCTAATAATCATTTGAACGCAAATAATACTACTAATAACAACCGAATGAAAGTAAAGTTATAATTTAGGGATAATTGGAAAAATGCCCCAAAAATGCATGCCCCGTCGGGGAAATGCCCCGTAAAGTTCAAATTCTGAGAAAATGCCCCACCGTCCACTTTTCCATCCATTTGGTGTTAAATGCCACACAAGTTCTTCACACACGTGGGACTTTAGACAAAACTACTCTTCATATTCCCTTCTAATCTTAATTTTTTTGAGGGCTACAAAAAACTATCTAGGGGCTATTTTTTTCCAATTTAGTTTTTTTACAAAAATTTATTTTTTTTTACAAAAAAAATTTTTTTTACAATTTTTTTTACAATTTTTTTTTTTACAATTTTTTTTACAAATTTTTTTTACAATCGATAATTATACAATGATTTTAATAAAAAATTATCAAAAAAAGTTATCAAAAAAAATTTGAAAAAAAATAATATTTCTCTAAATAAAAATTAGAAAAAAAATTTTGTAAAAAAAAAGAATTTGTAAAAAAAATATTTTCGTAAAAAAAACTAATTTTTGTAAAAAAGATTGAAAATAAAAATATTTTTTATATTAGTTAAAGTTAAAGATTAAAAAAATTATGATTGGAAGAGGATATGAAGGGTAGTTTCGTCTAAAGTCCCACGTGTGTGAAGAACTTGTGTGGCATTTAACACCAAATGGATGTAAAAGTGGACGGTGGGGCATTTTCCCAGAATTTGAACTTTACGGGGCATTTCCCCGACGGGGCATGTATTTTTGGGGTATTTTTCTAATTATCCCTATAATTTATTTATTTTTCTATTTTTGTTACTTTTGAATGGGATGTTTTGGTTTAGAGGTGTAAACTGTGACATCACATCACATAACAGAACGTATCAGGCAGGCAGCAGGCCATTAAGAATAATTTTATTGCAAAAGCCAATGGCAAGTGTTTGTCCATTCATGACTTCCACAAAATGAAAGCAAGAGGCGCGCACGTAGGTAATTCTACTACATGGATAAAATAGGGCTAATACAATGATAAAAATTAACTACAGCACTAAAGCGAGTAGAATTACTCAAAGTAGGATCATTATAAACATTTACCTAGTTACCTATTCAAATTTCTGTTTGAGTTCTTTCCTTTTCGCTTCTTGGCTGCAGTGGAAGGATTATTAAAAGGAACAGCCAGCCTGACATTTGTCTGTCCAAAATCTAGAAACTCATTGCATCCTGAATTATTATTCCAAACACACGGTAAATAACTACCATCAGAAGCCCCAAAACCTTCGTTTTGAAATCCACCAGATACATCAACATCTTGATTATCTAACCCAGGGTATTGAAGGTCGCACTGGTTCACATCATAAGCTCCGGACATGGTAGAGTGGGACATGTTGCCACCACCGATACCCTTAGCAGTTGGTTTCTGATAAGGAAATGATCCAAGTTCGCCTTTAATCCTTCCCCTAATGTCTACAAGCAGACACTTGAACCTAGCTACCTCTTGCTCAAGTGCAACTTGTCCCTGCAACCTTTTTAACAACTGCTGATTTACAATTCTCAATCTCATAAGTTCATCCTCTATTGAAGCTTGCCGGGCTTTCTTTCTCTCGCGGTACTTACGCACGGACTCCCTATTACCAGGTGCGCGTTTTTTGGATTTAATTTCAACAGAGTCATCTGTTTCCTCAGTAGTGGTTTTCTCTTCGACAGGAAGGTTTTTAGTACGCTGATGGAAATGACTTTGTGAGTGAGGTACATCATCTCCAGTTGGGTTGGAAGTATAGGTTTGATTACCTGCTGCATGACTATCACCAAGGAAATCCTCCAAAAAACTATCCATTGTTAGTAATTGATGGTCCATCTTTAAGGATTGGTTGGAGTAATCTAACTCTCCATCATCCATGACTTGAATAAATTCAGGATTCACCCAGTGTCGAACTAAATCAAAAGAAGTCGAACTTTCAACCACGATCCAGATGAAATTCTCTAACCCTAGGACTCGGATCGACCAATGGGTTTAGGCTTCGTCAAGTTGAAAAAATCTACAAAAGTTCAAAATAACATGGATGTTGGGTGAGTTTATAGTCGTTAAAGAATCTGAATCAAAAACGCAAGAAGCAAACGCACTGAACACGACGAAATCAAACATCTTTATCTCGATTTTTCTACTACATATTTTTTTTATCCAAAAAAAATGCGTTGATCAAAAAAAAAGGTGCAAGAAGCACCACCCTAGGTGAAATGTACAGTAAAAAAATGAATATGTACTATGAATACGTACTATCACAAAAAATAAAAATAAAAATAAATAATAGGAATGTAAATACGTCGACATTCCCATTTGAATCTCATGTGCACATGCTCCCCCGGAAGGTATCAAAAGGAAACCAAAACTATCAGCCTTTGATGAATACTACAGTACAACTAAAAAACAGGCGTCCTTAATTAAAAACATTGCAATGTTACTTGACAACAATCACCATCTTAAAATTGGGTTAGAAACTGCTCACATGAATCATTATAGAGTATAAGTTCAGTTAATTTAGGTTTCAATCTACGGACATATATAATAATAAATCATATCATGAGGAAGGATCAAGGTGATGTATGATCATATGACAAGTTATACCATGAGTTTTTGCCGAGGAGATCTAGCTATATATGTATATCAGATATAAAGATACTGAACATAATACTACTGGTCTTGAAAAAACAAAACATGATCGGGCAGATCGAACAACAATGAACAAATCGTTGAAACCCAATAATTGAAAGTGCTTCAATCATTCAATGATTGAAGAAGTATTACCTCTTAAAAGCAAGACAGGGAAGACAGGGAAGACATGGAAAGGTTGAGAAAGATAGTAAGTAGTTGGTTGATCGTTTTTGGAGTTCCTAGAAAGTTGTCAGAGATTTGTATATAGGTCTATCCTATGTCTTAATTCATTTATATATTAAAGGGGGGCCTTACTGGAGACATGCCCCTCCCACGTTCAACACAGGTCTATTTCCAAGTAGAGTAGGTCTATTGTGTAGTACAATTAGGTCTACTTTCAAGTTTCAAGTACAATAATCCATGTCAGATCATAATATTAGTATGCCATGTCAACAAACACTGTCCTGCAACACTTTCACCTCCCTATCCCACGTGCTAATCTTCTCCTTAATTGTGGTGTTATGAACCACATCATCTATCACACACAACTTATTAAATATTTGTTCTCAGAAGCCTATAAACAAACAAGAAAAGAAGAGGATTATGCAAAAGTAGAAAGAAGAAATAAAATCCAAACAAGATGAAAATGGAAAGATGATATTTTATTTACACCAGAGTTGTATTAGTTAATTAATCATGAGTAAATGATTGAAAATAGGGGTGAATAGTTATTTATGATGTACTAGTAGGTAGGTGGTACGATTTTATTTTATTTTTTTTACTCAGTTTGGTCATTGGTGTAAGTACTGATTTTTTGAATCAATGGTTATCAAATCCACGTATCACTAACCATCAAGAAGATGGCTAAGTGGTTTGATACTCACCTCACAAACCGAAAGTTGAGAGCTCAATTTTTCTTGATCGCATTTTAATCCGGTCAGATATTAATGAAGAAGTTCATGGTTTTTTAAAACGGAGATGAATGTTTGATGATCTTCACCTCTCTGTCTCATGTCCTGCATATATACTTTATGTCTAGGAGTAATCCAATATTTGATTGTCCATCAGAAAAAAAACCACTGACCCTAGCTTCTTTTCACCGTCGTAAAATAATTTTAAGATAAAACCGGCAATATATTCATTTCACGATCCATCTAGATCTAGACCTCGTAAAGCTCCATATAATCATCTCCTAATCTTATACCACTGTATAATTCAGAGCCTATTGAAAAATCAGAACTTTGCCAAAGAATAGATTATAGATTGATTATTCTTTCCATGTAAGCTTTTGTATCTGAAGATTTGAATCATACAGAAGAAATCTATCACCTGACCAAAACACTCTTGAATGAGAATAAGATACAACTAAACTTCTATTAAAAAAGATAGAACTGAACTTCTACTAAAATAGAATTGTATAGGTTTAGACCATCATACTAAAATAAAAAAGAACCAATTTCCTTTATTTTTTCTTCAAAACGGGCGTATTTTTCAATCGGATGTCGATGGTGATACTTTACCACGGTGGAGGCAGACGAAGAGCCAAAACCTAAGGGCGACTTACTTTGTTTTGCTATTTCTCTACTGGGTGCAGAGTTGATATTGTGAGTCTACAGGGACCATTTACGAACTTAATCACATGATCTTTTATAAGGTTGAATATTTTTTTATAAGGTTGAATATTTTTTTCTAATAATTTCGTAACAATGGTGAACAAAAACAAAACAATTATTTTTTTGTTTCCATCCCCTGTTAAAAACAATAATATGCCGGCCGAGACTGAATTAAACATGTAGAGAATACAATTTAATCATTATTACAAAGTTAAATCAAATGTATAGTTCATCGGTTTCATACGAACACAAAATTCGTTTTCAAAAATAAGAAAGTTTTACTATGTAAAAGTAAAATATGCAGTTTTAATAACAGATAACTGGTAGCAATAAATGTATTGTATCAGGTTCTAATATACCCAAGGTGCCATGCTAGGTTCAAATCCTAGCAATAAATGTTTTTGTATAAAAATGCAAAGGAGTTGGGCTGGGCTTATTAGAGAGGTTGTGTGACCTAGGACTAAAAAGGCCCTAGGCAGAGCCAGGCCTTGTGCGGTCTCACCTCCTGATCAGGACCGGCTCTACCCGGGTGACTTCAGGTCAATTCTAGGCTTTCCCCAAAGTTCTTTTTTTTTGGTTTTCACTATAACAAAAAACCTGATATGGAGCGGATCTCATTTCCCAAATTCAGTCTGCTAGCGGATAATCTATCATCTTTCTAACAAACGAGTAGTAGTATGTTTATTACTTAAAAAAAAACAAAAAGCAATTATCTAAGTTTATTTTGAATAGTATAAGAAAATTTTTGTTTCCTATTGGTCGAATAAAAAAAAATAGTTTTTATGGAATGTGTGTTTTGATGAAGACACTTGACATAATTTAATTAGTGTAAATATTTAGGGTTAAAGAAATTCACTTTTTTATTGACTATTTTATTTTAAAATTATTACATTTGTTTATACCCAATACTTAGTTATACCGGATCAACATCATCTACAGTGGATGGATAACACCAGCTCATCATGTACCAACAACACCAAACACCGACCCACCGCCACAACCCACATCACATGTACCACTTCCAGCACCTTTACCACCACTATCAACTTCTCTAACGGCAGCAATGCCATTTTTTCATCCGGGTCCTCCTCCGCCACCCCCACCATGTTCCTTCACAATTAATTGACCCAGTTAAACCCGATGTCAGCTGGATTCATTGCAAGATTATTAAGCTTCTGCCTTCTTACAACTTTTCTAATGCGAAAGGAGACTCCTAAAAATATTGTAAACCATGAACATATTGGGCCGTAATATTGCTATAGATTAATACATAATGCTTCTTAATTATATACAAAAAAGATTATGCTACGACCACAATCTTAGCATAGCCTTTCCCAGTCTCAACTGATCAAGAATATCTAACTAAAAGAAACTCCTACATACGAAAAAGAACCCAGATTAACTAAGTAAAAATAGATAATGCTTATGCAGAGAAGAACTGTTAAGCCACTATACGTCTATACCTGTGCAATATTGTGTCCCATGGATTTCCACGATGATCCATCTTTCTTGAGCTTCTTAATACCACAAAATGAAAGAAAAAAATAACCCAAAGAGAGGTCACAAAAGCGGACAACAATTTAAGTTGGGAAACTACGTAACAAATAAATGCTTACGAATCGACAGTCTCAATTTGGTGGAAGCTTAAGTGGTTGCAATAAGGATTTCTATTTTAATTTTCTACGATTTTATATTAGAATTACCAAAACCTGCATATACATAAACTTGATTACTTACAAGTTTATATTTTGTTATGTTGTAATTTTCATTGCGTCACCATTTTGGTCTTTTGTACACTGCTAAAGTACTGGCTTTGATCACTAATTCTTTTATGAGCTAATTCCTGTCTGCTTTCTTCTTTTTTTTCGTTTTAAAACTGGTATGCAAGGGATACTATATGGGTATATTAACTTAAAACACAAAGGGATCAACAAGAGAAATTCACCATAAACCCGATACCTCATTTTTATATTCTTCTGCATTCTTGATACTCCTTATACGCTAAAGGTTTTGGTTACCGATTTCACTTTAATCCAGTCGATATATGGATTAGAGAGTATTAAGTCTTTAGATGTACTTTATATGTCTACGGGCTGATATTAATCTTGAAATAAACTCTGTCAGATGTGATTTTATATTTGGCCGAAGAACATATAATGAAATAAATTCTATCAGAATAGTTGGATATAATACATCCACATCGAACGATTCTAATTCATATTACTCTCTAACAATTACTATACCCAAAATCGTTGTATGAGATTTGATTTATCCAACAATTCTATCTTTTTTTTTTCTTACTTTTATTCACATGGGAATCGTTGGATACGATCTGCTGTATCCAACGATTCTACCTTGTCACTTCTCTGAGATGTGAATCGTTGAATAAGAATCTGATGTACCCAACGATTCTACTTTGCCATTTTTTTACCTCTTTGATATTGAAATCGATGGATGAGAACTGTCTAATCCAACGATTATGAAAACAATTCATTCTTACTCGGTTTTTGTACACTTTTATGGTTAGAATCGAGATATTATATTAACCAACGATTCTGTTGAGTTTATTTTATTTCCTTAATGATTTTGTTGTTGATTGAATTAGTGATTGTTGCATTTTCTTTCTCTTTAACCATACTTATCTTTTTTTTCTTTAATTTATTTTTCACAGGCATGGAGAACAATGGCAAGAATACTAGCTATTATACTGAAATCCGTGAGTGTGATATGAATAGAAAGACTGAACCACATATTGTGCGAAGCCTATATAAGTTTGGTTATCCCTTTGGAAGAGAGACAAAGATGGAGAAAGTGAAGAGGCTTCTTGGAGAGCTCTCTTTGGAAGAGCTTGACGAGGTCATTAATATTACAACCCTCAGAACCGAAAACATTGTTTTGTGGAGGGAGTTTCATGAGGCATTAGATGTTGAAGCCGGTGATCATGTCGATGCCGCTGAAGATGATCAAGATGATAAGTGAGAGGGTGCTGCAAAATGATTTGTTATGTTTATGGATGTTTATTTATTTCTAAAACAATAGTTTATGTTTTATTAGAATGACTTGTCATGTTTGGATCGTAGTAACTATAAGGTTTAATTCGTCTTTGAACTAAGGTTTATATTACATCTTATGTCGTACTTTTCATTGCACATGGTCAAACTTACGCTCACCGACTAGTTTTTTGAAATTTTTTGATTTTTTTTGAAAATATAGTCGTTGCCCCTTTTATGCATATAAATAGGATAACCCATTCTCCACCATATACTACTTCATTCAAACATCCTTCCTCAACATTCAATGCTTCCTTCAAAGTAAACCTCTTTTGTAGTGGCAAGTCCATCATCAAATACCAATTCAACTGAAGGGAATCAGCGGATAGGTGACAATCGTGTTGAACGATTCCACATAGTCGGCCTTTAGGTCCATACACATCCAACGATTCTACCTAGACTTGATTTTGGGAAAAAATTCTTGAATGATAGAATCGGCACAAGTGAAATGATTTATCTAACAATTCTAGCATTCAGCAAAGCGCAGTTCTTATGGACACTTTTTAGACTAGAATCGTTACATAGATCAACACACATCGACCGATTATTTGACCCATCAATTCCCCCAAAACTGAACCAGAATCGATCGTTGTTCATGACTATAACCACTGATTCTGGTTCGTAAATTCTGAGAGGAGGTAGAATCGTTGGTTTACGATGACATTGTAACCAACGATTCTGGGTTATACGGAGGCCATAAAATAGGTCAAATTTGTAAATAAATAAATAATAATCACTTTTTGGAGATTGTAGACTACAAATACATGTTTGGAGATCTTAATGACGTATACCTGACGTTTGGAAGCATTAAGATGTCAGTTTTTCCGGGTTGAATCTTTATTTCCTTGATAAAAATCCTCATCTATGCTTTGGTTCACACGTTTTTGTTCGTCCAACAAAAACCCCAAATCATGCGGATCGAAAGCACGATAATCTGATTTGCGATACTACGTAGATGAACCCACTTCTTCTTCACCTGTAGAATATACATCGATGCAATCAAATTTCATCTTTGTTACCAAAACCCCAAAACCCCAAAACCCTAGTTTTCCTCAAGTTCTTCTCCTTCTTCTTCAAATTTTCAAAAAAAAACTCTACTCTAATTCTTACCATCTAACCCTAACTATAATCCTTACTTTAAAACTCTAAGTGGTATGAGGCTCCACATTGAATGGTAATGAAACCCACTCTCCCCATTGCCCGAGAAAGGGTCTTTGGGCATGGGTGATTCTGGGAGGGACACGTGGCGATTTATGATTGTTTAAAAAAAGTTTGGGTCATAAAAACCCCTCACCTGAGTGGTTGTTCGAGATAAATATTCTTACATCATTTTTACACAAAATAGTTAATGTACCGGGTTATCGTGACCCGTAATGGGTGAGGTTCATTTTAGATCGACGGTTAAGAATTTGGTTCGTCCATCCAACGATAAAGACCATGTTATACTTAACCCTAAAAATCCCAAGATATGATAAACCCTACCAGATGCTTGGAAATGGGTTTCACCTTAAAAAAAAATTTGTTTCTTGGTATTATTCTTTAGTATGTATTCTGCTTACAATAAATTACCAACAAATTTGCTGAAACACTGGACTTTTGGTATTCAAAGTATTGGGGTTTAAACCATCACACTGCACAGTTGTTACAATGTCTCTCATCTAAAGGAAATATGTTTATTTTTAATGATGGTTTTTTGTAGGGTGTAGTCTACTATCAATTTCATTTACTCTTTAAAGCTTCGGAAGGAATAACATGAATGGGTTTAGAGACACCAATGAGTTATCTCTCTGGAATAGTGAGTTATCTAATGAACATTTAATCTTGCTACGTTATATTAACACTGAGTTTGTGTATTTATTCTGTTTTTGTTTCTGTTGCAATGCTTAATTTGATCTGCACCAAGAAGAGTTTATAGTTTTAACTGCATTTGCTAATATAGTGACCACACATTACCATGTTAATTTTTTTTTGTTTTGTTTTGATGATGTGAGGAATTAATTTGCTTAATCATTTATAGTTGGGTATTCACATTTTTAGGTTTTATGGTGCAGCGAAAAGGACATCGAATGATGGTTGAGTTGAAGGCTCATTTTGTCACCTTAGCTTTCTGATATCCAAACAATACTCCCACATGGGCTTCGAAGGTAATAAAAATCAAGCAACCTTAATGCCTAATGTATTATGTCAGTGAATCTGTTTTTTGGGGAGTTTAGAAATTCTTTAATGGTTGTGCTTTGAACAGAAGGAGCAAGTGCTGACACCCATGGTGAGGCTGGGATTTAAGAATAACTTTGGGGTGTTTTCTAAGTCTACAAATTCTTATTAGCACTGATCATAATATTTTTACAGGTCAGTATGATATGATACCCTAGCTTTCCTTTTAATCAGTTTTTCAAATTGTGTTATCCCTGTGGTGAAAAGCTTTGTAGATGATGTCATTCCTGTGTATGTTCTGTGAGCTTTCTCTTCCTATCCTAGCTATATTTTTTCCAAATACTTTGATTTTGTAGGTTATAGTTTAGTTTCTCTTAAAAAGGAACCATGAATGGGTTTAAAGCCACATATGAGTTATCTCTGTATAAATAGTGAGTTGAATTAGTTCAATGTCTTATCTGAAATGTCTCTCATGTACTTTATTACAGGGCTCACTATGATCCAGTCTTTAAGCAATGGTTCAGCTTAATAGAGGTGGTAATGGGAATCACAAGGAGCATAATATTCATTACATTGTGTGAGTTACTCTGTTGAATTGGGTTTTTGGATTCAGATGATTGATCTTCTGCAAGGAAGTGTCATGGTTTGGTTTGAATTGCTGATTTATATGGTAAAAGCCAATTACAAATTTGATTTGTGTTATGTCTATGATCATATGAAACTTCTTCTTTATTTCCTCACCGCCTCATATTGATTTCTTTACCTGTTCATTCTTGCGTAAATTTCTCATTTGTGAGGAAGCTTACATATGAAAAATGTTTGCTTTTTCTAATTTGCAGTTTGACTAACGACATACCTTTCACAACGTTCATGGAAAATGTTGGGCAAATACCATAGGCTTTTAGTTCTTTATAACCACTGTGGAAACACCAAGGACGGATAATAAGCACACTATATTTGGTAGAGTTGTGAATGAAGTTGACGTAGTACATGTATTTTATTTTAACTTTCTTATTTTTACTCTTTCACTGGCACTCTACTCGCGGCTTGCAAACATCATGGTAATTACATGTATCAATTCTTGAGTTATCCAAGTTATCTGAAAACGCAAGTCCAAGTTGCAAGATTTCAGATGTGGTACATTCTTTTAAAGGTCTCTCCAAAAATATGGAGAAACCTTTTTTCCTTGGATTATCTCTACAGGTTGAGAAAAGCTTGTTTATATAATAACCTAATACAACTTAGAGCAACTGCAGCGGTTGGACCAGACCATCGATCAAAGACCAAATCTGTTTGGTCGTTTAAAAAAAAAAACGCAACGCAAACCTGACTAAATATGATAACACGCTGGTGTAAATAAGCGTTAATTATCAAACGCTATACTACAATAACATATATTACACAGACATTTAACTAGACAAACGTTATGTTTTTGACGTTCATCTAGATTAGCGTTTTTGAATGACGCTCCTGTAATGAAGCGTTACGTACTAAAACGTCACTTTAGTAAAGCGTAAATCTAAACGTTACTGCACTGAAGCGTCAAAACTAAAACGCTCGACTAAAACAACATTTAAAAAAAAACGTTAACATAAAACAACGTTCGAAAAAAAATCCTTGGTGTAGAGGAGCGTTACCATTTAAACGTTGTTGTGTAACAACGTTAACTTTAGTTAACTTTAGGTAACGTTAGTGTAGACGAGCGTGAAGAAAGGTCACGTTAGTGTGAGCGAGCATTACAAAAAAGTCAAGCAAAGTCAAAAGTCAAGCATTTCAACATAACGGCATACTAGGAGAACGTTTTCAAACAAAACGTTTTTCTTCTTAAACGTTTCAAATTTTAAGGCTTTCTTAGAGCAGCTTCAATGTGTCAACGTTCATCTGCTCCGACGTTTTGTCAATTAACGTTCTTCTGCTCAAACGTTTTGGCAATTAACGCTCTGAAAGAGGAACGTTCATCCCACTCGCTCTTCTAGCTTGCCGTTTGTTTAAATTACGCTGTTTTAATACAGCGTAATTTAAACGCTGCTATAATTAAACGTTTTGATAGACGTCTTTCAGTAATAACGTTTATATTTATAAACGGCCTCGTGCAGTGGCGTTTTCGGAGAACGTTGTATTACATTAGCGTCAGACTATATCTGTTTTGGTCCAGTTTACTCGACTAAACCTGATCGGATACTGTTCAATTTCTGGACGAAATACCACATTTAGTCGTCTGTTGCGGCTCACAAAATCGGACCAAAGAGCATTCCTGGTCTTTGCTGTTTGGTCTGGTCGACCGCTGCAGTTGCCCTTAAGAAGAGGGATCTCCACGATGTGGGACTAATAAGTTTAAATAATCTTTTAAAACAACTTAAGATTGCAAACTCCCCGATGTGGGACTAATAAGTTTTTCATTCATAAAAGAAAACAAAAATTTATTTTATTTACTTAAAATCTTTAAAATAAACTTTAATATAAATTGTTTTTCCAACAATCCCCCACATGAATGAAAACCTTGGTAAAACATAAACACAAATAGATCTTGGTAAATCAACACCCCAATCCCACGACCCGATCGAACTTACTGAACAAACTGACGCACAGTGCGATTCCAACATCCTCTCCCTCACACAAAAGTGTGTTAACCCCAGGGTCATACTATTGATTGCATTAATCATAATAGTATGAAGAGATTTTGTGACACTCCAAACTTTTTCTTGGGTTTAACAAACCCAATTACCAAATTTTACTCTTAGAGTGTGCTTGAAAGTCTAATATTTAAGTGTCTTAAATACTCTTAGGTTA